>OX235267.1:31832143-32432143 GCA_944472135.2 Trichobilharzia regenti
CCCCTCTTGTACTATCCATTAGGATAGAAGCTGTGGAAATTAAGGTATTGCACTGTCCAATTAGGCTTTCTGTAAATTGATCATCTTATTGAGCCATCATCTCTTCGACTCAGAAGAGTATGTCTAAAAATGCAAGCTAGTTGCAACTTTCTTCCTCGCATGTTAGACTGATATGATTCTGTACAGAGTTAAGTCTGTCTAAGAGACGACTCGCATCTTCATGATCGTTACATATTAAAATAATATCATATCTACGTATCTCCTATAGAAGGGAAATTTAGAAATTAAATCAAGGGACAAATCTTCAACATAAGACATATAAACGTCCGTGTCTTCTTATAACGCTATCCAAAATTTATAAAACGGACTAATTGTTTTAAAGAACAATATGAATATCAGCAGACAAAACACAAGTAGCTCAGCGAAGAGTATCTTTTCGGCGAATTCATTTTCATAGCTGTACAATTGCAAATAAATATGGTTATTTTGTGTGTGTATGTGTATACATTAGATTTGTCAAACGAAAATACAATTAGTAAGTTCAGATGAATTTGATGTTGATAAGAGGATAGCAACAAAAGTGGTGAGTTGTCAAAAACGATTGTTAAAGAGGGTAAGTTCAGGTGAATTGGATGTTCATATAAGAGGATAGTAACAAAAGTGATGAGTTGTCGTAAATGATTGTTAAATAAGAGTTACGTGATGGCATGAATAGTTTGATGAATGAGTTGTGCTCAGGGTGTACATGGAAACAAAATAATATACAGAATTACACAAGGGTTTTAAGTTAGAAAAATAAGCATGCAAACAGAAGTAAGGTCAAATCAAACAAACAAAGAAAAGTTAGGTCAAATCAACGGAGTTGTTACCATGCGAGTAGAAGTGGTTGAATAATTTTCTTTTGTATGCATAGTTCTGGTTCCACCAACTGAATGGCTAGGGCTTCTGCGATGCAAAGAAGACGGAATCGTACTGTCTTTGGAAGGTTGTTCTTCACTTTGTAGATTACTTTGAAGGAGGCGTTTGTTGAGATGGAATGACCAGTGTTGACGAGATGTTTGATTATTGCACTCCTTATATGGCCATTATTTCCTTTCTGTAGCTACGCTGGATAGTGTTCTTTGACCCTTTTTGACAGGATGCGCGTTGCATGGCCGATGTACCTGGCTCCACAGCAACAGGTGAACTAATATATACACACAGAAGTGGTCATGTGCGGAATCTTGTCCTTTGGGTTTCTGCAGATCAGCGGGCGACTGGAGAACACTGTTCGTAATGTTGCCGCAGGGAAAGTTCTTCCTAAAAAGGTGGAAATTCTCCTTCTGAGGACGTCATTAAGTAGGTCTCCTTTGAAGTATAGGTTCATATAAAGTATCTTTTTAGGCACGGATGGTGTCTCTTGCTTTTGGTTTTTCTGTTTGATGTTTTTATCTATAAATCTTGGTGGGTAGCCATTTCGTATGAAGATTTCCCTCAAGAAGTTTAGTTCTTCTTCCATGATGTCGGAGCTGCAGATGCGTCTGACGCGAGTGCCAAGGGATTTAATTAGGTTTCTTTTCCGACTGATTGGTACCCAGCTGTAGAAACTTGTTAAATGTCCGTTCCAAGTCGGTTTCCTATGGATTGACCTTCTTAAAGTTCCGTCATCTCTCCTTGTAAGCTCAACATCAAGAAAAGGGATTTTAGATTCATTTTCAGTTTTCAGAGTGAACTTTGTGGCTGGATGGCATTTGTTGAATATTTGCAGCAGTTGATTGAGATCGTGACCGTCATCACAGATGATAAAGATGTCGTCAACATATCTAACGTACAACTGGAAATTGTCGATGGTTGATTTGAGTGGACTGTTCTCTTATTTAACAATCATTTACAACAACTCTATCATTTTGTTACTATCCTCTCATATGAACATCCAATTCACCTGAACTTACTCCTCGTTAACAATCGTTTTTGACAACTCACCACTTTTGTTGCTATCCTCTTATCAACATCAAATTCATCTGAACTTACTAATTGTATTTTCGTTTGACAAATTTAATGTATATATATACAAAATAACCATATTTATTTGCAATTGTACAGCTATAAAAATGAATTCGCCGAAAAGATACTCTTCGCTGAACTACTTGTCTTTTATCTACTAATGTTCGAATGGGAATTATTCATGAAACATTATGAATATAATTTCATAAGCGAACAATATTTTTGTTTTCAATTAGATCCTCTTCAGGCTTTACTGTAATTTACATAGATTTATATATAAAGATTTTTAACCAATGACGGTGATTTTGTGGATCAAATAATAATAATAATAACAATGTGGTAAATGTTTTGAACGTAGTTAATAATGATGATTATAATGATAACAAAATATTGATAATAAGGTTTATGCAGGTGACGATAAGAATAACAAAGGTAGTATATGCATATAGAATCCTGATAAGTACGTTACAAATCTTTCTGATATTACTCTATCTACTCATCAGAAAGAAGCTTTATCCCTTGGACTCAAATTTTGTGTTCCTCGCACGCAATTTACGGATTTAGCCATCCATGCTGAGTTTGAAAACTTATATGACCAACTCAAACCTCTTACCGCAACATCCGATGAAGATCGGGGTTGGTTTAAGGCCAAGATGGTGGATATAGCTCACCAGTTTTTAAACAACAACCCAAAGGAGAAGAGTATTTTAAATTCCCAACATTTCAAAGCCTTGAAAGAGCTACGGGAAAATTCTAATATAATTATTACTAAACCTGATAAAGGTTCTGGAGTCGTCATTATGAATAAAAGTGACTACAAATCTAAAATGATGTCTATTCTTGATGATAAGAGCAAATTTAGTCGTGATCCCTCCTCAGAAGATATTCAGTTGTTGCAGGGCACAGTGACAGCTAATCTACTGAAGCTTCATGGCCTAAATGCTATAAGTAAAGATAAACTTGACTCATTAAAACCGTCAGATTGTAAATTCCCACATATGTATGGGTTGCCAAAAATACATAAACCCAATAATCCTCTACGTCCTATATTGTCAATGTGCAAATCCCCAACGCATAAACTTGCTAAATGGTTAGTGGAATTATTGAATCCAGTCAAAACACAATTCTGTAAGTATGTGTTAAAAGATACATTTGAATTGGTTGATGTTCTTGATGATAGTAATATTAATATTATGAACAAGAATATGTACTCTTTTGATGTAAACTCGTTATTCACTAATGTGCCTTTGATCAAAACAGTTGACATTTTGTGTGATTATATTTCCACAAACAATTTTTTCATCCCGTTCCCTATATCTTACTTAAAGGATTTATTACTTCTATGTACTAACAATGTTAGGTTTACATTTGAAGGCGATTGTTTCCGCCAAGTTGATGGTGTTGCTATGGGCAGTCCGTTAGGGCCCCTTTTAGCAGATATTTATATGTCGTACATTGAGAATTTATCGGAAGATTTAATCGAAAATGTGCCACTTTATAGAAGGTATGTAGATGATATCGTAGTCATCAGTGATAAGCCTTGTTCTGCCACCTCAATTTTAAATCGAATGAATGAAGTTCAGAATAGCATATCACTTACATCTGTAGAAGAGGAAGATAATTGTTTATCTTTCCTAGACATATTGCTTAGTCGACGGCTTGATGGGTCAATAAAAAGATCTATTTATAGAAAACCTACCTGGACAGGACAGTATCTTAATTACCACAGTTTCTGCCCTATTCGGTACAAAAGAGGCTTAGTAAGGTGCCTCTTCAGTAGAATCCGACGAATATGCACTGAAGACACGCTTGATGAAGAAGAAAGAATATTGACACAAACTCTGGTTGATAACAATTATCCAGAAAAGTTCATCAGGAGATATAAAGTAGTCAGAACACCAAGACCCACTCTCCAACTCGCCCCTAAGAAAGACGTGTACATCAAGCTACCCTATATGGGACATCAAAGCAGCTTGATAACTAGACAAAGGCTGAACGCTGCTGTTAAAAAGACTTTTTATGCAGCTAATATCATAATATTAGAGAATGTAAAGCCATTATATCTATCTAAGCCCTTCGAACATGCGAAAAATGACGTCACATCCCACTGTATTTACCAATTTGAATGTACGTGTGGACACACATACATAGGGAGGACTCATCGATCTCTGCAAGTAAGGGCTTCAGAGCATATTCCAAAATGGCTCCAGAAACAAATGGAATCATCAGAACCTATTAACGGTGAGAACAGGAGACCTAGCTCTTCTATTGCGAAACATATTATAGAGACAGGTCATAAAATTGATGTTAACAGATCTTTTAAACCTATCTATAAAACGTGTTTGGGGCGTATCCTAAAGTTTGTAGAAGCCCTAGCAATTAGAAAGTTCAAGCCACCTTTATGCGTTCAAAAACAATTTGTCATCACATTAAACCTTCCTTGGTAAATTTTGTTTTGATACCATAGCAGATGTACTATTACCTCTGCTATTTGGTTTAGTGGTCTTCATTTTTATTTTGACCTTGAATATGTCCTTTTAACTTGACCTAAGTCTATTTTTCTCACCTCTTACCTCTTTATTAATTTTATATATATATCCTATGACAAGTCCGTGTGTGATCAGATTGTTCGAAATGTGTTGCGCAAATACATTACACGATTCAGACAAATTTCGTCTTAAAATTGCTTTATCTAATATGTGTATATGTAGACAATTCAGTAAATAAATAAATTTGGTCAAATCTTAGAAGTTACGTAATACTAAAGGTGAAGTGGATAGATAATCAGAGTTTAAATAAATATCATAAACCTACGAAGGAATTGGAAAATAAGAAAGCGTGGGGGGGGGCGGGGTTTGAATAGAATTCCCCTAGGGTAAGCAAGTGAGAGACAAAGGTAGAACAAAGTTCTTTTGTATGCAAAGACTAGGATTGTTATGTCGAATTAATTCCCATAGCTTCGGCTATGTGTAGAAGGCGGGTTAGAATTTCGTTCGAAAGACTCGATGGAATGCGATAGATAACTGTGAGGGCACTATTTATGTCCACTTGGTGACCGCTATCATCAATCAAATGAGCCAAAATAGAACTTCCTAAGGATTTTATTTGACCTTTTCCGAACCATGAGGGAAGGAAGATGCTCGTTAATGTGTTTGTTAAACTGTCTGGTTGTTCGCCCTATATAGCTGTCTCTCTCCATAGGAGCAACTAAATTTATAGCTACACATAGAAGTGGCACAGCAATCATATTTGGCTGCCGGATGGAAAATGATAAACAAAGGGTGGTGGCAGTATAATTCCGTTTTATCGCTCTCGATAATCTCAGATGTAAGACTTATATCTGATTGTATAAATGATGGCAAAATTAAGTGTGATAGAAAATTGTTATTATTTCAAAGTAGGTTTAACTTTGGACAAACATTAAATAGATAAATGCATGGAAGCTAAGGGGTATTGTATAGTTATTTCATCACACCCTAGTCACGAGAAAAGCACATTATAGTCTAGTTACTGAGTTGAAATCTAACGATACATTATTCCTTACCTCTGCCAATTTCTTTTTCCAAATACTGTCACCATCATCCAGGGTCGCTGTTGAGTATCGATTTTGCACGGAGTTGTTTGTCAGTGCAATTATCGTAGTACTGGGTGTCTAAGCTCAGAGGAGAGTCACTTATATGATGAGTAGGGACTCGTCGGGTGTGTATGTGTGCAGACTGCAGCTTATTTCTAACCAGCTTAAGGTTGTAGGACAACTAGTGTTGTTAGATTACTTGGTGACCTTCCTCTGCTATTCAAGCCCCGACTTAAATGCACCGAATAGCCATGAGTTATGGATGGCATGAAGGAGTAGTGTACCTTCTGGAGCATCTGTAAAAGATTCTCATCATGTTTTAGTGTGTATCAGGCTTCTCCTTCGTTTTAGTTATCATTTTGAAAGTTGTTCTGAATAGATTATTGTAATCACATAATGCAAAAGGCAAATATCAATTCAAGTTGAACTTATGACTGGCTATTGACCCTTGAGAAAATTTTAGGCGAAAAGTTATTAGATTTTTTTGGTTCGTTCCTGTAAATATATAGTCAAACTGTCCTTAGTTAAGGCCTTTAAGGACTGGTAATAAAAATTTGGGAGCATCATTTGTATCTGGCATCCATTGGGACCTATACCAGGTCATCAGAGTCACTGATAGCGAATAAATGGTGTCACTGAGGTGATTCAATAGGCAGTTGATACGCCGACAAAAAATTCGCAAAGATACGTGCAATGTAGACTACGTTAAAAATAGTGTAGCTAGTCCACAGCGTCAGTGTTCAGTATACTTAATCACAGTACTGCATATCCAAATAGCACCGATCCACTAATCGGAAAGGAATGTTAAGTACTCAGGCGGTATATGTCATCCTGTCTGTGGTCAGACGTTAGTCAGCTAACCTACTTGATTACCTAGGAAGGTATAAAAGAATGATTCACTCAGGAATGTGGATGTGGTCATCATTGTAACTGCCTTCATATGCGGCCTACTTAACGCACGGAATATTCATCGTAGTATTAGTATGTTACTAGTTTTGCCTAAATACTGAATGCTATCGAACTCTAAAGACTTCTTAAAACGCTTAAAAACATTTGTTTAGGTTGGGGATTCATCAATTACATATTTATCTTTCACCAGCGGTTAGAATACCACACACACTACTGACCAACAGTTGTTGTATTCATTAGGTTCGACTTTTCTCCAAAGTCGCCTGCTGGTGTTAGGTGTTTGTAAAAAGTTCATTAACGATCCGGAGGCTATATGCAAGACCACCTTAAATAAACTGAGGACATGGCCGCTTATGATCACTCTTCTCAACCGATAGTCTTATTAGACAGGCTTCCCAAATTTCTCAAATTTTCTCTTACCTTGCATTCTTATTTCTCTAACAGAATTCAATATGCTTTATATAAAAGCAAATCTTCTTCGGCCTTGCTTACTGAAACCGCAGTCCCTTAAGGTGCTTTTCTTCTCACATGACTTACCACTTTCGGATGAAGCAAACTTCGTTAAATACGCTGATGATCTGACTATCTCTCTACCAGTTACGTCCCAGTATGACAGTTCCAAACTTAGTATATTTTTGGCCAATGGTCTTACGTTAAATCTCTCTAAATGTCATCTTCAGGCATAAATGTGATATACACGAACTCGTTGGTTCACAAGACGCTTGTAGCATGCAAGGCACTGAAATAGAGACTAAATCACGCATAAAATACCTTGGAATATTTTTATCCTCTGATATTTCTTGGTCATCCCATATCTTGTCGATTTCTGAGAAAGTGTTCCGTCTAACCTTGTATATTAACAAGTTAAGACAGTCAGGAATCACTCAACCTCTACATTTAAAATTTGTTAAATCTTGCATCTTACCTGTCGTTCTTTAATGCTCCCTCATAGTCTTTCACGGGCTACCGAAAAATGACTATGTGGTATTGTGAAAGGTATTAAAGCTCGTCAGTAGGGCAAGTGATGTACCACTAAGTCAGCTCGTTACCATTCTAGTCGACAGACATCTGAACTCATACGAGAAGTGGTCTAAATCCATGTTGTCTGACCCTCAACACCCCCAGTATTCCCATATCTCTCCTTGTATCTCATCTGATAGAACTAGAAGTCGGTAGAAAAGATTATACGTTCGTACTACCAAGTATATGCACTCAACGATATCATATTTAACAAGTCCGTGTTCTATGTGACAGAGATACTGTGAAGCGTGAAAATTATGAATTATTATGTTATTAGCAAAATAACTGGCTCTTTTATTATCTCCTATTTGTAATCTATCGTCATACCATCTCAGTTAAACTGACAATCTAATCTACTAATCTTATTATAATAATTATTTATTTCAAATACAATATTTATACTGATTCGAAATGCCCATTAAAATTTTTCAAAAGAGTGGATACTGAACAAAGAATACTCTTTTCGATAACCCGTTCTTCATCAGGCTCTACAGTTAAATATACATACATTATAGTGAATGGATGAATGAATGAATTAGTGTGATGAACAACATTAATGTTGCTGTTTAAATAACATCAAATCAGTAATATGGATAGATCACAGCTCAATAACATCAACATAAAATAAGCTGAATATCAGAAAAATTAAGAAAGATAATGTTATAAATTCATGAGTTTACAGTTTCTACTGAAGGCCAGGGCAGTAGTAGGGGCTGGACTTGATACTTTTGCCCACATGGCACTGGTTGTTTGTGGTGAATTGCAATAGCCTCTGCTGTTTGAAGCATGCGGTGCTTCGAAGATTTTGGCAATTTATTAGGCACCCGGTAGACCATGATACAGAAGGACTCTTCCACGCTGGCTCTGTGGCCGGTTTGCACCAGATGGTCCAATATCGAACTGTTAATGGTTTCAACTACACCTTTACTTAGTCATAGTGGGAGATGTTCTCGAGTAAGCACGGAAAATCAAGTTCCTAGAGCAACGGTCGATATAACTCGCTCCACTAAAAGCGCAGTTGAATTGGTAGATACAATTTAAAGTGGCTAGCTAGTCTAGGTACTTCATCTTTCATCTCATGAATTTGTAATATTATCTTTCCTAATTTTTCTGACATTCAGCTTATTTTATGTTGATGCTATTGAGCACAGTAATCTATCAATATTATTGATTCGCTGTTATTTAAACAGCAACATTAATGTTGTTCATCACACTAATTCATTCATTCATCCATTCACTATAATGTATGTATATATAACTGTAGAGCCTGATGAAGAACGGGTTATCGAAAAGAGTATTCTTTGTTCAGTATCCATTCTTTTGAAAAATTATTTATAAATTTTCTGTACATGTATGAATTCACTATCACCACAAATACCAAATAAGAACTGCTATTAACAATCGTGTGGTATTATTTTTTATTTATGTTTTCGCTGCTGTCTAGTTAATTAGGTGCAATATTGTACCAAATACTGAGGATCTTACAGTGTGCCATAAGTACTGTTTTGGAATAAAGCAAATTATTATTTCTATCACTGACTTCCTGAAGAATGAGGGTGGTGGTGTATATCTACTTCTTGAAGAAAAACTGCTCAACCTTGAGTATGCAGATGATAAGATGCAGGCTGCTTGAACTGTGCACTTAATCAGTTGGTGACTAATGTTTGTATGCATAGTATGTGCTCTGCTCTGTCGAAGTTCAGAGTATTGTTGTAAGATTAGTAGGAGCCAATGCCCATACTCACCCTCATGACTGAAAAAGTACCAATCGGAACGTATATGTATTCGGGCAGTTGTAGGTACTGAGAGTGTGGCTGGTAAAATTTCCAGAAGTCAGAGTTGCACATGACAATAAAAATCATCTGTGGCACTGTCGCGATGTTGTTCTGGTGGTCATATTTTGGGCATACATTGCCTCTGTATCTTTCAATGTTTCCTAACCCTATGACTAGTTGGAAGAAGTGGCTAATTGTTTGGTTCAATAAATGATCCCACGAATTGAAGGATAATCATAACGGATGACATTCCTTGGTGCATCATGACTCATTCGAGAAATTACCTGACTTGATGGTTTGAGATGTTACTCTGCGGGGTTTGTAGTCGAAGTTATTGACGAGCGCGCTGCAGATTTCTTCTTTCTCCCGTTTTCGAAACTAATGACGTAACGAACACGTCTCTGGACGCCCGCCTTTCATTAGTACAATTAACTGTTTCGCCCATTTGTTCAACAATTTTATTTTAATGGTAACTTTCAAGGCACAACTTTATTTACTTCTCTCATGTTTCATGTGTGATGAAGTTTTCAGTGCAAATACTGTACTAAGTTCATGTTTGAATGAAAATTCTCAAACTAACACTATTAGGTGAGTTAGGGTTAAGTTAAGAAGTCAGCTGTTCAGAACAAAACCTACTACCAATCAATAAAATCACATTGACTGTTGTGATTTAAGGCAATTCACTGAGTGACCAATATCTTCGAGGTGTTAAGGATCAGTGGTTTATGATTATCAGTAATATGGCTCAAGATTTTTCAGAGTTGAACAAGTGTATTCAATTCTCACCATCATCCGGCTTGCGAAAACCATTCACATATCTTCCTTCAACTACTGTCTATCGTAGTGGTGTTTGTTCTACTTCTGTCCCTGCATTTTGATCTCTTTTTTAGAAGTATGTTAAGTTGAACTGATGCACTTTTGCATGATCTTCTACTTTGGTCCGATAGTTAGTCAATTCCCAATGACCCAATAATTTAATTAATATTACTTGCAGTTCTCCCGGTCCTTCTTAATGGCTAGGGGAGTTGGCCGTAAGCAGTGGAAGTTGTGAAGTGGACGGCCATCTTCACCATATGTTTTTTCAAGTATTGCTTTCTGTAGGGATTTAGTTTGATCGGTAAGAGGATTTCACTATGAGATGACATCAGTTAGAGAACCATTGAAAAATCTGGGAGTACTGGACAGCTGATTCGTTCTAGTTTGGGACTTTTCATCAGTACGGACCCACCGCCAGGGTTCAAACGCAGGAGCGAGATAGCTCGTAGACAATTAAGCCACTGGGACCCTATCCAATAAATAGCCAGTTCATGAATTAAAACTTCTGCCAATTCATGACATAGCGCGATCACTTTTCAATGTCTTCTTCGATGAGTAACTCTTCTCACCTTCAACCAGCTGCACCCTATCGATCACGGCTTCCAGGTATAACTCCAGGTCACTGCTTGAATAGGGTCAGTTGCTAGCGAGCATCAGATGAATTTTTAAGTATTGGTTTTTTTTAAGGATTTAGTTTGGTTGGCTGATGAAGAGTCCCAAACTAGGATGAAAGAGTTGTCCAGTTCACCATATGTGTTTACATTCTATCTCTCGCGCTGGTTGGTATAATATAGTCAACAGTATGGTGGTGGTGGTTAAACGCATAGAGTTAGGTAAGTAGGGTAAGTCAATCAATGAATTTGTAAAACTACATCGATTAAGATAGCTGGAGCATGTGTCATGCATGGCAATCAATCGCCTCGGAGTCATCGAAAATCAATGAGTGGAGACTATTAATGGCATGACTCAAAATTGTTCTCAGATTTATTAAATTCTCACTATTCTTAACTTAATTCTCTCGCAATCTGAACTGCTGGGCATCTATAAAAGGTTCTTTGTTGAAAATTCACTTTAGTTCACTTAGGATCCTATATTTTTTGACATGATAAGCAGACCATATCAAACAAAAGTGTAGAGAACAACTTTCTCAAAATAAGTATACTTTAAAACATAAGATATGTGTATAACCAATAGAAAATAAGTAGGTTTCTATTCACTAAGTCAATTCTTGAAGTTATAAAGTGGCCTATCATATAATACGTATTAAATAAGAAAGAATAATTGTGTGTGTGTGTGTGTGTGAATCCAGTCTAGCTCTTCAATATGCTTTATGAGTGATTGACTATTTTATTGTTACTATGATTCTCTTCTGTCGTTTCATCACCATCGTCGTCTTCGTCATCATTATCTCTTGCAGATATCTTCAGTTGACTTGTTTCATTCTCCTTTGTAGAACTGCAAATAGCTTGTGTATCTTCAAGTAAACGTATATAAGGCAGGGTACCAGATACATCAGGATCAAGTTTTGTTAACAACTGGTAAACTTGTTCATCTGTCAGTTGGACACCAGTAGCATTTTGATAAATATCTCTAAAGACTGGTGCAGCCAACCGACCACAGCCTGTTTTATCAGCTTGTTGCATTGTTCGACGCATTTTATTCCAATTCAGACGAGATAACTAAAAAAGAAGAAGAAAACTAACAGTATGTATTACAGGTTCACTGAATTAGCTGGCTAGAATTTAGATGGTTTGAACTGATGAGTTCAACCGTCTGGTAGTTAGGCAATGTATGACCAAGCCGTGTTCCTAAAAGGATTTCGTCTACATCTTCTTCATACAGCCAAAGCTTTAGCAATTCATAAAGAAAAATCTGAATTTTGTGTTCAGAAACGCTATGTCAAGACTTTTATTTTTACTACCATAGCCAGGTAACAGATTGTTTATTGAGAAAATCAATAGATATTTATAGATTTTTATGTACATTATTGTTAGCAGAGAAGCAACGTCTTCTGATTGGTTGTTTTCTCGCCGAAAGTTATTCTGTCATCTCTTTGTGGCCGTTTCTATGAAGGTCATACCATACATGTGCGAATCGTATCCGCCCACGCAAAGTCTGCTGTGATTGGTTGCTGAGTTAGTCTTTTTTTTGTTCTTTTCTTATGGCCAAGATTTGGGAAGTTAACATTGACGTTAATCGCTGTCTACCAATTTTGGCTAGCAGACAGCTCCCACCACACTATATCTTTCTTTTTCTCACCCTCATTTGTCTTGCGGGATAACTAACTGTATAATAAGCTTTATGTAGTTCGTTTTATGATCTTCGCAAATCATTTTCAATCTTCTATTCTATTGCCTGTCATCAGCTACTTTCAAATGATTGTTATCGACTAATTACTTGTCAACCCTCTTGATGACATAAGACTATTCATAATTTATAAACACAAAATAATTGAGCGAAGAATATCTTTTCGATAAATTCCGCTTCCGGCTCTACAATTATGTATATGTATACGGTCACCACTAGGACCCATTCTAGCCGACATTTTACTTGCGAAACTAGAAAATGGGCCTTTGAAGGATGTTATTAATGAACTTGAGATCTATTTTCGGTACATGGATGATACATTTTTGGTCATGAAAAATGAGGAGGAAGCAAGGGACCTCCCGGATAAATTTAACGAGGTTCATCCTGCAATAAATTTTACTATTGAGAAAGAAAAAGACTGTAGTTGTTTCATTTCTAGACGTTTTTATGACCAGAAAAGAGGACGGCGCAATAAGAAGTGTATATAGAAAATCTACATCAATGGGTCAGCATACTCATTTTCTCAGCTTCATGCCCTTGAAATACAAACGTAATCTGATAAAGTGCTTGGTTCACAGAGCAAGAGCAATTTGCTCGGATGAATGTCTTGGTGAGGAACTTAATAATAGTAAACGGTTGCTAAGTGAAATGGTTATCCAGGAAAGTTTATTGATAAGAATATGAATCTAAAATCAAGGACGCCCAAGGTACCAACAGTTCCCAAAAAGGCCTTATTCTTACAAATGCAGTTCCTTGGGGACAACATCAGTGAGATACTAACACAGGGCCTTAAAAATGCGATAAAAAGAGCATTCCTCGCTGCTGAATTGCACTGTGTCTTCAAAACCAATTCTCTCTTGCGTTCGGGAGTAAAAGACAAACTGCCTATTTTCGCCTCTTCTATGTATATCTACCAATTTAACTGCTCCTGTGGAGCCAGTTACATAGGCCGTAAACTCAAGCGTGTTTCTCGTCGAATCTCCGAACACCACCCTGTGTAGTTAAACAAACGACAAACAAAATCTGTTCACATAGCGCTATTCTATTTCATCTTACGGATACAGAACACAAGATTGGCGTTAACCTTGCTTTCAGGGTCATTTACCGCATACCAACGAATCTCAATTTTACCTTAAGAGTTCGACTACTAAATACTGCTGAGGCTGGCTGTTGGGATCCATATTAACAAGCCTAATTTATGCATCGAAAAGAAGTTGGTTCAGATATTGTCCTTACTCCCTTGGCCATCTAGGTCTGAATGATCCTGAATTTTTGTGGAAATTTCCTTAATTTTAGTTGATATTCTATTTGCTACTATATCTTTATTATTATTTAAGCATCTTTAATGAACAGCAATTCCATAGATCTTACTTTACAAATCGATATTATTTAAAAAACACTAATGTTGTTATTAACTACTAATCTAGAATATTCTATGTATATAAACATATATATATATATTTGTAGAGTCAGGAGAGGAAATTATTGAAAAGAATATTCTTTGCTCAATTATTTTGTGTTTTTTATAGAAGTTTGAATGAATTTTTTTTGCTATATTCCTAATTTTTAAAACAATGCTAATACTCATCCATTTTGATTTACCTTGTCACTAACTGACAATAATCTTTAACCTATGTTGTCAATCTACATTTTATTTATAAACGCCCATCTTAACAACTGCACAGCTTTGAATTGAAGTGACGAAAAGAAGGGATTTCTTTGCTGACTCATGTATTCCTATTAATATATAATGGGAATGTTTCATACTTTGAAGAGGCAAATTATATCATTTTTAGAATATTAGCAGTTGAAGAGTAACTGTAAAATAAAAGACATGAACTGTTTTTTCTAATCAAGGGAAGTGGGTGTTTGAAATTTTTTAGTTTGTAAGTGATATATTATATGTACGTACTCAATCAAATTAAAGCTACTTACCGGTACTTTTGGTTTAACTTCATTTAAAATAGGCAGTAGTGGTGAATTGATTTGTGTTAATTTATTTCTGCCTAATATTTGATTGGTTAGTGAATTTATTGATTTTTTATTGTCTAAATTTGATTTGACTAAACGATTCTTTACAAATGGTTGTAATAAAGCAAGATAAGATATCCTGAAGAAAAGTAGTATGAGAGTTAATAATTTATACATAGATTCAATGTTATTTAAAAAACAAAAATATTTTGTTTATCTATTTTATAAAATGACTTTTTATGCCTGTGAACTAGCACGACACCTAGGTCAAGCAAGGCTTCCTGCCTGCCGATTGCCTCCAACCATCTAATATCATCAAATCAATGTACACTGTGATGGCGACCTGCCTAGAATGGTGATCACATTGCAAACCTGACTGACTGTTAGAATTCAGTCTGCACCAAAGAATGGAAGGACTAGACACATAATACTAGTTACCAGTGTCCAATCAAAGTATCCACTACAGTCCTACAGGAAGCAGGTCAATCGCGAGCCTGTATAGCAGCTCAGTGGTAATGTCTCTGACAGCAGGTGGCACTGGGTGACGTGGGTTCGTATCTCAGAAGGGACATGAGTTCATTTAGGGTGGTTGCAGATACGCGCCTTGCTGACTGGTGGTGAGTGCCAACTAGCACGGAACCCAGGTCAGTTAGGGCTTCTACCTATTGCCTTCAACCGTCTAATATCATGAAATGGAAGATATTATTCTTGTTTTACAACTTATATTTATCACTGGGTCTTAGTGATAGTTGGGGAATATATGTTAGTGGACATTCACTATTTTATCCTGAAACTATTTGACGAAATTATTCAATTTTATGTTATGTTGACTCCTAGTACGGACGATTCAACAATGTCTGAGGATTAATTTGAAGTGATTCGGTGGATGGTGATGACTAGGAGGGGAATCCAGGATAGTGCGCATTTCGTCCTATTTGGGACTCGTCATCTGACGGATGTGTCTGTTATTCCCAGTGAGTGATAATACTGTTTCCTATGAGACTCGAACCCAGTACCCATTGTTTCAAATGTTAAAGCGTCACCCACCACACTGTTTGGGGCATGAGAGCCACCTGTTATGCAACAAGCATTAGTTATTATTTCTGTAGGCACTGCTGATAGTTCTTGCAGATAATCTTGAAGATTGTTTTGATATCAACACTGATGTGCTTTCTTATAAATGATATTGGTGGTCTGTTACCTGCGTTTATCAAGTTTCTAGAGTTTATTTGTGTTTTAGGTTATTTGGGTATACGTTTCCCTCACCTTTGACGGCAAAGCGACGTCATTTCTCACTGTTATTGTGTTATTAGATGGTTGGAGGCAGTCAGAGGGAAGTGTTGGACCTAGGTTTCATGCTTGTTGGCGCTAATCAGCAAGGCGTATCTGATGTTTTGAAGGAACTCATTTCCCTTCTGAGTGCACTATGATGGCGTGTCACGTTGCAAACTTGACTGGTATAATTCAGTCTGTGTCAAGCAGAGGACTAGAGACCTCACAGTGTTTGTGTGCCAACATAAGCATGTAAATTAGCAGAAAATAAATTTTTCAGATAAACTCCATCTTTTAGTAATTTTGTGCAAATTAATAAAGGGATTAGCTGTTTTTAATAATAATAATAATAGTAATATGAATAACGGCAGTAATAATAAAGGAAATAAACAGTAACCAAGTCATGTAAGCAAATAGTTTGTATAGGAGATCAGTTGTAAGTCCACCCAACAATTATACGGGATGGAAACACGGATGCATTGGATATACACTTGATAGACTGTTGAGTGACATCGTGTACTAGGCCGTCAGGTGGAAGTCGAATGGGAATTGAGCGACGAGTTGGGCATCTGAGAGTGACTAGGAGAAGATAGTGTGATGAGAAGGTTAAAGCTTTTGGACAATCGTGGGGTCAGCTAAAATGGCTTCAGAACAGAACAGAACACAGTGGAAGTGTGCAGTTAAAACCAGTAGCCAAATATCCGGAACTGAAAAACAGAATACATTACTATTATTACTGTCATCTTGGGTTCCGAGTGGAAAATAAGGCTTCAACAGATCACTCCGTCTTTGTTCTGTTCTCTACGGTCCTCTTTAGCTGGCCTCGCGATTCCTCATAGTTTCTGGGGTTCAGACTATCTGCACCTGCTATAGCCTGAACAAAGGGTCAGTGTAGTTAGACTTTTGTAAGAAAAGTTTAACTCACCTGTATCAGTTATTAGTAGTGCACGATGTTTTTTTCCTTCACGTTCCCAGTGGAACATAGGCCCTGAAGCTAGTGGCTTGAAGTTTCTGTAGCAGTGTTTAATTTTACAGGATGGGGCTGCTAGCCTCATGCCCAACCTTTCCTCTTTACTAGCATTATTTCTGGCCTAGCAAGGTAAAGGAGTGCATGGTCGGCGAGAGTCCCAACCACTGTGCCACCGACGCACTAGTATAAAGTCAGGGCTTCTTACATGGTTCCGGGGACTGGCGAGGAACATAAAGCATTTCCAGCCGGCTACTACAAACCTTCATCAACAGCTGTCATCGTTGACTCCATACTAAAGATCAGTTGACCAGTTAGGAATAATTAACAAAAAGGCACTCTGACAATAGGCGAAATAACCAAGAACCCGTTACTCAATAAATATGCATCAGAAAATGGAGATGGATAGGATAACGTTGAGGAGAGACATCACGCTCCAGATGGGCCCTCGAGTAAAGCCTGAATGGAGAACGGTGAGTTGGGTATCGGTTCCAGACTGACATGAAGGAGAACGTGTGGTGAGGTGAAGAGAGGTCTTGGTCAATCGCAGAGTCAGCTAAAAACGACTGCAGAGAATAAAATGAAATGGAAGTATTCTGCTGAGGTCACATATTTCTACTCGAAAACCAAAGAAAGAAAAATAGTAGTAACAGTGTAACAACAGAAGGCAAGACACGGGAGCCAAAGTATATTTTCCATTGATAACACCGCTGCTTATATGTATACAGCTTATATTCTTTAACCAATCACTGAGCGTGTGATTTTGGTTTACGTTAAACAACATGAAATAGAATGTTCATATATATATATATATATATATATATATATATATATATATATATATATATATATTTGATATTCTGTTGCTAATGCAGTTTAGGACTGTGGAAATATGTGAGAATAATATTGTGCTGAAGCACATTGTCTGCATCACATCACCACACTCACCCCCCCATCAAGTACTTTAGACTAATAGGTGGTCTGATCTTCTTGGTGTTGGCGTCTTTGTTTGCTTGTCTTGCTCTATCCAGTTCTGGAGCTTGTTGACTTTCACCCGCTTCTCTTTGTCTGCATTTCTGATCGTATATAGGTGACTCTGTCTCGTGGTGACTGTGTATAGTCCTTCCTACTTTGGAAGCAGTCTGCGTGACCCTGACGCATATTTGCCGGTATTTTGCCTCACATAATCATATACTATCTTCGGCCTACCTCTCAGTAGTGTTTTCTAAGTAAAGGCCTCTTCGCAGGTGAATCCAAAACACCATTCAACTGCACAAGAGCCTTGAAATTCTGCAACAAGATCCGTATGTCCCCTTCTTCGAAAACTTCAGGGCATAAGGGTTTCGTCTGTCGGCGACACCAACTGTAGCAATAGTAATAATTCTTCGAATTCATCTACTCTCCAGTTATCCTGCTTTTTTAAAAAAAATAAGGATGACAATGGCGAAAACTTCTCTGTTTTTCAACTTTTATTATTGTAGGTAGTTTAAATTAAGGTAATATATCACATACGTATTAAATGTGTAAATTAATTATTATTAACACTCACTTTCCATTTTTATGTATATCAAATTTATCAATTAAATCATCTAATTCTCTATCAGATACTTGTAGGCATAATTCGGTTAACACTTCAACCAATTGATTATGTGTAATAAAACCTGTCCCCTTGGGATCCATTTCAATAAATTCTTTATACAACCGATCAAACATAAAATCTATCTAGTAAACAAAAAATGAAATTTAAAAAAATTTGTGAAGTTAATTAGAAGGGAGTCTAATTTTAACTTGACTTTTGTGTTCTTTTTTCGCTAGCCATCTATCTATAAAGTTTGTCTGTAGAATTGGAGAGATTCTTTTCTCATTGGGATTCCACCTCGGTGGGAACATCATCACTCACTGAGAAAAGCAGGTACATCCAGTTGACGAGTCCCAAATGGGACGAAATGCGCATCCTGGATTCCACTGCTAGCCACCATCCACCAATTGTATACTAATTAAATACCCAGACATCGTCGAAGCATCTGCACAAGAAGCCGACATGTCAACCTGAGACCGAGCACTTCGGTCCAATCAATCGACGGGAAAATCAAAAAATTCAATTCAAGGATTCCAACTAGCTTAAATTCTTGGAAATACTTTAATGTCTTAGAGTGGGTTGCTACTTCAGTTGTAGAATCTCGGCAACCACACCAAGGGGAAAGATTGGGCGTAAAAGACAACACTTCTGCTATTTTGATACGATAGAGAAGATTTGTAGTTCAGGTGGATGATTTTGATGTGGTTCTGATCTCTGAGCTGGATAGTTGATTTGCGAAGCTTTCATCATCCTACTAGGTGACATTTTCAGCGCATACTTCAGTTCGATGAAGTGAGCTTTCAGATTTCTCCACGAGGTTATTAATCATCTCTCCTCGTGGTGACCTTGAACGTGATTGGTTGTTTTTGTGTGTTTATACACCTTCTAGGAGGCTACTTGTATTCGAACTGATTGTTTCCTTGACTTGAACTTTGACCCTTTGTGTGTGAGGTTTCTTTCTTATCGGTTGATAAATTTTGTCGTTCTCGATGTGTCTATTGATTGATGATTCACCGGAATACCACATGGGCTTATAAAAATTCTCTAGCATTCTTGGTGTTTCCCCTGTCTAATATGTGAACATTGTCTCAGTCGAATTGATGTCCGTGGTTGTCTGTTTGTAGTGTGGCGATATGGGGGAGTGGATATCATGTCTTTTGACGGCTAGTTTATGTTCGTGGATTCGAAGACGAATGAGACGTCCACTTTGGCCAATGTAGTTAGTGTTTTTCGCAGTTGTTACAATTTATTTTTGTAGATGATGTTGGTTTTATCTTCTTTCGTTGTGGAGTCTTTTGGTTGATATACAACTGAGTTCTCTGTCTGTGAATCATTCAGTGAATCATCAATCGATAGGCACATCAAGATAGACAAAATTTACCAACAGATAAGAAGGAAACCTCACACACAGAGGGTCAAAGTTCAAGTCAGGCAAGCAATCAGTTCCAATACAAGTAGCCGCTTAGAAGGCGCGAAAACACACAAAAACAACCAACCACGTTCAAGGTCACCCACCATGAGAGATGATTAATAACCTCGTGGAGAAATCTGAAAGCTCACTCCAAATTGAAGTGTGAGCTAAAGATGTTGCCTAGTAGGGCAATGAAAGCTTCGCAAATTGACTCGCTATCCAGCTAGCTCAGAGAACACAACAACATCAAAAAACTTCTGCTATAAAAAATTTCGTAGCTCGAGCCTGAAGCCCTATGTTCCCCTCAGAGACCATAGGATTACAATAACTATAATAACAATTTCATAATATGAAACAAAAGAAATGTTCATCACCTGTCTGTTACGAATGCCATTCAGTTCATTCATTTAATCTCAAATTTTATAACAAGATGTGAACATTTGGTTGAGAACCAAACAAGGGAAAAGAATAGCAACAGCTGCATCCTCAAACACCTTGCCATCTCCAGACATCGAGCATCCCCGCATGAATGCTTCACAGTGCTACACAGTGTCCCTCAATATAATATAATATTTTTAATAGTAATATAATCACTTCGTACAAAGGACTTCGCATACGCCATCTGTACATAGCTGAATCGTAAGCTATTCGGGATCTAAAACCGCTCTCTGCATTCAAAAGCGCTACATACATTCACTCACCTTACCGTGACCAAAGTAAAGTTCTTACTATAACTGTGCTTCTTTTTATTATTCATCCATTCTAGGTTACACCTTACATTATGTAATACATTTTTCGAGAACAAATTTTACCAGTATCTGATTGGTTTTATAAATTCTGATCGTACAGTTTATGAAAGTGAATAGTCGAAAAGAAAATCTTCGCTGTTTACGCCTTTTTCTTAGGAATCGAATAGAAGCCATGGGGTACTGGATGGCTGTTTTGTCCTAGTTCAGTATTCTTCAACAGTACACAGTCATAACCTCATTAGAGGTCGAACCCAGGACTTCTTCTTGTTTCCGGTAAAAAATGCCAAGCTGTCTAATAATTCAGTCACTGGGATGGAATAAGATGATCGATAAAATCTAACTTCTATCAATCCATGATATATATATATATATATATATATATATATATATATATATATATATATATAGCGCCATCGGCAGTTAATTTCATTCACGAGTATTTGTCATATTATCATTAGTAGTGTTAATTATATTATTATAGTTGTTCCCTTGAGTTCTTAGTATAACACAGGTTGATGAATATTTGGGTTACACCGTAGTACTCGAGTAGTTTTTAAATTACTTCGCGGTCAACGCTATCGAAGGCCTTCTCAAAGTCTATAAAGTTGAGGTAGAGGTTTGATTACCATTCCATGCTTTGTTCGATGATGATGCGTAGGTAGTGTTAATTAGTATCTTTCTTATTCATAAATGACTTATTCTTTTGTTCATTTCAATCAGCCTTTCATTTTTCATATAAACTGAACTGGTGAGGAAACGTGTGATGTGATCAGTGTCCGAAATGTATAGCACAGATAAATCGCATTTTTCAAATAAAATACTTTCACTTATAACGATATCCAAATTTATCAGAGGGACTGATTTTTAAAAATTATTAATACTATCTGAAAATATTGACAACAGTCTAAGTTTTATAATTTTCTTGAAGTCATTTGCATTTGGCCCTAAAAAAGATTACTTCTAATCTCCCCCCCCCCCCCCCGCCAGTTTTCTTCCCAACACAGGCTTATTCTACTTTTGATTCGTTGAAAAAAGGTTAAATGTCGGGATTATGGATGGTGTTTGTCCCACATTAGTTTCTAGGAAAAACAGTATTATTTTAAAATGAAGAGCATCTCCGGATCCGAAGTGTTGCTCACACATTACGATGTGACCATGGCGGTTAGTTGCTGAACGGCATCATCTCACTCAGACTCATGAATGATTGTTA
The DNA here is from genome assembly GCA_944472135.2 of Trichobilharzia regenti. Classification (NCBI taxonomy): domain Eukaryota; kingdom Metazoa; phylum Platyhelminthes; class Trematoda; order Strigeidida; family Schistosomatidae; genus Trichobilharzia; species Trichobilharzia regenti. The sequence continues at coordinate 31,853,687 of OX235267.1, forward strand.
GATGTAAAGCGGTTGGATGGTTTGGGGACTGTGTACTCTGGTGACAGTAACACTGAGTAGTAGCTAATCATTCCAAGAAAAAGACGAAGAGTTGGCATATCTTACAGTATCAGCATTTGTTTTGAGGTGGTTTTAAGATTAGGCAAAATCAGGCGTATTATAACAGTTGTAATTTTGGCGATGGGGTTGTTAGAATTTCCGACACTGGACGAAATTTCCTCACAACTAGTTTTGTTCATTGTGGACACCGGGGTGGTCATGGAATCAATGAAGTTCTCCAGACCACTCAAAGCCTTTGCATCAACCTCTGGCCTAGCACTCCTTGGTCGTACCTCGAACGTCTATAGTCTGAGTTACTCCCTCAACACCAACTGATGCCCAAAAGTGACACCTTCATCATCTTGCTGGCGTTGTGGTGCCCAGAATTTCGTGAAATTTTGTTTTCTGTATGAGCAACACTGGTGCTATGACTGCAATAATATCCTCGACATGTTGCAACAGATATCGTTCCCAAATTCTTCAGTGTTCGGACTCTACATCCTTCGGCTGACGCTACACCTGTACCCCAACCAATGAGACTTGATCTAGGTGGTTTATTAGCGCAAGTTGTCGCCAAATTCTCCTCTCAAGCGTTCCACTGCTTCTCATACTGTAAACAGTAAACAACAGATCACCCCCTCAAATTCAGTCATTCAGATGGAGTAAATAGACGGTACGGTTCAGGGTTGACGCTAAGAAATACGTCTTTTCTAAGAGGTTATATACAAACACATAAACAATATACTACCCTCTATTAGTAATATGGCGATCAAGGTCAGTCTGGAGACAAACCAATCAGAGCTGGCCCACGTTAAATGGTACCCACTATCTCATTGGTCATGATTATGGACCAATCAACGTATCGTTGGGAGTTTATTGAATCATACACCGTTGTGTAAAATATACTGTATCCGACTCGAGTCGTATTGTATTCTCGCTTAAGTAGGGTCGGTTGGGGGAACAGGCAGCTCTCGTATAATGCTGTTGACGTAATCAAGAGGAAGTATTCATGATCAACGCATCTGTGTCCAACTCAGCGTCTCTATTTAATCCTATAGTAATTGGGAAATATAAAAGTGTTGATGTCATAACAGGCATGTTGGCCTAACCACTCGACATTTAGTCGACACGTTCTGAGTCCAAATACCACTATGTTTTGCCACACTGTGGGCATCAGGCCTTATCCAATATAAATAGCATGCAAAAAAATCTGTTCTGTATAACTGAGTTCCAACATTCCAATCCATACATCTACAGATTTATCAAGTAGTAATGCATTCGAATATGATCTGAATAAATTTTTAAATATTCCCATTTTTAATATTAGAACAAGACATATAAGCGAACAATAATGTTGTTTTCAATTAGACCTTCTTCAGGCTTTACTCTAATTTACATAGATTTATATATAAAATTTTTTAACCAATGACGGTGAATTTGTGGATCAAATAATCTTAATAATGATAATGTGGTAAATATTTTGAACGTAGTTAATAATGATGATTATAGTGATAACAAAATATTGATAATAAGGTTTATGCAGGTGGCGATAAGAATAACAAAGGTAGAGTAATATGTGTATATGTAGACAATTCAATAAATACATAAATTAGGTCAAATCTTAAAAGTTACGTAATACTAAAGGTGAAGTGGACAGATAATCAGAGTTTAATTAAATATCATAAAACTACGAAGGAATTGGAAAATAAGAAAGCGTGGGGGGGGGGCGGGGTTTGAATAGAATTCCCTAGGGTAAGCAAGGGAGAGACTAAGGTAGAACAAAGTTCTTTTGTATGTAAAGACACTAGGATTGTTGTCTCAAATTATTCCCATAGCTTCGGCTATGTGTAAAAGATGGATTTGAATTCCGTTCGAAAGGCTCGATGGAATGCGATAGATAACTTTGAAGGCACTATTTATGTCCACTTGGTGACCGCTATCATCAATCAAATGAGCCAAAATAGAACTTCTTATGGATTTTATTTGACCTTTTCCGAACCATGAGGGAAGGAAGATGTTCATGAATGCGTTTGTTAAGCTGTCTAGTTGTTCGGCGTATACAGTTTTCTCGACAGGAGCAACTAAATCTATAGATACACATAGAAGTGGCACAGCCAGGTAGCTTATCTTTCACTTGAGCAATCATATTTGGCGACTGGCTGGAAAATGACAAACACAGGGTGGTAGCGGCAGTATAAGTCCGTTTTTATCGCTCTGGATAATCTCAGATGTAAGACTTCGCTAGCCACGTCCCCATTAAATTGCAATTTCATGAACAGTAGTTTCTTTTCAACTGTTGTCAGTTTCTCTTTATTGTACTTGGTGTTCATGTGTCTCCTTACAAATCTACTAGGATGACCCATTTGGACCAACGTATCTTGGATGTATCCTAGCTCATTTTCTAGGGAATCTTTTGTACAGATACGTCTTGCTCTATTCGTCAGACATCTGACCGAATTGACTTTGTATCGGATTGGTACAAAACTGAGGAAATGTGTATATAGTCCTACAGATGTACGTTTTCTATAGACATCTCTCTTGACTGAACCACCCTCTCTTCTGCACAACTTGACTTCAAAGAAATGTAGTCTACCATCATGTTCTTCTTCACAAGTGAAGATGAGCGATGGATGTGTATCATTAAACTTTTCTAACATCTCATTTTTGTCAGCTTTCACATCAAGAATAATAAACGTATCATCAACATAACGAAAATACGAATCAGTTTTTTCTATTACTTGTTTCAATGGATCATTTCCAACCTTAGCAAGAAAGAAATCTACCAAAATTTGCCCCTCTATATTTTGTTATCATTATAATCATGGTTATTAACTACGTTCAAAATATTTACGACATTATTTTTATTTGATCCACAAAATCACCGTCATTGGTTAAAAGTTTTTATATATAAATCTATGTCAAATTAGAGTAAAGCCTGAAGAAGTTCTAACTGATTAAACTTACCGAGATAATGAAGACTTACAGTATAATCTGAAACTTGTGTGTTTGTGATTACCTAAGACTTATAGATATGAAGTGATAGCCTGCAGACAATGCCTACTAAACCTTTCCGATGTCTTTCATATAATACTTATTTACTTTATAAAGTAGCATAATTTTTAATCAGCAAAAAACGCTCACTTTTGCACGCAATGAGTCTTTGATCAAGCAAGTGACACCATTCAGCTTATTCGAGCATGGCATTAGATCAGCATCGCCTAATCTTGGTGGGGCCAGCTTTGCATTTGGATAGGCAGCATCTGATTTACGATATAAAAAGTGTCGTATAAATTCATGAAATGATAAACAATGCTTTCGATCAACAAAGAATTCTGGCCAAAGTTGTCTAATTTCACCACGTGTTATTTCTGGTTCAATATTGGAGCTGATAAAGAAAAGAAAAATGCATATGGGTGAAAATCAAGTTTGATTTCACCTCATGTATAAAAGTAGTATATATATATACATATAGTTTTTCACTGTTTGATTACGAGTTTGGGCACGAACTAACTTTATTAGGAGAATCACTCAAAATCAGGGAATACTTGGTATCTGTTTTGTCCTGTTTTGGGATTTTTCATCAATGCGAAACCATGACCGCGCCAGAGGCAGATCCCAAAACTTTTAGGTAACAAAGCAAGCTGGTTAGCAATTCAGCCACTGGGGATACGATCCGTCAACTCAAACTTCTGCCATTTCTCGATGTTGTTGGAGAGTATTTATCTTCAAGGAATGGCTCTCAATGGACACTTGGAAGCTAATAGAGGTGAGGAGAATGGTGAAAGAGAAAATGATTCAATGCAAGGACGGACAGAGAAGGAGACGCTGAGTTCAACTTACACAGCACTGGACAAAGAAGTGAAGAAGAGTGCTAGGAAGGACAATAGACGATTCTACGACAACCTGACCACTGAAGCTGAAAAGGCAGCAGTAAAAAGGGATCTGAGGATACTATATCAGATAATCAAATCTCTATCCGGGAAGAGATCAACACAAGTGAAACCTATAAAAGACAGCCAAGGGAACCCAATTACCAAGGAAGGAAAACAGATTAAACAATGGGCGGATCACTTCAAAGGACTCTTGAACCGACCACCACCTGCAAACCGTCCAGAAATACCAACGACGGCACGTACACAAATGCAAGCTGACACCAATCCTCCAACGAAAGCTGAAGTTTTGAATGCATTTAAGCGTCTGAAAGCTGGAAAAGCAGCTGGACCAGATGGAATACCTCGTGAAGCACTAAAAACGGACCCAGAGACGACAGCAGATATGCTGACTCCATTATTGCAAAAGGCTTTCGCTTTAAACTGAAGTTCAGATGGCCGGGCCGAACGAATCACCAACAAGAAACTATGGGAACAAACAAAAAAAGAACAAATCGCCACCCAAAAAATATGCAGGAAAAAGTGGAGATGGATTGGCCATACTCTGAGGAAGCCATCAAGTGACATCACTAGACAAGCCATTGCTCGAGTGGAACCAGGCCGAAAGGAAAGCGGCGAGTTGTTCGTCAGTGCAAGGGTGACATGGAGGAGATCGTGTGAAGAGGACTTGAGACAGTATGGAATAACATGAATGCAGGTGAAAAGTACAGCTACAGCAGAAGCAAATGGAGAGGTGCAGTTGAAGCCTTATGTTCCACTAGGAACCTAAGGGAACAATAATACAATAATAATTTATCTTCACACCAGAATTATTGAACTTAGGTGGTCATGATTTCCTGCTGGAACTTCAGTCATCTACATCCTTCGGTCAGTCACTAGTGAGTACTAGATGCAATTTCTAGTTTTGATTTGGTTGCTTTTCTTAGGCGGTCGCCTGCAAGCCAATCTAGATAGGGTGTATTGGCTTAAGAACTTGAGTTTCGGCCAGCGGGTTTTGCACTCAAATTCCGATTTGTCTACTTCGTCCTGTTATTGAAATTAACAATTACATTTGGTTGTGCAGATGATTTTAAATATAATTTAGCAGGGTTTATTAATGTTTAATATTAAATTTGGATCTCCCATTGGTTGATTGTGTTCGGTCGAAATATCTGGTCTCTGTTGATAGGTCGACTACTGGTACAGAAAGTTTTAACGACATCTGAAGATTAGTATTAGGGGATTTTAGTAGATGGAGACTAACAGCGGAATCCGGGATGTGCATTTCTTCATATTTACGAAGGCCACCACTCACTACTGGTGATTTAGAAACATCTATTTGACGAGTCTTAGAATGTGATCAAATACGCATACTGAATTCTAACACTGGTGATCAACAACTGATTCATAAAGGCTTTCTGAAGTAGTTTGACTACCTGCTTACTTCCTTAACCATTTTGAGAGGCAAGGAATAACTGTGGAATGCAATCAAATGAATTCGTTTGTAGACTTTATATATCTGGAAATTATGTCAATTATATGAACACTAATAGTTATTGTTTACTATGAAACTTACTAGTGATTACTGATTGAGTGAGTATACTGCATATTGTACACTTTACAGTTAACTAATAACATTCATTATCACTTATCTCAGGCATTATCATTTATTTATGTCCGTCTCGTCTGTATTTTTTAGGAGATTCATTCATCCTCCTGTGACTAATTAACACTTCCAGTGAGTATACAATTGGTGGATGGTGGCTAGCAGTGGAATCCAGGATGCGCATTTCGTCCTATTTGGGACTCGTCAGCCACTGGATGTACCTGCATTTCTCAGTGAGTGATGATGTTCCCACCATCGTCGAAGAATCTGCACAAGAAGCCGACATGTCAACCTGACACCGAGCACTTCAGTCCAATCAGTCGATGGGGAAATCGAAAATTCAATTCAATACCTGAATTCTTTCAAGATTATCAGCAGACAGTATTATTCATTCCTGCTCAAGTTTGTCGGTGCAGCTTCTATCAAGCGTTTAAGAACCCGGCTTACATGCATATATGTTCTTGACTAGTAGGTATCTGGACAGGTTATTTAAAAGGTATTCCAACATATATATATATATCACATCTTCTCTACAACTTCATCATAGTATAGATCTGCTGCAAATATTTGACAGCACCCGCTCCCCCTCTTATTAATATTGTCTTTGGTTCTAAGTGAAGCATAGAGTTTCGACAGCACATATCTACTTTGTCCTGTCCTTTACATTCCTCTTTAGCTGGCCCTATGGTTGCCCGTAGTCTCCCATCTCCTGCTTACATGATCTCCTCCCCAACTGTAGTTTTGGTATTCGAGTTCCACTCGAGGTTATGCTTGGTACGCCATATCATTCGACGGTATTCTCTGAGTGTGTGCAATCCGTCTCCATTTCCTAGAGCCTATTTATTGAGCAACAGATTCTTGGTTGTTTCATTGCCTGGCAGAGTTCATTGTTTCTCATCCTTTCCGAGCAGCCATTTGATCTTCATTGTGGAGCCAGTGAAAGCATTTGTTCGCAAAAGTCTGTAGTGGCCTGTTGGAAATGATTTCGTTACGTGAGCACGAAGTCTCTGACCCATACAGAAGAACTGAGTGACTTAACATTGGTGTTAAGAATCTGAATTTTGTTGTTTGTACTGCTGAGTGCAGTAGATTTCTAAACTGATTTTGGAGAGATAAAGGTGTACCATGCCTTTCCTATTCTGCTTTTGACATCCTCCTTCGTGCTAACTGCCTGTAGTTGAAACAGTGTTGTCTATATAAGTGAAGGAAGTGACCTCTTTCAAATTTCTACCGTTGATCGTGATTAGTACTTGTTGTTGCTTGGCTGGTTGTCATCTGAAGTGGTGGCAACTAGTGGTGTTCGTCAGGGATACCCACTGTCCCCATTTCTATTCAGTTTCATCATAGATGTACTAATGGACGTAACCCTAACTCACTTCAGAGACTCAGGGATTGACTCGTTACCAAGGAATAATCTCGCTGGCCTAGAATATGCAGATGTTACAGTCCTTGTAGGTGAAGACGCTGAGAAAATGCAGAGTCTTCTGAACACCTTGAGTTACGATCTTCGAATGTTTGGCATGCGATTCGTTCCCGGTAAATGAAATATGATGCTACAGGATTGGACTACACTGACTTCTAGCTTAGAAATAGGGAATGAAGTGGTTGGTGGAGCGTGTTGACCATTTCATTTATTTGGGAAGTTGCATCAACCAAGGCCAGTGGGTTGATCTCTGACGAAATCTCAGCACGGATAGGGAGGGCTATGTTCGCATATGCAAGTTTACGCCGTCTCTGGCGTAGGTGTGATATCCGGCTATCGACCAAACGACGTGTGTACTGCTCATCACTTCTCTTCGTCCTCCTGTATGACTGTTAGACCTGACCATTGAGAGAGGGAGATATGAAAAGGCTAGCTGTCTGTGATCGTGGGTGTCTGCGTTCTATCCCCATGTGAGGTGGTATAATAAGTTGAGGGAAATTGAGGTTAGGGATCGGTCTAGTAGCTAGGTGAGGAGGGGGAAATCCATCGACCAGGCTGTGAAGTTACGCCGATTGAAAGAGATGGTTAGGACATGTGTTACGCATGCATGCCTAGCCATCGCCTTCCTCGACAGTGGGCAATGTTAGCTGACATAGGGTCAGGTTATAGAATAGCCAGTGGTGGTCAAACCAAAACATGGCTTCATCAGTCAATGAAACCATAACAGTTAGTTTAAGCCAGCGAGCCAGCTACGTAGGGAGGTGTAGACTTCCTGACTAGTTAGTTGGGGTCCTCGGGATGGTAAAAAGCAATGAATGCTGGAGACACTTGGTGATATGGCTCAAAATCGTTGTCCAATGGCTGGTGCAGATGTATCTATTCCTTGTGACTTATAATTTCCAATAAAACTATGATGTTCTTCGAAATTACTATTCTTTTTGCCTTGTTTCTCTGTTTACTGTTACTATTTTGCATTTCTTTTTACTTTTTTCTCTGGCTTTGTGTGCTGATTGAACTTTGGCGATTCGAACTGCTGGACATCTGTGCATAGTTCTATTGTTAAACAAGTCAGTCAGTCAGTCGGTCAGGTTATCTTAATCACCTTTGTCTATGTTTACGTGAAGTTCTATCTTTACTAATTCTTCTCTCAGCTTGCTGGTTTTCGTCTGTAGATGTTCGACTTTGTGTGATATTAGACATTAATTGTCCAAAAATCCTGACTAGCGTACCCGAAACTAGAAAATGTGCACTGTGCTTTCTATGTATTTCAGAATATCAACAATTACTCAAATAACCCAAAACGCAAAGCTGTTAATTCTGAGTGCTCTTCAGCTGTATATAATAAGTTTATTGACTATAAAAATCTAAATGCCTAATTCTAAAATTTCAACAATAATTTAACAGTTTCCTAGATTTATTCTTAATTAAAATGTTCAAGGCATTTCATGTAAGGTTTAAACAAAAATAACCTACAGTTTAAGTAATTGATATAATTGTTCTTGTGTTAATCTGCCTGAATTGTATTCATCTAATTCATAAAAACGTTTCTCAATTTCACGTGGTTTTGATTTCAGTACTTCTTGAATAATTTGTTTTAATTCACTTATTGTACGATGATGAATTTTAGTATCAGTCGATGTTGTTTGAGATCTGCTGGTCGATTCAGATTCTATATGATCAGTTGACGAATCAGTTGTGGGTTTGTTATCCGATTTAAGACTCGTCGAACTTTCGACCTAAGGGAAACAAAGAGATACACAACAATTATTGATCGTCAGTGTAGATTTTTATCTCAAATCAACATCACTTAGCGAAACATTGGAAAACAGCATTGGATAGTTTTTCGTCCTAGTTGGGGACTCTTCAGTGGGCAGCCAGTTTGTTGAATAGTAAACCTGAAAGGCTTGGGTTTTAACCCTGTTGGGGTCATGAGTGCACACTCCTGAAGTGCTCAAAACTGTGGTGAAACAACTGTCTCCATGAATTTACTAATCATCTATCCTGGCAACCTTGGGCTTGACTGTTTGTTTCCATGTATTTTCTCACCCTCTAGTCCACCTGTATTGGTATTGATTGTTTCTTTGACGTGAAAGTTGATCTCTTCTTCATGTGATCTCCTTCTTATAGTTTGGTAAATTTTGTCGATAGAAATGTGTCTGCTGATTGCCGATTTACTTCTAGAAATTCTCTGATGTTTTTGATGCTTCCTCTATCTAGGAATCGAATATTATCTCAATCGAACTGGTGTCTATAGCTGTCTGTATATAAAGGTAGGACAGAGTGAATATCGTGTCTTTACGAAAGACAGTTTATGTTCATGGATTCAAAGACGAAGAGGGCGTGCATTTTGACCAATGTAATATTTTTCACAGTTATTGCAATTTATCATTGTAGATGGTGTTAATTTTGTCTTCTTAGTCAGTGTAGAGTTGATTTGGTTGGTTTGTAGGAGATTTCACTTCCAAAAGGTCTGAATGGTCTTGCAGCGATGTCGGAGATGTTTTTCATATATGGTAGGACAATGTTTTTGTACTTTCATTGGACACTTCTGATTTGGTTGGTCGGGTTGAAGGTAGATGATTTCCGACGATAGAAAATCCTTGCTATCAGTATCTCTTGATTCTTACAGCTCAATGACAGATGTTTACAGGACAATATTTCCATCTCTAGCTATCAGCCCTGTTACCCATCGTTTAGCCATTCCTGAGATTTATTATGTTTCTTATCTTTGCAGACGTAAAGCTACAGTTGCTGCATAATCAGAGACAAGAATTAACACGAATTTGATACAACTGACTAATTATTGAATTTATCTTTACCAATATTATGACTTACTTCATGATTTTTGATGGATTGTTTCTCGAAAGATGGTTCTGATGTTCTGATTCTAGAAGGTATTTCAACCAAAAATAAAGTAAATAGGTCTATCTATTACAGTAACAAACGACTAATATGTGCTTACAATCAGATACATGAAAACATGAATCAGAAATCTACCAATGGGCTGTCAAGAAGCTTATATTGTTTATACATTCTATGATGCTGCCTATTGCTTACTGACTAATATCAGCAGTTGGATGCCAATCACATGAATCAATATCTCGGTTATTTTTGAAATAATTTCAATGTGATTCCTGTCACAAATCAACATCAGTTAGAGATCATTCGGAAACATTCGGATTACGCGAGATCTTTTCACCGTAGACTGCAACTCCCCAGCAGTACACACTGACGACCTAGGCTGCGATTGAACCCAAGAGCTTCAGCTTAGTCATTGAGCCACTTCGGCAGAGATTCAGTGATCCGTGAATTCTAAGTTCCGTCAATTTGCGATATAATGCTGCCCTCAATCAATGCATTCGATGAACATTTACTTCACCTTGCAATAGATCCTCTGAATAATGCAGGTTATTAAATGTTACTACTTTTATTGTGAATATAGTAGTATATGAAAAATAGACAAACAAACCACTTACTTAGAATCAAACTGTCGCATAAATTCAGCATATTTTATATTTCCATCTAAGTCTAATGGTAAATAGTCAAGAAATTCTTTAAACTTTTCATCACTGAATTCATATCCATAATGATTGAATAAAATTATACGGAAATTTGATGGGCTAACAATACCTGAACGATTTGGATCAAAATTTCTGTTATAAAAAGACAAACAAATAGACAGAGAACAAATAAATTAAAGAAAGGATATGAAATGTATTCAGCTACTCATGTCAATCAGTCAGCAGTTCATAGTGTAAAGAAAGTGGATATTTATAATTATTGAGTTTCGAATCTTTAAATATTCCCATTTTTAATATTAGAACAAGACATATAAGCGAACAATATTGTTTTCAATTAGATTTTCTTCAGGTTTTACTGTAATTTACATAGATTTATATATAAAAAATTTTAACCAATGACGGTGAATTTGTGGATCAAATAATAATAATGTGGTAAATGTTGGGATACATCCAAAATACTTTTGTCCAAATGGGTTATCCTAGTAGATTTGTAAGGGGACACATGAACACCAAATACAATAAAGAGAAATTGACAATAGTAGAAAAGAAACAACTGTTCACGAAATCGCAATTTAATGGGGACGTGGCTAGTGAAGTCTTACATCTGAGATTATCGAGAGCCGCCACCCTTTGTTTGTCATTCTCCAGCCGGCCAATTATGACTGCTCAAGTGAAAGATAAGCTACCTGGCTGTGCCACTTCTATGTGTATCTATAGATTTAGTTGCTCCTGTCTAGAAAGCTATGTAGGCCAAACAATTAGATAGCTTAACAAACTCATTAATGAGCATCTTCCTTCCCTCATGGTTCGGAAAAGGTCAAATAAAATCCGTAGGAAGTTCTATTTGGCTCATTTGATTGATGATAGCCGTCACCAAGTGGACATAAATAGTGCCTTCACAGTTATCTATCGCATTCCATCGAGTCTTTCGAACGAAATTCGAATCCGTCTTTTACACATAGCCGAAGCTATGGGAATTAATTCGACATAACAATCCTAGTCTTTGCATACAAGAGAATTTTGTTCTACCTTTGTCCCTCCCTTGCTTAACCTAGGCGAATTCTATTCAAATCCCGCCTCCCCCACGCTTTCTTATTTTCCAATTCCTTCGTAGTTTTATGATATTTATTTAAACTCTGATTATCTATCCACTTCACCTTTAGTATTACGTAACTTTTAAGATTTGACCTAATTTATGTATTTATTGATTTGTCTACATATATATATATATATAATACTCTACCTTTGTTATTCTTATCGCCACCTGCATAAACCTTATTATCAATACTTTGTTATCATTATAATCATCGTTATTAACTACGTTCAAAACATTATTTGATCCACAAATTTACCGTCATTGGTTAAAAACGTTTATACATAAATCTATGTCAAATTAGAGTAAAGCCTGAAGAAGATCTAATTGAAAACAATATTCAAGTGTTGGTGTGTAGGGATTTGATTGGTTTCAGGATTTCAGGATGATGAGCTGACATTAGTTAGAGAACCATTGGAAAACCACCTGGGAGTACTGGACAGCTGTTTCATCCCAGTTTGGGACTCTTCAGCGGTAGGCACCCCCCGGGATTCGAACCCAGGACCTTCCGGTTACAAGGCGAGCTCGTATACCATTAAGCCATTGGGTGGGTGCGTACTGCTGAAAAGTCCCAAACTAGGACGAAACAGCTGTCCAGTACTCCCAGGTGGTTTTCCAATGGTTCTCTAACTAACGTCAGCTCATGATGAAATTCTGAAAACAATATTGTTCGCTTATATGCCTTGTTCTAAGTTTATCGAGTTGTTTTCAGTATTTTTAAATTTCATTGTCAAATCAATATTCTCGCCGTGCAATGAATGTTTTGACGAAGTCCCTCTTATTCTAACCCAAATTTGAGGTTAAGTGAATACTCAGAGATTGAATTGACTATGATATGCTAATACTGAGTTGATGTTTTCCTAGATGCAATGAAGTTACAGTATAATTCATATAGGCTAGTAGTAAAGTGAAGACGTACATATCGTCCTATCCAAAACTCGTCCCGTGTCAGTCAACATCAAACATATGGTATAATTTTAACATACATACATACATACATAGTCAAATCCTCCGTACTAGGAGCCAGCATGTCAGCGTAAACCAGACATTTGAGTTTAATAAAAATCAGTCAACTATGAGTATTAAATGTCTTGAGGAATTAAGAAGTGAAGCTACGATGAAAAGGAGAAACTGATGATGACAGAAGAGAAGTGTATACGCAAATCAGCAATTGATAGAATCTCTCAGTATTCCTCTAAATCAAGTTGAGCAGCACAGATTTCGAGGTGTTAGGAGCCAATGTGTTTTTAAGGATTCCCATTAATCTTATCCGTATAAACTTAAGTGTCAAAGATGTACTCACTATTTAACACAGAAATTTTAACTGTCCTCATTCACACTGAGTTATCATTCTGATACCTGTTTATTCCCAGTATACGGGTTTATTTGATAGATGACGGAATTCTACTTTGTTCGTAAATGCTACTTTGATCTGTATTTAGCCAAGAATTATTTTCCGCCCCAGATAACTTTCAAGAATCGCAGTTTTTATACTTTACTCAGGTTAAGAAGACGCATACTGATTACTCATAGGTGTTCAGTTTATTTTACGCCTTTGGTTAAGACTATGTAAGATTCTATTTACAGTTTTCAATACTGAATTGCGTGAGATTAAATAAAAACATAAAAGATCATTAAACAGTATGGAGCACGACAGTATGAGACATCAAACTCCAAATTATCTTAAAGTGTTGGTTTGCAGGGATTTGATTTGATTAGTTAGAGGATTTCAGCATGAACTGACATTTGTTAGAGAACCAAGGGGAACCAGTAGGAAGAACTGAATAGCCGCTTCGTTCTAGTCTGAGGCTCTTCATCAGTACTCACCTACCGCCAAGGTTCGAATCCAGGACTTCTCGGTTACAAGGCTAGCTTGTAGATCATTAGGCCACTGAGATCAGCCCATGAATTCTAGCTTCTGCCAATTCACAGTGTAGCTTGACCGCTGGTCAGTGCCATCGCTTGTGAGTATTTATCCTCACACCCGACTTGTTGTATCCCAGTGGTTATGACTTCTCACTAGAACACAGGTAACTAACTATCTGAATAGGGTTTGTCGCTGGCAAGCATCAGATTTATATATTCAAGTGTTGGTTTGTGGGATTTGACCGGCTTTCAGATTTCATCATGAGATGGCGAAAGTTGGGATTCATGGGCCTGTGGATCGAGTCCCAGTGGCTTAATGAGCTCGCCTTGTAACCGGGATTTCCTGTTGTCAGACCCTTGCTATGGGTGTGTACTGATGAGGAGTCCCGTACTGAGACGAGCCAGGTATTCAGTACTTCCTGCTGATTTCCAGTGGTTTTCTAACCGATAACTGCTCTTGTAACCAATCAAAATTATCTGTTGAAAGCACTGCTTCGGATCAATAATGTACAGCCTTTGGATTCTATACAACCGTTTACATTTGTTTTGTCTTCTATGGCTCTTTAGGTGGTGATGGTATGTCATAAGGAATGTTTGGTATTCACTTAACTTCCTCATAGACCTCATAATAGGATAATACTAAATTTAATAGCGACTTAACCACTGTTAATAGTGCAAAGTGAAAACTTTTATAGGTGCCTTAATGATTAAGTATACATTAAATAGTAACAAATTCCTACAAACAGACTCTTGAAAATCTATCCGATGCTCGCTAGTGACTAGCTACAGGACAAAGTTGCCACTGGCGTCCACCCAATTCGGGTGGCACTGGCTAGTGTCAATTGCACTAAAATCACGAATTAGTAGAAGTTATATACACTTTATCTTATGTTTAGTCATTGAGTCAGGACTCAATCGCTGAATGGTCTACCAGCTTGCTTTGTAACAAGAAGGTTCTTAGTAAGCAGTGTTGATGAGTTCCAAAATAGAACGAAACAGATATCCAGAACTCCCTAATGGTTTTCAATGGTTACTTAACCGATGTCAATCCATGGTTATACTTGAAGCAAATCAAATCTCTATATAGTAACGCTTGAAAACTCATACACCGCTTTATCTCTCTTTTTATGTTTAACCATTTATACGCATTAAATTAACAGTTAGAAGAAAAATGGTTTCATCTGTGCGTAGCACTAATCGATAAGCGGAGTTGAGCACAGTTCTAGCCAGAAGTGATTGCTCGTTAGATAGATTGTGGTATGAATTTAAAAAATAACATATGGTTTTTAAAGCGGAAAAAAAATTTAATTTATTGTTTTTTTTTTTGATTTTTTTAAGGGTTAATTTAAAAATTTTCCCCGGGCGTTTTTAGGGCCCCCCTTCTTTTTTTCAAGGGCGGGCCCATGGGGCTACCATAATTGGAGATAATTTTAAGTTCATAAAGTTGTTTCTAATATTTGGTGAAAAATGATTCACAATAGCATATGTAAAATATAGAACATATGCAATTTACATCATATCAGGTTTCGTTTCGTGTTAGGTAGGTAGGGGACAAGGTTACGAGGTATTCGTAGATACGACATAAAAGAAGAAGCCTTGGGAAGAATCGGCCATAATTTATAATTGGCATACACTCTGAGATGAGTATCTTAGCGTAGTATATCAATAAAGATGACAGAGACATGCATATTTCTTTGGAAGTCTCTAGACTGATTCCTTACGAGTTCTCCTTTTTGATATATTCTCAAATTATTGATGTTGTTTCAATCGGAACGCATCCATCCATCCATCACGAAGCATCATTTCAACTGCAGGCGAAAAGGATGAATATGTCAAAACCAACAAGAATCGGAGAGGATAGGCAGATATTTATCACTTTGAAATTAGTTTGAAAATCCCCTGCACTCAACATAAACGACCAAAAATCTTGATTTTAAACAGTCAATTCTCCAAACCAAGTTCACTTTTAACAGTTTAAAAAAATTTGGGCATTGATTATATGATATTCATTATAATAAAGGTTTTTTGTATTTCACAATGAATGAAAAACAAAGCGATATTGTTTGGTTTATTGGCGTTTCGCTATTTAATGCTAATAGCTTTATCAAAGTATTATTAAACCGTCAGACATACTGCGAGGCGACTTTGTCCATATAAAAGACCAAATCTCTAAGGATGATCCTCTATCTAATTGTGTCTATAAAATAAAATGCATGGAATGTGATGCGATATATACATCGAACAAACATCGTCAGAGAGTAATCAAAATCAGAAGAAATGAACTCCGTGGAGCATCTGTTTGGCCACCAAGAAATCCAGTTAGTGAACTAGAAAAGCTTGAAGAATCACCAGCCATACGTGGTCTACACGCTATAGAATCAGGCAACAAAATCGATTTTGACAATTTTGAAATCATTATCCAGAAAAAGCATTTCAGAAATCACAAAGAACGTCTAATATCATCAAAAGCACTTCATATCAAAGGGAATCTCGATTGTTTGAATAGGAATGATGGACTAAAAGAGAATTTGACCCGGTTGCAGCACACCTCTTCCCTTCCTCTATGAAATGACCAAATCAACACGAATGTGATAGGCAATTTCATTATGTAAACACACTCTGCTTTTATAATTTCACACACTTATCAAATCCAATAGTTTATACACCTGGTTTTGTTACTGGCCAGTTTGACAATGCAAAAATAACCATGTGCTGAGGAACGATGATTAAGTTGTTATATATATATGCTGAGTGGATTTTGTTAATTCTGGTTTAATAATACTTTAAATACATTAAATGCTGAAAAGTCCATGTCATCCATTGGTAAATACAAGAAAATCTTTATTATGATGAGTCAGTTCCCTTATATGCATTAGAAACTTGACTAGAGTGTCACGAAAGCATTTCCAACAGATTGTAGGCTTGTACCATTAACTGTCTTCACGGGCTCCATATTGAAGATTAAATGGCCCCAAATAATTAACAACAAGAAACAATGGGACCAAACCAATCGTGAGTATATCGTTCAACAAATACGCCAAAGAAAGCTGAGATGGACTGGGCACACTTTGAGGAGACCTTTGGGAAGCATCGCTCACCAGGCCATCACTTGTGTAGAGCCCAAATTGGAAGCGGCAAGTTAGGCATTGGTCTGAGGGTGACATTGAGGAGATCATGTGAGGAGGAGGAGGAGGTGAGAAATTATGAGCAGTCTAGGACCGCAGAGAACAGGACTATGTGGAGATGTGTTGTTGAAGCCTTATGTCCTACTCAGAATCCAGGGTAACAATAATAATGCAATAACAGTATTCCAGATAGATTATATCGAGGGAAATCCAATAGGGAATCCTCCATTTGAGTAGTCTCCAGTTGAACAAAGCGTCAATCGCTTTAAGTAGTGAATCGAACAACACGTAATTTCTGGTAGTAATAGGAAATCATAGCTGAATGTTTTAATAGTCTCACTGATTCTCAGCTTATCATGGTAGACAATTTTCAGTCATCTTCAGTGAAGAGTTGAAAATCGTACTCGTAATCTTTAGTGCATTCAAATTCAAGGTCTTTAACATACATACCTGAGTGTATTGAGTAGAGTTAAAAAATCTCGATGAAATTTCCGCGTCAATTCACGTTCAAGCTTGATAATATTTTCATCTCTAAATATAGAAATAATGAAAATTTTGATATAATAACTAAATAATTATTCAACTATGTTAATTATACCATAACAATTGACAAAATATGAAAGCAAAATATAAGCACGAAACGTAGGTCCAAGGCTTCCTGCCTGCCGATTGCCTCCAACCATCTAATATCATCAAATCGATGTACACCGTGATGGTGAGCTACCTAGAATGGTGGTTGCATTGCAAACCTGACTGACTGATGGAATTCAGTCTGCATCAAAGAAAGGACTAGACACATCACACTGGTTACTAGTGTTCAATCAAAGTAACCACAACAGTCCTACAGGAGGCAAGTCGCGAGCCTGTATAGCTGCTCAGTGGTAACGTCTCTGACAGCAGGTGGCACTGGGGTGACGTGGGTTCGAATCTCACAAAAGAAATGAGTTCCTTCGAAGTTACAGATGGGCCTTACCGGCTAGTGAGTGCCAACTAACACGAAATCTAGGTGCAAGACTGGGCTTTCTGCCGATTGCCTTCAACCATCTAAAATATGACGTAATCATTACTTCGTGTGTGTAATTCCGGATCGAATCGATTGGCTTCATTACTCAATGGAAAGTCGATAGCAAATAGCTAAAGCCAGCTAGAACAGACCCATACCAGCTAAGCTACAATGAACAAATTACTCCATTGGGCTGAAGCAGGATGTTTATTACAATGCGATTGGATAACCTAGGAGTTTGACCTTATACGATCAATGTAATTGGTTATTCGCTGGCTTAACTTTCTAAGGTGCGAAATAGTTCTGTATAATTAAGTCGAATTGTTAACATTGGTATAGATGAGTTTGTCCCAATTTTTCATAGACTCTGAGAGTCAGAATTGTAATGGTAAAACACAAAAGTGGTTGCTAACGGAACTTTCATAGGCAGTTTCATATACACATTTAGGGAAATTATATGCACCACCTATTAATACCCTCGTTTTGCACGGATCTTCCGCGTTGTGCTACTTCTTCCCCTCATATTGTGTTTCTTTGTTTTATCTTTGTGTCTCCCGTGTTTTGCTGCAATACTGGTTCATTTCCTTCATTTGACGTTAAACTCATCTCTCCGCTACTTTATATTTTGGAGTCGATAAAAGTCTCTTCATACACTACGTATAAATCTTGGCTTTTACGAAGTTTCAGCAACGCTGGAGTTATTCTTATGTGGTCGCGCTATATCGTGAACTGGCAGAAGTTAGAATTCAAGGACCATTGGATCGGGTCCCAGTGGCTCAATGGTATACGAGCTCGCCTTGTTACGGGAAGGTCCTGGGTTCGAATCCCGGTGAGTGCGTACTGATGCGGAGTCCCAAACTAGGACGAAACAGCTGTCCAGTACTCCCAGGTTTTCCAGTGGTTCTCTAACTGATGTCAGCTCATGATTAAATCCTCCATGCAATTATTCTTATGCAGCAGGGGAGGGTTGCTAGGCCAGCGCCCACGTGCTCTTCTTTTCTGAGTTTACCGTTGGCTAGTAAACCCGGGTGGCTTATGAGTTCGTCCGCTAGAAATCGGACCTAGACCAGCCCTGTTGTTGGCAAACATTCTAACACTGAGTTGAAAGTCGATCTGGTAGAAAAATATTCTTTTCAATAATTTCTCCTCTTCAGGTTCGTACATTTATAAAATATAGTAATGTTTGTTGTCATTGCAATAATGGCAAAATGGCGGATACATTTTTTAACGTAGAATAACAGATTAGTAGTTATGGGGTGTCAAAACAAATAGTCGTATTTGAGTGTGAAAAACGTGCTCTGGGCTGAAATCGATTACAAAATATTGTAAAACTGGAGACAGTGGTGGTGATTAATCATAATAGATTTGTGGAGTATGGGGGAAGGAAATTTGACAAGTCAGTTCAAGGTTATAAAAGGTGTCAGGTGAGTGGCTAATACAAAGTGGTATGAATTGAATTTTTGATTTTCCCGTCGATTGTTTGGACCGAAGTGCTCGGTATCAGGTTGACATATCGGTATGTATTAAAGAGGAGGAGAGAGTAAGACTGCAATGAGAGGTTCATAATCAAATAACGAATATGTGAGATGAAACAGGTGGAGGCATATATTGAGAAAAGAGATAATATCACTATTAATAAGTCCGGATAGTATAAATCGAAAATTCGATAGTAATGAGGGAATGTTTGCATGAAGGGCATAAATTATGACGAATAAAAATAGTTGTAATAATAAGCAAAGAAAGAAAAAAAACTAAGAGGGTGAAGGCGAAGAAGCACTCTTCGCGAGAGGAAGAATCATCATTCCTAGTTTATTCACTATAGGAACAACGTCTGGACGTGTTCTTTTTGGAAACAAAGTTTCGGTTCAGTCGATCCTATTGTAATAGCTTCAGCTATGTGTAGGAGATGTAAGCGAACTGTAAGTGATAACGACTTCGGAATTCGGTATATAACCCTGAAAGCTGTGTTGACATTGATACGATGTCCACTATCGACCTAGTATGACAGAATCGAGCTTTTTATGCATTTAATTCCCCCCACCCCTAGCTGAATCAAGTTGGTAAATGTTCTCGAACCCGTAGACGAACCTGTCTAATCGTACACCCTATATAACTTGAATCACATGAACAGTTGAAATGGTAAATACATGAAGAAGAGCTAAGGTTAGGTAAGACATCTTTCAGTGTCTGGCTGAACACTCGACGGAGCATAACTGGTCATTGTTGTAACAAAAACAACAACAACAAATATTATATTTTATAATTGTAAGAACCTGAAGAGGAGAAATTATTAAAAAGAATATTCTTCGTTCAGATTGAGTTTTAATTCATGATATGGGAATATTTCACACTATTAAATCATATAATTCTAACATTGGACTACTGAAACACTGGAAGCCTTTCTAAGAATTTGTTAGCTTACGTATTTTGATATTCACCTAGGTCGTCAAGAGTGATTTCTCCGATTTGTTTAGCTTATCACTACTCTTCAGCAAAGATTATGCGTAGGTTTGAAGGAGATTCTATTTTCCTCTGAGATTTCAGCTTACACCACACTTTAGACGGAATACTTAACCAATAATGAATTCACCTCAAGTTTTCCGTCTATAGGACAAAATTATACACCTATAGTTCATAATTCGAATTCTCAGCTTTTTCCTGCCACATTCATGACATCAGCTAAATATATTGCATGACAGAAAGGTAGTATGACTTCAGTAGATAATAGAGGAGTTCATAATTTCCCTCATGACCTCTTTTGAATCCGCACAATAATGAGGGAAGCTATTGGAATAAAGGATTTTGTAGTGATCTGAAATAATTTCGGTGTTGATTTTGATATGAATCAACACCGTCAGATCACTGGGACATTGAACAGCTATTTCGTCCTGTGCGTCGGTGGCACAGTGGTTAGGACTGTCGCCGACCATGCACATGATCTGAGGTTCAATGCCTTACCGACGCACACCTGATATCTATGGTCGGCCTGCAAAATTTGGGCTATCGATATCCATGCTGAAAATTCCATACCTGTACCAAAAATACGATGTGAAATCAAGCTGTAATCAAAAATAAATAAAATAAAAATTTTGCGTCTTCAGCAATGCGAACCCACAAACCCACGAACCTGAAAGCTTCAGGTTACGAGGTCAAGCGAAATCTATATTCAAAATTAGTCGAAACCCTTTCTAAACCCATAATCTAAATATTAACCTTCAGCTCACTGATGGCTACTTAGTGGATGCCCTGAAGGCGCCGACTGGGGGTGCAGCTGTATATCACGAATTGACAGAAATTAGAATTCACTGCTCATTAAATTCTAACTCAAACGGCTGAGTGGTCGACGAACGTGAACCCATAACCTGAAGCTCCTTGATCCCATCCAAAGTACGAGTGTGGATGTATATTTCTGAAGAGTCCCTGATTCGGACGAAACATCCAATCAGTGTTCTCTAGTATCCAGTGATGTTGATTCATGACGAAAGTATACACTGAAATCAGATTTGATGAGAATTTACAACCAAAAATGTTTTTTTTAACCAGACTTATGATTAGTAGACACTTTGAAGGTGACAAAATTTACCAGTCAACACAGAATAAGCTACACGAAGAAGATATCAAATACAGGCTTAACGAGGTAATCCGTATTCCCATAAGAATATCTTGATGGGCAGCCAACCATAGTCAAGTTCATCAGGAACGATAGATATTTCATCCAAGGAGAATTCCTAAATCCCACTTCAATTATAGTCAGCGTTGAAAATGTTTTGTCCAGAAGAACAGCGAATACACAACAACGCCAAAATCAAAACTTACCTTTCAGAAGACGACGCTTTCTTTGAGATTAATGTATCTGTTAACAGCTGATGAACAACACCTGCTTCTGAACGATCTTGAAATCGTCGAAATAATTCAGTATATGGTAATAAACTATTATTGCTGATTGTTAATCCATAACGCGAAAAAAATTTCCCTAATTGTATTTTCTCCAAAACAGGCAATTTTAAATACTTTAAAACTTCTAAAAATATATCTGCATTTGTAAAACCTTCAGACAATTTAAAATTGTTATTTTGTTGTAAAGAATTTGAATTTCGCTCCAAATTACTGATATAATTTTTAGTACAAATTTCAATCGCCTTTAAGGCTTTGCGATATCCTTTACGAAATTTTCGATTTAAATTTGAAATAATATCAGTGGCTGATAGTAATTCCGATTGATTCGATGGTGTTACGTCAACATTGGTGATTGCTAAAAGAATAAGGATAAAAGACAAAGATGATTCCACAGGGAAATATATGTGAGTGGAAGATAAATTTGGAACTATTGGTTACTAAAAAAGGAAACTAAGACCCATAGAGTAATAGACAGCTGTTTCGTCGCCAGCCTGGAACTCTTCAGTTGTATTGTAACACCAGAAGACAAGACAAGGAAGCCAAGGTATATATTCAGTTGATCGAACCGCTATTCATATCTATACCGTTTATATTCTTTAACCAATCAGTGAGCGTGTGATTGGGGTTACATTAAACAACATAAAATAGAATGTTCAAATACCATATTAGTTTGTTTACTAGATGTATCACACAGTGAAACAGTATGATTTACTGGATGACAGTGTTTCGAAGACAATTTATTGTTCATAATCATCGCATCAATTATAATCACACGACTTCGAAAATTGAGTTTTATAGTCTTTTTTGTCTTTTCCTATTTGTCGTCGTTGGGGTAGTAGAATTTTCCAGATATCTGGGTGGGCAGGTGTTGAATCATTCCTATTACATGTATTTGCAGTTGTTTCGATAAACAAAGCTTCTGTTATCAATCTTCCTCACTCGCTACCCTGTTACGTTAGATTTTAAAACTGTCATCCTATCCCACCCTATTGTATGGTTGTGTGTAATTGCATTTAGTGAGTGCTATAGCTGAACTATTCTCTAGATTTCTTATCTTATTCGGCTCAACTAATCTAGATTCTGCTAGGTTTTTATGTTCGGCTAGTCTGACTGTCCCTAATCTACTAGTCTGATCTATGTATTTGACCTAACAGTCATTCTAGCAGGGTATTAGATAAACTAAATTGTTTTGTTTTAATGGCTCCACACGATTGATCTTTAAACCGACAAAGATTGTTTCTAATTGAGTTTATGAGTATGAATGCCACTTTAATTCCTGCCTTATTAAGAATTCTGAAAATATGTGTAATAGGAATTATTCAACACCTGCCCACCCTGATATCTGGAAAATTGTACTATCCCTACGATAAATAGGAGAAGACAAAGAAAACTAAAAAATTCAAGTTTCAAAGTTGTGTGATTATAATTGATGAAATGATTATTAACAATACTAGATTGTGTTCGAAACTGTGTCATCCAGTTAATATTACTGTTTCACTGTGTGATACATCTAATAAACAAACTAATATGGAATTAATTACTACCAGGGTGCCCAAGTTTTACACATATATTAGAATGTTCAAATACACATATTATCCTGTTGTTAATGCAGTATTGAACTATGGGAATATGTGAGAATAATATTGCGTGGGAACACACTCTCTGTATCGCATCACCACGGTATATATCCAGAAAGTCATCAAAGATCGAACCCAAGACCTCCAAATTGCGATTTGTGTAAGTTAGTTTTATTTAAGCCACACTATGAAAAAACCGAATGGGCACACTGATGAAAAGTCCGTAAACAGGGCGAAACAACTGTCCTCTAAATGATGTGATTTCATTATGAAATCATGATTCTAAACATATATCTAAGGAAATGTATACATAAATATTGTACAGTAAATTGATTTTTAATACATCTTCATGTACTAGTTATTTTGACGTGATTAATATTCAAAAAAAATTGAATATCTGTGTTTAAAAGTCTGTTTTGCTACAGTGTAGTTGATTGGTAAGCTGATTAACCATTATCTAAGCAATGTTTGTTTTGACTTGGACACGATGATCTTCATGTGAAATAACACATTAATGGTGATGTCGGTGACCTCAGAATAAGATTCCAAAAGTTCATACTCAAGGCCTCTTAACTGGCATTGTCAAACGCAGAAAAGCATAGTTTGGAAAACAACAATAAAACAGTACAGTTTTAGTGAGAGAAGGTAAGACACTTCGTAATGAACCTTTATTAGTGAAAAAATCACAATAAAAGTTAATTGGTGAATGGTGACTAGCAGCGGAATCCAGGATTCGCATTTCGTCCTGTTTGGGACTCGTTATCTGGACGGGAAAATCAAAAATCGAATTAAATAATTCATATGATCCGTCGCACAATCGGTGGCTCTCATGGCTCAAATGGTTTAATGGATATCGCGTTGGTGTTTGGAACTATAAGCACTGGGTTCGAGCCTCGGTGGGAACATCATCACTCACTGAGAAATGCAGGCACATCCAGCTGACGAGTCCTTAATAGGGCGAAATGCGCATCCTGGATTCCACTGCTAGTCACGATCAACCAGTTAATCTCTAATTACATGGCCAGACATCTTCGAAGCATCTGCACAAGAAGTCGACATGTCAGCCTGAGACCGAGCACTTCAGTTCAATCAGTCGACGGCAAAATATAAAATTGAATTAAAACCACATTAAAGTTTGACTAGGTTAGGGGATAATAAATTATTTTGATTGGTTGACGATTGTCACAAGGTTAAGCAAATTGTCCAGTAACATTATATCATTTCCATAAGGTAAACTGAATCCAGATTTAAGGAGTAAACGTACCTGCCTCTCCAGGGATTGACATAAAATTCTGGTTTCATTTTTATTCAACTCCTTTTAGTTTGCATTATGCTGACAGTGACAATGGTTTTATTTACTCAATGCTTAGATTTCAGTTACTTACTGATGTATGCTGATATTTGTTTTCTATATAGGTGGCTCATGTAAAATGCTTTACCTAACAATTTGAAGGTGATGGTAAGTCTGCAATCAAAGTTTGTGTTAACAAAATATACTCGTCGTAAACATGGTCATGACTATAATGAAAACAAATTTCATTTTAGAAATTTAAGTAACTGAAGATAATTGATGATGAAGAATATTCTTCGCTATAGAGTGACTTTCAGACTGTGAGATGACAAAAGGTATTGAGGACTTTGTAGCATTTTGTACATTACTAACCTTACTGACTATAACACTTCTTAAATGCTTTATAAGGTGCCTTATATTGGGTATTATGAGAAAATTGGTATAAAAGAGGCAGAACAGTTTACTGACAGTCATACATCTTACTATTTAACTGGGATATATGGCACAAGTACCTCCATTTATCTGAAATCAGTAAGAAGATTTACTGTACTGAGCAAAAAGAATAAGATCCAAATTTTCAGTACTAATTTCAAGTTAGTCAGCGCTCCTATCTGATTCACATACTTGACGCATCACGAAGACGATTTCCGACAAGCTGCTGCAGACGCTCATCAACAGCTGCCTTCGTTGGCTTCATACTAAAGATCAGATAGCCAGTCGAACAGGTTTACCAACAGGGAACTCCGGTAAGGAACCAACTTACAACGTATGACTCAACAAATATTCAGAAGGGAATGGAGGTGACTTAGACAACAATCAACATAAATGGGAGAAATTTGAAAGAAACAACCTCCTTCACCTACCTGGGAAGCATCGTTTCAACTACAGGCCAACGGAACTGATGAGGATATCAAAGTGAGAAGATCGGGAAAACAAGGCAAGCAATTCGTTTCTCTCAAGTCTGTGGGGAGATCAACAGAACTCAGTATGTAAATCAATATAAGATCCGAAGTTTCAACTCCAGTGTGAAGTCAGTCATTGCTACCTACTATATGGATCAGAGATGTGGTACCACGTCACGAAGAGCACTTTGAACAAACTGCAGACCTTCGTCAACAGCTGTCTTCGCTCAATACTCAATATCAGATGGCCAGTCAGAAAAAGTCAGCAGCAGGGAGGGATCTCTTGGAGCGAAAGAACTCAACGGGAAGTAATTGTGCAACAAATATGCAGGAAGAAATGGATGTGGATAGGATCAACCATACTCTTAGAAAACAAACCATCAAGTGAGTGACATCATACACCAGGCCATCGCTCGAGTGAAAGCCGACTGGGAAGTGGCGAGTTGGTCGTCAGTGCGAGGGTGACCTGAAAGAGGTAATGTGAAGAGGACATGAACGCATGTGGGCAGACGTGGAGTCAGGTGAAAATACTGACAGAGAACCAAACGTATTGGAGACTTACGGCTGAATCGCGATTTTTCTCTAGGAACCAAAGGAAACAATAATAATAATAGACAAATGCGGTTGAGTGATATCACGCACAGGACCCTCTAGTGGAACCTGAATAGAAAGTGTTGATAAGGTTCGTTTTGGGAGAAACTGAAAGCTTATGGGGAGTCATGGAGGCAGCCACAAAGGACTACAGAAGACAAAGTGAAGTGGGAATGTGTTGGTCAAGGTCAATTTTCCACCTAAAACCTGAAGCGGTAACAGTAATAATAGTGTGATTTAAGGACAACAGCTCCTTGCTTGCTATTTAGACATTCAGATTGTATTTGTCTGTGGTTATGATAGGAATCAAGCAAAAGAAGCAGAAACTACTGGTTTTCTTCTGGTGAATTGTGTACAGAGGGAGTGTTGTTGTTTCGACATCAAGAATGTCACTCATTTGGGTGTGGTTAGCAATGGAATCTGGGATGGGCGTTATCTTCTCAATTACAAGAAATCAGATGAATACAGTTCCATTCCAGTGAGTAGTGGAATCAATCACTTCAAATCAGAAATATTGATCAGATGTGAACGTTTCATCTCGTGATGGAGTTTGAAGTGATAAGAGTTGTTGTGCGTTGCAGTGAGAACACTTTCACGCACTGGGATTCATGGTAACATCGAGGTATCCATCTGTGGACACTTTATCTCAGGTAAGAATAGTCCTTTCGTTCCAATATTCCGGAGCTACCAACAGGAGCTTGAATAATAACTATTCTACAATAAATTGTGTTGTCTAACATTTCAAAGGATGGTGATATTTCATTAAGAGTCCCTTGCTAAATTCTCTATGTAACGATTTTATTTTCTTATTCGGATGCAGCAAATCCATTTGGAAGAGTATGATTGACTACAGCTCAGTTCATGTCTGTTGGTTCCCAATCGCATCATGAAAAGTATTTTCAACAGGTTTCTGCTAACTTTCATCAACAACTGCCTTCACAGTCTCAATACTGTAGATAAGAGGGCCGGATAGGAAGAATAAGCATAAAGGAACTCTGAAGGGTGGAGAACCAACCACCAATCCGTTACCCAACGCATATGCTGTAGGAAGTAAAAACGGATCAAACATACGATGAGGAGGCCTTCGTATAACACCGTATGCTAGCACAACCTCATCCTTTCAAGTGTAATGATTACGGACGCACATTATCGGATCAACAAATAATAGATGTCCAAAAAGCAAAATTAGAGAAAACCCTCAACCAAGAACACCTGTCAACGCTGATCACCGCAATTCACTGTCAAGTGGAAAACACAGAGAACAAAGACGAAGAGTCCTCAAAACCAAGCTAGCCAAGATTAGAAAACAACAACCAGACAATACGCCCATAGACTGCGTAGTCAACCTATCAAAACAACCACTATCAAAAATGGAACAACAACTACTACAAAAAGGATTAAACTACAACACCGGAGATGCTTCAAAAACTGATTTCTTCGCTGCCTTGAATCATTACTCAAATCATCAAACTTGAACGAGGAAACACAGGAAGAGATACGCCAAACAATTGTACCAATGGTCAAACAGAAAAGACAACACACACAACTCAACTCTCAAGAACTAAAGGCCCTCAAAAAGCTGAAAAATAGGAAGGACATCGTCATTTTACCAGCCGACAAAGGAAGAACAACAGTAGTCATGGACAGAGAAGAATACACCAAGAAAGCTGAAGAACTACTCAAAGATGAAGATGTATATCAACAACTCCCAACAAATCCCATACAAACATTGGACAACCGCATCCAAAGGACCTTAAACAAGCTCAGCAAAACTGGACAGATCACAAAACAAGACCAATGGCGAATGAAATCCAATGGACCAGTCCTACCTCGATTCTACGGCAGACCCAAAATACACAAGGCAAATATCCCGTTACGACCAATTGTATCACTCCCAGGAACTCCAACATATAATTTGTCCAAGAATTATACAGAAAACTAAAACACCTAACGGAATCTTGTGATCACTCCATCAACTCTGCTATCCAATTCCTAGAGAAAATCAGAGACATCCAAATAGATGAACAAGAAATAATGGTATCCTTCGACGTGACAGCATTATATACCTCTATCGGACAAAAACTAGCAAAAGAAACCATGGAGCAATTACTTAGCAACGACGAACAACTTCCACAACAATCAAAAATGCAACACACAAGCTGGATGGAATGCATAAATCTATGCCTAACAACATACTTCCAATTCAACGGCCAAATATATGAACAAGTCAAAGGAACACCCATGGGATCGCCAATATCAGGTTTGATTGCAGAAGCAGTGATGCAAAGACTCGAAAACATAATTCTACCAAAGATCAAACCCAAGATTTGGATACGCTACGTCGACGACACATTTGTAATAATCAAAAGAAACGAATTAGACAAAACTCACAACTTAATAAACAACGTCTTCAACGACATCAAATTCACAAGAGAAGAGGAATCCGAGAACAAAATACCATTTTTGGACGTCTTAGTCAGGCGAACAACTACAGGAGAATTAGAAACTCAAGTTTATAGGAAATCAACTCACACAGACCAAATACTGAATTACAACAGCAACAACCCAATAGCACACAAAAGGAACTGCATACAAACACTATTCAAGAGAGCAAGGACTCACTGCAGCACTCCCACCTTAAGAAAAATTGAAGAAAAGTATCTCATGGACGTCTTCCAAAAGAATGGATATCCCGGAATTTCATCAAGAGACATATACCCCCAAGCCAACCTACCAAAACAAAAGCCACCAAGGAAAACACAAAGAAAATCGCCTTACCATATATAAAGGATATCTCAGAAATCACTAAAGACTCTTCAAACCTTTAGGAATTGACGTCGTACACAAACCAACAAAGTCGCTGCACTCAATTCTATGTCAACCAAAAGACTCAACAGCAAAAGAAGACAAAACCAACATCATCTACAAAATAAACTGTAACAACTGTGAAAAACACTACATTGGCCAAAGTGGACGTCCCCTTCGTCTTCGTATCCACGAACATAAGCTAGCCGTCAAAAGACATGATATACACTCCCTCATTTCACTACACACAGACAACCACGGACATCAATTCGACTGGGACAACGTTCAAATATTAGACAAAGGAAATAACAAGAATGCTAGAGAATTTTTAGAAGCTTGGCATTCCAGTGAATCATCAATCAATAGACACATCGAGATAGACAAAATTTATCAACCAATAAGAAAGAAACTTCACACACGATGGGCAAAGTTCAAGTCACAGAAACAATCAGTTCCAACACAAGTAACCTAGAAGGTGTGAAAACACACATAAACAACCAATCACGTCCAAGGTCACCAGGAGGAATGATTAATAAACTCGTGGAGAAACCTAAAAGCTCACTTCAATTGAAGTATGCGCTGAAGATGTCACCCAGTAAGGTGATGAAAGCTTCGCAAACTAACCATCCAGCTCAGAGAACAAAACCACATCGAACCTAAATAGGTACGACGAGTTGGGTCTTCATCAGAATGTGACACGGAAGAGGTCCTGTGAAGTAGAAGTGAAAGCCTTTGGGCAATTATGGAGATGAAGAGAACATAATGAAATGTTGAGGTGCTGCTAAAGCTCAATGTTCTGCTAGGAACAAGGGGAATAATAATAATAATAATCCATGTTTCCATGCTAGTTTCAGTAGACACAAGTTTGGCCCAATTTTCCAGATTATATTTCTATATGCTAATGTTAATTTAATAAACATTTTAAACAATAAAATTGGTGAACAATTATTTTATGTTTTGACATCACTTAACTAGGATCATATGTGTGTAATACACTTTTTCGTGATCACGCATAAGTCAACCAGTCGAACAGCCGATGTAAACAGTAGATCAACTGATCTCAGTCTAACTCACCATTCGTTGCGATGACCTCATGGGAAACTACACAGGTCAAACGACTAGATCGGGAGTAGTCAGATTGTCGAACATAAAAATTTAGCTAAAGTTAGAATGGTTGAGCCTATGAAGATTAGTAATTTAGAAAAAAAACTCAGCAATTGCACTGCATGTATTAACACACGATCAGTGAATAGGGTGGGAGACGGTTAAAATTCTAAGAAGTAATATAGATAGATGGAGAGCGAGAGAGATTGATTACTGGATCCTTGTTCATCGAGTCTACACCCAACACCTGCAGTAAGAATGTCTAATCACTTATATACTGGAAATATGGAAAATACCACTACCAGTCAAGTCAAGCGATGAAAAATAATGGAATTATAGTAAAGAAGTTAGAAAGTTGTGTGAGTAGTGTCTTGATATGATTGCGAGTAGTAATAAATTGTGTTCGAAATGTGTTCATCTGTAAATATTACTGTACAACACTGTGTAACTTTATCAAAATAAAATTTTATTCATAATGGAATTATAACTCACCACTTGAACTGTATAAACTGCCAATTGTGAATTGGATTTATGACATGACCAGTTCGACCAAGTGGTTAACCAGGAATCGGATGGTTTGGACTGATTCAGCTCTGCAAGCTGAGTCACACCGACTAGATAGCCTTTGATGAGCTGGGTGCTGAACGAGCGAAATGACCATCCAGTGTTTAGATCACCTCGATCTGGCTGGCTAGCCAGCACTACTGGTTGATACGAATGGTGGTAAACAACTACTCATTTCAATCAATCAGTAGTATATGATTTTATTATGTCAATCTAATCTAATTTTATCAATGATTTATTATTATTGTTGTTTCCTTTAGTTCCTACAGGAACATCAGGATTCAGCTATACGTCTCCATTGCGCTTGGTTCTCCGCCAACGTTTTCACCTGGCTTCACGTCTGCTCACATGCTTTCGTCTCCTCTTCACATGACTTCCTCCGTGTCATCCTCGCAGTGACGATCAACTCTCCGCTTCACATTCGACTTTCACTCGAGCGATGGTCTGGTGTGTGATATCACTTGATGATGGTTTCTTTTCCTAGAGTATGGCCAATCCAATCCACCTCTATTTCTTCCTGAAAATTTTTTGTACACTTGGTTACTGCTGGGTTGGTTGATTCGCTTACAGAGGTCCCTCCCTGCTGCTGATCTTTTCTGACCGGCCATCTGATCTTGAGTACTGAACGAAGACAGCTGTTGATGAAGGTTTGCAGCTTTTTCGAAGTGCTCTACATGACGTGCCACGTCTCAGATCTGTGTAGCACGTAGCAATGACTGACTTCACATTGGATTTGTAAATCGGGACCTTATTTTCATTTTCATGCTGAGTGCTGTTAACCTCATTGAGATAGTCGTCAGTGAATTCTCACTATCACAACAGTCATCAAGAAAATGACATCTCACAACAGAAAAACGTCTACAACTCACCTAAAAGTGTCTTGTTCGATTGTAATTCATTATTGCGATTACTAATCAAATTCATATGCTGTAGAAAATATTCAATTGGTATATTTGATTCATTTTTTGGATTAAATCTGTAATGCAGACAAATTTAAGTTTCGATATAACAAAAATATTGATTCAGAAATGTATAAAATGCAAAATAATTGAGCAAAGAATATCCCTTTCGATAGCTACCTCTTCTGGCTCTACAATTATATATATATATATATGTTTATATACATAGAATATTCTAGATTAGTAGTTAATAACAACATTAGTGTTTTTTAAATAATACCGATTTGTAAAGTATGATCAATGCAATTACAGTTCATTAAAGATACTTAAATAATAATAATAATAAAGATATAGTAGCAAATAGAATATCAACTAAAATTAGGAAAATTCCACAAAAATTGAGGATCATTCAAACCTAGATTGCCAAGGTAAGGATAATGTCTGAACTAACTTCTTTTGGATGCACAAATTAGGCTTGTTAATATGAATCCCGACGGCCAGCCAGCCTCAGAAATATTTAGTAGTTGAACACTTTAGGCAAAATTGAGATTCGTTGATATGCGGTAAATGAATTTGAAAGCCGCCTAGTTAACGTCAATCTTGTGTTCTGTATCCACAAGACGAGAGAAAATAGCGCTGCGTGAATAGATTTTGTTTGTCCTTTGCTTAACCAACCACTCAGGGTGATGTTCGGAAATTCGGCAAGAAACACGCCTAATTGTACTGTCTATGTAACTGTCTCCACAGGAGCAGTTAAATTGGTAGATACACATAGAAGAGGCGAAAATAGGCAGTTTGTCTTTTACTCCCGAACGCAAGAGAGAATTGGTTTTGAAGACACAGTGCAATTCAGCAGCAAGGAATGCTCTTTTTACCGCATTTTTAAGGCCCTGTGTTAGTATTTCGCTGAGTTGTCCCCAAGGAACTGCATTTGTAAGAATAAGGCCTTTTCGTGAACTGCTAGCACCTTGGGCTGCCTTGATTTTAGATTCATATTCTTATCAATAAACTTTCTTGGATAACCATTTTCACTTAGCAACCGTTTGCTATGGTTAGGTTCCTCATCAAGACATTCATCCGAGCAAATCGCTCTTACTCTGTGAAACAAGCACTTTATCAGATTACGTTTGTATTTCAAGGGCACGAAGCTGAGAAAATGAGTATACTGACCCATTGATGTAGATTTTCTATATACACCTATTCTTATTGTGCCATCCTCTTTTCTGGTCATAAAAACGTCTAGAAATGAAACAACTACAGTCTTTTTCTTTCTCAATAGTAAAATTTATTGCAGGATGAACCTCGTTAAACTTATCCGGGAGGTCCCTTGCTTCCTCCTCATTTTTCATAATCAAAAATGTATCATCCATTTAACGTCAATAGAATTCGAGTTCATTAATAACATCCTTCAAACGCGCATTTTCTAATTTTGCAAAGAAAATGTCGGCTGTCGTTTGGATTTGAAGAAAAAAAATTAAAGTGTTATCGTCGCCAGTGCAGATTAATTACTTGTAGAAAAAATCCCCATTTAGACGTTTAGAAAACAGAAAGATTGAGCGAGCAAAGAAATATTTACTTTTCAATTAGATCCTCATCTCACTGTGGCTCTACTCTAATATACACATGCAAAGCATTTTTACTACAATACACAGCAAACAATTTACCAATCAAGTGGCACTGATATGTTTGTTAACAGTAATTAGTCAATGTCAACATGTCGATGCGACGAGTGAGATAATTAACGAACAAAATTAATGAATACACACAATTGAAAGGTAGAAATGGATAAAACAAGTGGACTACGTAATGCATAATTTGGGGGAAAAATGAAGAAATGATGAAATCCTGAAACCAATCAAATCCCTACAAACCAACACTTGAATACCAATGAGATGCCCACTGGCGACTGGCCCTATTCAGGTAGGTAGTTACCTGGGTTCCAGTGGGAAGTCGTGACCAGTAGGGTGCAGCTGGTCGGGTGTGAGGACAAATACTCGCCGAAGACATTGACTAGCGGTCGCGCTATGTCGTGAATTGGCAGAAGTTAGAATCCAAGGATCATTGGATCGGGTCCCAGTGGCTTAATGGTATACAAGCTCGCCTTGTAACCGGAAGGTCCTGGGTTCGAATCCCGGTGGGTGCGTACTGCTGAGGAGTCCCAAACTAGGACGAAACAGCTGTCAAGTACTCCCAGGTTTTCCAATGGTTCTCTAACTAATATCAGCTCATGATGAAATCCTGAAATTAAGGAATAAGTGTGCGCACAGGTTGATTACATAACAGATTATTAAACAAAATAAAACAATTTGGACAATGATAATTTGTAACTAAGCATGAAGTAGTCATAAGAATTAAATAATTTTACAAAGATAACACGTAATTAAAGATGAAGAAGTCAGAAAAATAATAAAATAATTTGGACAATTATAATTTCTAAAGGTTTGAGGGAAGGGGGCGAAGTAGTCCGGTTTATACATTCACGTAACGATGGCCAAGGTAAGAAAAATGGCTGTACAGTGTTTTCTTCTGAACACACAGGTTTGGCTGGCTTCTTCAGGTGGATTCTTATTGCTTCACAGCTGTATGCAGAAGACGAACTCATAAAGCAAAATTAAGTTTAGGAGGAATGCGATAAATAATTTTAAATGCAGTTTAACATCAACCTTATTCTCACTATCTACAAGGTGTGCTAAAATAGAGCTACGAATAGGCTTTGTTTGTCCCTTGCTTAACCATGTCTGCCTAATTGTACGTTCGATGTAGCTGGCTCCACAGTTGCAGTCAAACTGGTAGATACTCATAGTAGAGGCAAATTTAGGTAGTTTATCCTTATCTATCGAAGGTAGAATAGGGGTGGTTGTGAAGAGACAACGTACTTCTGCTGCATAAAAGGGTTCTTTTAACTGCATTCTTCATGCGCTGTATTATTATTTCTCTGGCGTTGTCACTGAGGAACTTCAGTTTTGTGAACATTGGTTTGTTCGGAACTGCTGCCATACTGACTCTCCTAGATGCTGAATTCATACTTTTCTTATATATGCCTTTTGATTGTGTTGTCACCCAATTCACATGTTGACATTAACTAATTATTGTTAACAAACATATCAGTGCCACTTGATTGGTAAATTGTTTGTTGTGTATTGTAATAAAAATGCTATACATGTGTATTAGAGTAGAGCCACAGTGAGATGAGGATCTAATTGAAAAGTGAATATTTCTTCGCTCGCCCAATCTTCCTGTTTTCTAATTAGTTGCAAACCATCTGAGTTATCAGTAACAACTGGGTAACTCATGAATATTTTCCAGCGTCACCTTGGGGACTTTTAAGAGACAACAGACTTTCATCAGCATCTCTCTACTTCGCCTGACAGTGAAAATTAGATGGCCAGTCAGGAAGGATAAGCAATAAGTAATTTTGGCGGTTATTAAATCAGCCAAGAGTCTATTATCCAACAAATATGCGGGGGATAATCAAGTGCTATTATATCGTCCACGCTGGCGAATGGAACCTAAATTGCAAGCAGCTATCTGGGTGGCCGAGAGTGACATGAAGTGGGTTATTTGAGGAGGCAATTGAAACTCATGGTCAGTAAGGCAACCAGACGACAGTTATTTTTATTAAGATACTCAAGAAAAAAAAAGAAGAAAAAAAATTTAAGGTGCACTGAGAACGGTTTTGAGCCATGTCACCAATTGTTTTGTAGAGAACTGAGTCCAGCACAGGTATGCTCCTGAAACAATAGCAGTTTCACTGAAGTGTGTGATTGGGAATTACGTAGTCAGTAAGTAGTATCATGCGTCTAGTCCTTTGTGTAGTGCAGACCGAATTCTCCTAGTTAATTTTTCAATGTGACTACCCACCACAATACACTCTGAATTATTGTTATTAGATGGTTGAATGAAGTCGGCAGAAAGCCTTGGTCGTGTGTTTCGTTGTTGTTTGCACGAGATGCACGACTCTGGTCACTACACAGCGTCCAATTAAAGTATCTAGTACAGTTCCAGAAGAGGTCAGTCTCAAGTCCGAATAGCTTAGTAAAACGCATCTGATTGCAGCTCTGGGTGACACGGGTTTGAATCTCAGAAGGGATATGAGTTCCTTCCTTGCTGACGAGTGCCAACTGATATGAAACCTAGGTGTTATGTACTCGTTGCTAAATTATTATGGACTGGTCGAGAATTTAATAGTCCTGACGCAAGAACGCGGAAATCAGAAGACCACTAGGTTTGCGATGATACTACTATTTTCCAAACACAAGGAGAAGCAATAAGTGGTATCACACCAAAGTAAGTAAGTGTAAGTGTAAGTCACACAAGATTGTGAGAACGAAATATATATATGAAAATGTTCCAGACAAAGTGTGTGAACAAATCATTAGACAGTCTTAACATGAATGGCTAATTACAGTGGAGTGTCGATCAAAATATACATAGCGAAATATAGCAGACATGTCAACAACCACCATATATGGATATATGTCACCAAGCAACGGACTGTCGACAAACACTCATATTATATATAATATAACATAAGGAGAATATACATTGTTAAAGGAGACAAGTTCATACAAGTGAAATGGTCACAGACTAAGCGAGCAAACAGAAAGAGAGATCGCCATACACACACATAAATATATATATGTGGATAGATATCACTAGGTCAAACAAAGCTCTCGGCCGATTGCTTTCAACCATCTAATAACACCAGTTGAACTGAATCAGGGAACTTTTCTTTTCTTATCTTTTTATCTTTTCTTATCTTATCTTTTCCAAAGCAAGGAAACAATAAGGGATGGAATTTCGATACTTTAGCCTCAAGACAATATCTTTATTCCATTCAAAATCATTTGATATTCTTCATCGTATTACACTCACTTTTCAAGTTACCTACTCTACACTTGACTCAGTTTTACTTCGTTTCTTGTAAGGAACTCTTAAAAGTTGAGAAAAGTGCCTCAAATGATTGAAGTTGTATCTAATCACACTAAAACGTAACCTTTCATTTCATTGAGGAACAATATTTGTAATGAGCATATATATGTTTTCTTTTTGAAAAGTTATTGTACTCCTATTGACAGGCATATAATAGCGGTCTTAAGAAGAGGTAGGTATATGTCGATTGTGTGAAGGAAAGCATCATCTACTTCTAAGTTTTAATAATGTTACACGAAAGCTTTAGTTGTTCATAGTTTTGTTGTAATGTATATTAGGCTTACGATAAGACAAGTTCATTGGTGAATTACTGAACACCTCCCATCCTGATTTCAAAAAAAGTTCCAATAAAGCTATATGCAGCTCAATACTAGCTCATCTTGTCGATACTGGACATCAAGTCGACTCTAACAAAGCTTTTGAAGTTATTTATCGTTGACCATCCAACCTCTTGTATGAACTACGAGTAAGACTTTTACATACAACAAGCCAAATCTGTGTGCCAGTTCAAAATAAATTTGTACGGCCCGTTTCTTTGTCATGGCCAACTACATAATATGTATTAAGTCTTTAAGAGGCACTACCCACTCACATTGTAACTACCTTTTGACTTTGTGTTAATTTTTACAATCCCAGCTAATTCTATAAACTTGTTTCTATTTTACGTAATCCTTCTAAGTCATCTAATTCATCTTAGTCATTATTGCTATTTTACAAATTTCTTGATTATGTAATAACTTGTTACTAACACCAAAGAATCAGCTTAATTCGAATCCCGTAATTAGTTTTCACTTCTCCTTCAGAAAGTAGATATCTAGAACTAGACATTACAGCACTATACACAATACACTAGTTACTGACTAGTGTTCAATACAGTTCTACAGGAGGAGTGTGTGTGTGTGAACATTTACTTAGAAAATACTAAATGATATCTTTTCCTCAAGAAGTGGCTTTCGTCGTACATTGTCCTAGTGAATAGCGCTTTACCGTTTGAAACTTTCGGTGCAGGCATCAAGCCTCAATGAGGATACTACTACTCATTCGGTATGCAGGTACGTCCAGTTGATGAATCCCAAAGTGGGACGAAATCCTCCATTTGAACTTCACCAATCAAAATAACTTAGCAACTTGTTTGAAAAAGCTTAAGATACTTCGAATCTTGAAATTATTTTTTTAAGGAATAACCCGTAAAAAGCTGAATACCAACTTTAAGTCATTGCTGTAGCAACTGAATCGTAACATGCTCGTATCGTAATCCGAATGTCTTTAGGTTGATCACCTGTTGGGTCATAGATGAAGTCGGTGAATTATGATATTACTCAACTAAATGAACAGTTTATTTAACTACATACTTACCTTTTCCAGAATTTCAGAAATTCACTATTGGACATATGTAATCCGAGTTGGGATAGTTTTTGGAAAAATTCATTCCGATGAATTAATTGATTTTCGCCATCATAATTATTCACTTTGAATAGGTTGTCTAATTGTAGTGACCTATAGAGTGAGAAGAAGATATTCATTTTCAGATGTGGTTATTTGTTAACATGAATTATGGAACAGAAGTAATTCGAATTCTTCATAATCAATATTGTCTTTTTGATGTACATTTCAGAAGGTTATTCAGTCGACTCTAGAAGTCGGTAACATAACTTTGAGATTTTAGTTTTAAATTTGATTGCTGATTCATGAATAATCCTCATTCAGATATTCATAAATGAATAGAGAACACGTAAATCAGGGAAGAGTCTCTTGGCTTAGCTATACGCTCGCATTTATATATAATTATTTTTGTGTGTATATTAGGTTTATCAGATAAGAATAAAGGTTAGTTAGGTTCGTGTGTAACCAGATATATTGGTTGTTTGACTCGAGTTTTGTCCAAGAAGGTGCAAGTGTAATATGCTGTCTGGTTACGAAGAGGTGAAAGTAGAGCAATAAGAAGTGCGATCACTGAACATCTGGTCGATAATGATCACCCTATCTCTATAGCCCCCGCCTTTCAAGTCATTTACAAGGTGAAAAAGAATTTGCCCAAATCACTATGTGCCCGTTTCATCTGTATTAATGAAGCTTCGGCTATCGAAACAGAAAAGCCAGATCTCTGTATACAGAAAGAGTTCGTTCATCCCCTTCAACTTTCATGGTTTTAATCCCTCTATGCGAAAGTATGGTAATCCCAATCATATTTTTCATTTTGTCTATTCAGTTTGTATACTCTTCCTTATTACATCAATTGTTATTATTATTATTCTCACTTTGAACTGTCCCCGGTATTATTTCACTTGTTCCACTTGTCATTCTAAATCAATTCTGTTTTACAACGGTAAAATGAATGTTATCAAATTTTACCCAATGTTACGTAAAGTTTTTATTTTATTTTATTCGATTTGTCTACTAATCCTATAAGTGCACACCCCTTCGAAGTCCTACACATCCTATGAATTATTCTATATATGACACTAATTGTTTTGCCACTTGACATTTAACTATGATTATGACCACAAATATTTTAATTGTATTTCATACAATATTATTACTATTTTATGCATTCATACCTATGATTCGATACCCTCACCGGATTTAATTTCTTAAGGCAAACCATGTATATATATATATATATACGATTGTACAGCTTGATAATAAATTCGTTGAAAAGAGTCTCTTCGCTGATATAGAATTATCACAGAGCATAGGTTTGCTTACTTACCCTTTGATTAAATTCTGTCGAAGAATTCCCATAACTTGATGTGCTAACAGACTAGGCTTAGCTGTGCTGTACTGTGGAGGTAATTCTGTAATAAACGACCGATTCTGACTACTTTCCTGTTTTGTATTATTAGGCATTAATTCATCAGAAGGAGTTCGTAATGCAAGTATATTGTTATTGTTATTATGACCATTAGCCTGATTGGTATTCACTTGTGATAAAGGAACAAGTTGTTTATTGTTGTTATTTGGTGACAGCTCTTTTATACCGATAGTATTCTCTTTTGTTAATAAAAGTGAACTGCAGTCATCAGCATTTCGTGGGTTCAGTGCAGCATAAAATTCTGTAAAGCTGATAATCTGTAAGCATGGAAGAATAAATCGGAGAACTCAATTAAACAAGAGAAACTATTAACTCATACATTTATTCCCCTTAATCAATTTGAATAAAGCAAGAACAACAGTGGTTTGTGCAGAATAAAGCGGTATCATCATTGTTTATTTCAATGGCTTCTCGTAATCTGCTTACAGCCTAGATGAGTCAATATGAAGCTCGTGTACAGAAAAGTTTTAACATACTTGCAGATTTTATATGATGTCAGTTGATTGGAAGTTCTGAACTTAGTGAACAGTACTCAGAAAATTACACGTATAAAGCTTCTGCGTAGGGAATCTGGCAAACTGTAAGCACCAATAACTACCAATCAACGAATGACCTCAAATGCACCAATCATGTGAAGGAGGCATTTTTGTGTATGGAATACATGTATATTTATGAATAAATTGCATAAAAACTGTATAAAATTGTTACGGAGGATAGCTTCCTCTTACATGGGGTAAAAATAGTTCTCAGTTTTAAGTTGATGTATCAACAGTGTATAATTCCATTGTGGGTAAAATTTATTTTGATAAAGTTTCATAGTGTTATACAGCAATATTTACTGAGCAATAGATTGTACTCGAAACATCATCAGTAAATAAAGCTGTATAACACTGTGGGATTTTATCAGAATAAATCTTACCCACAATGGAAATATACTCTACCACAGTGTATAAGTTCTATTCTTACATCAACAGAGTAATTTAACCACATTCCATGCATGTAATTATTTAGGTCTTCTAACCATAACAATAATCCTAATCTTTCCTGAACCTAACCCTAGCGTGGAAATATCCCTTAACTAACTTTAATCTAACTCGAACCAAACCTGCTGTCGCCTTTGTTAGATTAACCTAACCCTAACTTGTCCTTGGCTTAAACCGTAACTTAGTCTTTCGGAAATCTGAGCTGAAACTTGCCAGATATCCTATTCAATAACATAATACTTCGATGAGTATATTTTGTTGATGATGACAGTATTATTTTCCGGATTCCACTAATTTGCTCAGTGAGCATTTCAGGGTCACTGGTGCAGTCGCACTTCTTTGGTAGTTAGTGGAGGTTAAAGTTTAACTTGGCTGAGAATTCAAGTTTGAACAAAAATAAATGTTTGCATACAATGGTAAGGGAGTTCCGTAATAAAGACTAAAGCTAAGTAAGACGACGAGTGACTAATAAATTGGGTAACAATTTACCGAGTTCACCTCATATCATAAAAACAAGAGATAAGCAAAATTACACTATATAGAAGAGGGGTGAAGTTAAAGCCAAATATTACGTAATCAAATGAAAGAGAGAAATTAAAAACATCCAGTCACCACAATGGACAAGGAAAGATTGATAACTGTCTATTTCTGAATACCCAAATTGGGTTTCAGGCGTTCAGTGACGATTGCTTCGGCAAACCTGAGGAGAATTTAGCTGTTTTGTCTATTGATAATTTTAAAGGATATTGCGATTTCTGCCTAATTACTCATAACAAGGAGATGCCTGGTTATGGCACTATTGTAAGCGTTTGTACCCGCTGAAGACGTAGGCTTTTTGGTACATGTACAGAAAATCTGAGGTGCATCTACCCTTCTTTGTGTCCTCCCAATGTAACTGCTCTCGCAGAAACACATAAATTTGTATACACAGTTAGAGTTAACATCAGAAACTATTACAATAATTCATGTTAAACGATCAACCTTTTTCATTTTTCAAAGTATTTTGAATTCATCTGAGAATAGTATTCAGTATATCTATCATGTGTGTGCATAAGGTTTTAGTCAGATGTAAGATAAGAAAAACTTCCACCTCTCTATTGTATATATTTTCTCTCGTTCGGTTTGTTTTGATCGATCAAGATATGACCTCTATTGGTATTAACTACTCTTGTGTGTATTTAAAATGTTGATAAGCTTCTGATTCGCAAGTTCCTACTAAACGTGAGGAAAGGCCTAATTGTGGGTGGCACTGTGTTTCAATACATGAGATGATAACTTTTCTTCGCTTATGTCCTTGGGTCTCTGAATGTACTTCTGAATATCTTGCAATTGGCTTTCAACCCACTCTCTTTTTAGGTGACTCTAGAAACGTTTGGTGGAATCTGCGTGGGTCTCATTTAAAGGATTGACGTAATTTTCTGTACTACTTACCACGTTATGATTAAAGTTCAAGGATGATAGTCAGCCACATGTCTTCTCCCTTACTATGAGTCTGTGCTCAAAGCAGTACTTAAATACTAGATATGGAGGAAATGTGATACATAATTCGTGTACAGCACTCGTAATTCCTCTCACTTACTGAGGACTCATCCGTCTTGTTTCCCAAGGTCATTATTGCGTTCACTAGGTAGTTTCGTTTTGGGTTGCTATAGTTTAGAGTCACAGTATTGTAGAACAATAGTCTGTTAGTTTTGATTATCATTTAAAAGTATGTATAGTCAATAAGAACATGAGATAAGATGAAATGAAGTAATTCAGTTGGACACATTTCTTTCCCGTAATAAATTTAAAACAATCAACAACCATATAGAAAGTAGCATTGAATAAATTCATAAATTTCAGAATGTACTATCAACTGAATACTCTACTAACATTGGTATTTATACAGTGGAAAACTCAGTGAAGCCTTAAAAGTGAATACAGGCGGTCGGTTTAAAATTTGGGCTGCCAAAAACTTCCATCTCTCTATGTTGCATATACATTATCTCGCTCTGTTTGTTTTAATCGATTAAGATATGATCTGTAATGTGTGTATATTTAAAATGTTGATAAGCTTCTGATTCGCAAGTTCCTACTAAACGTGAGGAAAGGCCTGATTGTGGGTGGCACTGTGTTTCAATACATGAGATGATAACTGTTCTTCGCTTATGTCCTTGGGTCTCAGAATGTACAACTGACTTTCAACTAGATAGCGTGGATGTTTTGAAGGAGTCAAAGAAGTTATATCATAATGGAATGGTTGGTGTTTCAGCTCAGAGAACATTGTGTCGCACAGGATATACTGTCAATTAATATTTCACTTGAACGTATTGTAGGAAGGGAGGAATATCATGCAATAAACTCATCTGAAAATTCTGTACATTTTACAAATATTGTCCAAAATAAAGATGTCATTATTATTATAAGGCTGGTTAGTTAACAAATAAGAAGTTGTGTTGCACACCTCTTCCCTGTTGTCTTACCATTTAAGAGACAAGTCATTTAAAGTCAGCCGATTTTTCAACTTTGGGTTCATCTTCAAAAAAAGGCACTTTTAACCGGAACAAATTAGCCCAGTAATCCACAATTTTTAATATTAAGTGACATGTTAGAATTGCATAAGTAAGCTGAGTCTCATCGATTTGAGTAGATTGGGGATAAATTCTCTGATCATATAGATCTCATCAACTTTCCATTCGGTTCTAAGTGGCACATGGACAGTTTCAGCAGTATTCCACCATTTCGCTCTGTCATCCACAGTCTTTTTTTATTAGCTGAATTCACGACTGCCTCCATAAAATTCTGATTCCTCCTAACATGGTCTCATCTGTGTCACACCTGGACCAACCCTTAGATCATCGTTTACCCTCTCAGGTTCCATTCGAGATATTTAGTCGCTACCGCATCATTTCTAAGTACACTGTGATTAGAATTCACCTAGCTTTATCACCAGCTTACAAAAACTAGACTGACAGAATTTAATAAGCACATACACACACTCACAGCAAGACTTACTAATCGCTTCTAATCCCTGAAAACAAAGGAAGGTTGGACAGGAGGCTAGCTAGCCTCCATCGGTGAATCAACCAAGTCGCTAGGGAAAATTCGTAGCACACAAGAAAAAATGAAACCAGTATTTCCACCTAAGAAACAGATACTACTGTTAGATTCGTTTCATACATATGAAAACCTTATTTTTGTCGTTTTTCAACCTTTTAATACTGTAGGAGCTTAAGATTATCAGAGAATTACTTAAAAATGGTAATCCAGACAAGTTCATTGAGAAAAATATGAATTCAACACCTAGGAGAGTTAGCATGGTAACAGTTCCGAAAAAAACCCACTGTTCATAAAACTGCATTCCTCAGTGACAACATCAGCGAAATAATAGCACAGTGAGTGCCTGAAGAATGCAGTTAAAAAAGCCTATTATGCAGCAGAGATACATCGTCTCTTCACTACCATCTACATTCTACGTTCGAGAAATAAGGACAGACTATCTAAATTTACCTCCTCTATGTGTGTATAAGCAGGTTCATCATCGTATTTCCGGACATCTTCCAGCATGATTGTGCAAGGGACAAACAAGATTTATTCGTAGCTCTATTTTAGCACATCTTGTAGATAACGAGCAAAAGGTTTACATTATTACAACACATTTAAAATTATTCATCGCCTTTCTACTAATCCTAATTTTGCTCTACGAGTTCGCCTTCTACATACAGCTGTGAAGCAATAGGAATACACCTGAAGAAGAAGCCAAACCTGTGTGTTCAGAAGGAAACACTGTACAGCCACTTTCCCTACCTTGGCCATCGTTACATGAAAGTATAAATCGGACTACTTCGCCCCTCTCCCCCTAAACCTTTAAAAATTATAAAGATTGTAATTGTCCAAATTATTTTATTCTTATGACCACTTCATGCTTAGTTACAAATTATCATTGTCCAAATTGTTTTATTTTCTTTAACAACCTGTTTCGTAATCAACCTGTGCACACACTTATCCCTTAATTACTCTTCATTTTTTCCCAAATTACGTATGATGTAACCATTGCTACCTTTTAATTGTGCGTATTAATTTTCTTCTTTAATTATCACTCGTCGGATTGATATGTTGACACTGACTTATTATTGTTAACTAACATATCAGCGCCACTTGATTGGTAAACTGTTTGCTGTATATTGTAATAAAAATGCTATACATGTGTTTATTAGAGTAGAGCCACAGTGAGATGCGGATCTAACTGGAAATTGAATATTTCTTCGCTCAGTCTTTCTGTTTTCTTTTATTGCTGGCCAAAATTAGTGTATAATAGAAGGTTACCTTTCTGAGGCCAACGTGTTTTTGAAAGTAAACGTTTTAAGATAC
This sequence comes from Trichobilharzia regenti, assembly GCA_944472135.2. NCBI lineage: Eukaryota > Metazoa > Platyhelminthes > Trematoda > Strigeidida > Schistosomatidae > Trichobilharzia > Trichobilharzia regenti. Next base: position 31,897,939 of record OX235267.1, read on the forward strand.
AAATATTACCGGAGGTATTATTGACTGTATTAATACCCCTGCCCCTTACCCGAAAAATACAAGAGATACCAGAAAAATGTTTCATCTGATTCTCGGAGACTTATAAAAAATGAGAGCACTGTGAACTCTTCAGCTGTGAAGAAGGATAAGAACATGTTTTAAATTAAAACGTTTGAGTGATAATAACTAAAATCTAATATCTAAAAATAAAATTTTGTTATTCACTGCACCATGATGCATAGGTAAATTGATATTTTAATCCTCTTTGTTACCATTCGATAACATTCAAGGCTGAAAGGCTCCAGAAAGATGATATGAGTGTCATAACATATTTATTAGCCATACAACTACCTGAGAGAATAACTCAAATTTGAATAACTTTCTAAAGTTATTCTTATTATATATTGCGAAATTTATGAAAATTTAACGTGACATAATAGTTAATTTAATACCAATTATGAATGAATATACGGGGTTTCACCCTCATTATCGTATTCCTCAGTAAATAATTTTCAAATTGACACAGAACTTGTCAAATGTATTTTATATATGTGATATATACATATAATATTATTTCCTTTAATTCCTAGAGGAACATAGGACTTCAGCCACGCGTCACCATTGCGTTCGGCTCTTTGCTAGAATTTTCGCCTGGCTCCAAGCATGCCCACATGCTTTCATCTCCTCTTCACATGACGACCTCCTCCAAGTCACCCTCGCACTGACGAACAACTTGCCACTTCACTTTAGGGTTCCACTCCAGCGATGGCTTGTCTAGTGATGTCACTTGATGGTTTCCTCAGAGTATGGCCAATCCAATCCATCTTCATTTCTTCCTGCTTATTTGTTGCACAGTCGGTTCCTGGTTGGTTCGCTCCCAGAGATCCCTCCCTGTCGCTGATCTTATCTGGCCATCTGATCTTGACTATTGAGAGAAAACAGCTGTTAATGAAAGTCTGTAGTTTGTTTGAGATGCTCTTTATGACATGCCAAGTCTCTGATCCGTATAGTAGCACTGACTTCACATTGGAGTTGAAAATCCGGATCTTATTTTTGATGCTGAGTGCTGTTGACCTCCACACAGATTTGAGAGTAATGAAAGCTTGTCTTTCTTTTCCGATTCTTGCTTTGATATCCTCGTCAGTTCCGCCTGTAGTTGAAACGATGCTTTCCAGGTAGGTAGGTATAGGAGGTTGTTTCTTTCAGGTTCATCCTATTTATGCTGATTGTTGCCTGTTGTTGTTGCTGTTGGCCAGGAATCTTCATCGCCTCTGTTTTCTCTATGTTTACTTGGAGTCCTATCTTTTATGCTTCTTCTGCCAACTTGTTACTTTTCACTTGCATATCTTCCAGTTTGTATGTGTAAATGTATATATTATTGTTCTCTTGAATTCTCGGTGGAACATAGGACTTCAACAGCACATCTCTATTTTTGCCTATACTCTGGTGTCCACTTTAGCAGGTCTCATGATAGTCCCATAGACTCTGATCTCCTCTGCCCACGATCTCCTCCATTTTGTCCCCGGACCAATGCCTAACTCGTCGTTTCCCATCCACCTTCCACTCAAGATAGTGCTTGGAGAGCGATGTCATCCTACGGTCTCCTCAGTGTGTGTGCTCAATCCATCTGCATTTTCTGCGCCATATTTATTGAACACTAGCTTCTCATTTGTTTCATTCCAAGAGTTTCTTTTTGTTAATCAATTCCGACAGGCCATTGGATCTCAGTATGGAGTTAGAGAAGACGGTATTTGATAAAAGTGTGCATTGGATTGTTGAAAATGGCTTTTGTGACGTATATGGAATAATTGACTTAACAAAGGTGTTGGCAGTCTGTATTTTGTTGTTTATTCTGAGTTTATCAGATTTCAAAAGTGATTTCAAAGCTACAGTCAGTAAGAAGCCTATTTTCATCTAACTTGACTATAAGAGCGACGACATTATGAGAATGGTTAATAGAAGATTAAGCGCAGCCCTGTCTAGGACGTCTCCTGAGGCGTTATTAGTCTCTCTATTCCGAACAACCTCTTCATTGGTGCAGTCAAAGATTGAAAAGTACCCCTCACATGTTACCTCCAACTGTGTATACCAATTCACATGTATCTGCAGGAGCAGTTACATTGGAAGAACAGAGAGGAGGGCCCAGGTCAGATTCTGCGAACTTGTATCAAGGAATCTCCGGTTAAAGGGATTGAACTGTTTAAGCACTTCAGTCGCCAAACGCCTGATTGACACATGACTACGGGTAGATGTACTGGAATCATTCAAAATAATTTAACAGACGAAGTACCTCAAGTCTTCTGAGGTTTGCTGAAGCTGTAGCAATAAAACGATTGAAGCCTGATTTATGTGTCCAAAAAGAATCCCTTGCTGGACTTTAATTACCCTGGTGACTCACCTCTTAGTAATTGTTTGTTTTCTAATTTTGTTAACTTATCTTTTCACTCCACCCTCTCCCCTTATTTTTCGCCTGACCCTCTTAAGAGATAATTTTTCTTGATCTTCTGAGTTCTGCTCACTGTATTACATCATCAACTTCTCATCCGACCTCATGTGCACTGAAATTTTGATCTTCTCATGTCTAATTACGTAACTGTTACTTTCTTTTGTTACTACCCTAACAAAACAACAGTTAGTAAATTTTTCGAGAAACTCCTCTCTACCAAAATATATATATATCGTAACACTTTAGACACCCTGTAAATCGCAACGCCTTACTTTACTATGATGCTCTGACAGTATGCTTACCGATGGACAAAGGTTTGTTGAAAGTGTACACTTTTTATTGTCATTAAAAAATTCAGGTTGTACGCAGCTGACGAGAAATAACGAAATAAAACGGATCCAGATTAATCTGCGCCATTGTTTCTTCTTTCTTTGTTCTGATTTCAAAGTGATGAGGGTTTGTCTTGTCTTCTATATTCGTGGCTTGACATCATCCGTTCCATACTTCCTAGACAGGTGATTGATTGCCTTCATCTTAACTAATTCACTTAAATAACAAATGTCAGAATCATATGTCAAATGTTGATGAAGCTGTAGGCTGTCAACTCTGTTGGTCTGTAAGGCGTTAGAAACTCTTTTTCAGTTAAGATTTAGTTTAGGGGAAACGATGGAAAATTTATCATCAAGTCATTCACATAAAGGAAACGATGTCCAGCCAAGAGTTGCTCTTTTCAGTAGCATCACTCTTAAGCTGTACAGTCATACATATATAATAAATTTTCCTAGCAACGAAAGGAATCTTTTTCAAAAGGTGTGTCATTAGAATTGTACAATTAAAGTGTTGGTTTTCAGGGATTCGATTAGTTACTTGAGCTGACGTCGGTTAGAGGACCATCAGAAACCCACCACCGAATACTGGACAGCTATTTCGCCCTAGTCTGTAACTCTTCATCGGGACGCACTCACTGAGGTACGAGCCCAGGACTTTCTGGCTACTAGACGAGCTGGCAGACTATTAAGCCACTGGGACGCAATCTAATTGTCAGCTTATGAATTCCAACTTCTGTCAATTCATGACATAGTGCGACCACTAGCGAATGTCGTTGGCTAGTATTTATCCTCACACCCAATGGCCCTCTGACCGATGACATTTCATGATGAAATCCTGAAATTGTAAATTTTTTCCAGACAAATTATGTAACATAAGAAAGTGTTAATGGGGTAGAAACTACAATACAATTAAATAAGTAAATTGACTGACGCGATATAGTTGACGGGACTGAGTGGCGTTCAAGTAAAATTGAACGTCAGCCAATTTGGGGTGAAGGAAGAAACAAGTACAATTAAAAAAAACCAGGAACAAAAACTACGTATCCAGTGTTAAAACAGATCAGGTGCACTGTTGTTTTATTGGCTAAACGGACGTCTGTATGAAGAGTTCGGGAGTTAACATGTGAATTACCTTTACTTCTGTACTCTTTTAACAAGGTTCCCGCGTATTCTGTAGATAACTTTGAAGTTGGTTTGTGAGTTAGATGGGTGTTTAGATTGGATGAAGTGTTTCAGGATAAACCTGAAGGAGAGGGTATCTTTTTTCTCGTTTATAAAACCATGAGGGTAAGTTTTCAATGATACATTTGGAGAGCACATTCTGGTTATGGCCAACACGTCTAGCTCCATACATGTACGCGAATCATTAGTTTTATGGAGAAGGTCAATCGAAGTTCAGCCGCGACTAACATTTTCATCCATAAACGGGAGAGGCAGTTTCTCGGTATTTCTACCGATGAGTCTTCATTGAATTGTAAATTCAAGGAGAAGAGTCTTTTAGGAGCTAAAAGTGTCGTGGTCTCAGTGGTAAAGGCTTCATCGATTTCGTAAGCCAACTTCAAGGAGAATTCTCTTCAAAAATTTGACATCTATAATATAAAATATACACTAGTCAGTAATTAGTGTAATAAGTGTGTCTAGTCCTATGTTTTTTGGTTCAGACTGAATTCTATCAGTCAAGTTTGTATTGTTGTCACCATGCCAGGTGACTCAACATCACGATGTACTTTGAATTCTTGATATTAAATGGTTGGAGGCAATTGACAGGAAGGCCATTCTGACCTGGGTTTCGAGCTAGTAGGCACTCACCGGTCAGTCAGCAAGGCACATTTTCAACTTTGAAGGAACTCATATCCTTAATGAAATTCGGACCTGCGTCACTTAGTGCTGCCCGATGCTCCCAACCATCTAATATCAACAAAATATATGTCGCTAAAAATATCAGGGGAGAGTAACGAAAATAACTATTCGACTGATAAATTATGAAATTTAACCTACCTCTTTGCCTTTTGGGAAACCAAGTTGGCTGAGTAGTTGGATAACATGTTTCTGTTTAACCGGCCAATATAACAAACGTGTTAATACACGACTTAGTGCTTCTCTGATAGATTAGGAAAATAAACACAAGAAATAACAATGTTTCAGTTTAATCCATGACACATAAACATTTTCGAGATCTGAACATATCCCCCAAATTTTCAAGCATATAAACTCAACAGTAGACGGAATCCAATCCACTTCTGAGTTAGAAAATGAACAGAGTCAGCTGGCCATACTGGACTGCAGAATAAAACGAAGACAACATGGTGGATTAGCATATATTGGAAACCGACACACTCTAATAAATACCTAAACTTGAATTCAGCCCATCCAGAATCGGTAAAGATAGGTTTAGTCAGATGTTTTAATAATCGAGCCAACAGCCTAACTAGTAGGTTAGAAGGTTTAATTAATGAAATTAAACAAACAAAGAAAATATTACTGATGAATAACCAACCACCCACCAGAATTTATTCAGAAATATATGAAGAAGCACAGAAAAACTAAAGCTAGCAAAAGAAAGTGACGAAAATAACAAAAATAATATAGAATTTAAGGCCTCTGTAATACTGCTGAATAAAGAAAGTACGTCAGAGGCCTTAAGTATAATTTTACGCTGAGGCTGTAAGTACGGTGGTATTTAAACCAGCCAATGCTTTCAGAGATAAACTCTATCGGTTAAGGGCCCAATAGAACCATTTTAGAAAAATAATATAATTTACTAAATACCATGTAATGACTGTTAGTGGGTTCAGTTACACAAGTGAAACTAGTAGATCAGGGTCAGTCAACTAAACTATCAGAACACAAAAATTTAGCTAGACTTAGAATGATGATTGACCTTGCTAAGTTAAATAACCTAGAAAAATGCTCTGTCATCGCATTGCACTGCATTAACTTGCATGTAATCGCAAAACGATAGAGTGGGACAGATTAAGAGTATTAAAAAGTAATATAGTTAGGTAAAGAGACAGTGTGGTTAATCACTAAGTCTTTGTTTATCGAGTCAACATAGAACACGTGGAATTAAAATGACGCAATGCCTGTATCGGAGATATGGAAAGTGGCAACAAGCAACAAAGGGAAGTTGGAGAGATAGAATACATAGATATGATTATGCACCATAATTTATGCTCGAAACGTCATCCAGTTGTTAATGTTGCATCACTGTGTGATAATAAAAATAAACTTATTTAATCTGGAATTACATTCTACTGGAATGCCCAAGTTCTACACTTATATTGATAAACAGTGTTAACTAGGCCAGTATATGTGTATGTAAAACTTGGACTCTGTGGTAACGTGCAATTCCATATTAATTTGTTTATAAGAAATAGTGAACTCTGTTTAACACCATACATATTGACAAGAGATGGTGTCCCTTCAAATCCAAGTCGAAGAGTACAATTCAGTGACGAAATCTGGTGCACTCAGTAAAAAACAACAAAATCCGGAGTTCCAATACCAATGTTAAATCAGTCAGCTCTTCTGTAACGATCAGAAACCTGGTACTCACAGCATGAAAACCATTGGCAACAGGCCACCGTACACTTCTGTCAACAGCTGCCTTCCCTCTATATTGAAGATTAAATGGCCAGAAAGAGTCAGCAATGAAAAACTATGTGGATGTATCAACCAAGAACCTGTTGCTCAACAAATATGTCGAAGAAAACTGGGATGGATTGGGCAGACACTGAGAAAACTGTTAGGTGACATGGTGCGTCATTCCACCGCTTGAGTGGAACCTGAGTGGCAAACAACGAGTTTGGCGTTGGTCTCAAGGTGACATGGAGGAAATCGATTGACCTAAACACCGGAAGGTCATTTCTCTCGTTTAAGACCAAACTCATCAGAAGCGGAGTACCCGGTTTGACTCGAATCGGAAAGATGTTTTGGTTCAAGCCGCCCAACTTCTAGTATTATAACTTAAAACAAATTCTCAACTTGCAAATTAATTTGCGACTTGTACTTTACACGACTCGAAGTGAAATTTCACTACATTTTTCTTTAGAAATCAGAATTATTCAGATTACAATAATGTGACCTTTTTGATAACATTAAATGGTGATCGATACAGCGGACCTAAATGCATGACGCTAAATACTTCTGATTGATTGATATGCGTAGTTAGGTACTACTCACATCAGCCAGTAGTTTAAATGCTCTATTAGATGTTATTTTTACCACTTTTTATGCATCAGTTACATTTTTAAAAAGTCTGGCAAACATAGAGAATAACAACCGCGGATTTCGAATGCACAAATGACCTAGAATGTATAAAAATCTTTGGATCACTGAACCTGTAGTGAATTCCATATAAATATTTACAAAAAAAGTACAAACAATAACAAAACATCCTAACCCTTATCTTAACTCTAACACTTACTTTAATCCTAATCCTAATCACAGCCCTGACCCTAATGAGCGGGGAAACTCACTATCTATACTTGTACTTACAGACGAGAACAGAATGAAATTTACACCTTGGTACGTACACATCATTCATACTGGCGCTATAATGACAGTAGGTTCTGTGATCCAATGAATGGTGCGCGTTCAAGGTCGTTGTTGTGTTATCACTCTAAGGTCACTATTCTTTAGGTCGACCAGAAGGTTGATTGTGTACTTGCTTTACCTTTTCGTCAAGTATCTTCTAAGTTTGTAAGTTTTTGACCTAATCTGATGACGGAAGTGCGTAAATTAGCACACCATCTTCGTTATTCTTATTCACACTTTCATTAACTAGTAATGTGGTGGTGTGATACAGACAATGTCTCCCAATAAAATATTATTATCATATATTCATTCCCATAGTTCATTACTGCATTAACACCAGAATAATATGTGTATCTGAACATTCTATTTCACATCATTTAATGTAAACCAAAATCACACACTCAGTGTTTAGTACGTCGGTATCACAGCGGTTGGGACGCTCACCAACCATGCACATGATCTGGGGTTCAATCCCCTTCCAGCATACACCTGATATCAATGGTCAGCCTGCAAAATTTGGGCTACTGACATCACATGCTGAGATTTTTCATACTTGTACCAAAAATACGGTGTGGAATCAATCAATAATCAAAAATAAAAATAAGTAAAAATAACGGGTATAAAAGTCTATAGATACATGTAGAGGCTTGATGACTGGAAAATATACCTCGGCTTCTGTGTCTTGCCTTCTACTGTGTCAGTAAGGATATTGTTAGCATGAATATTGTGGTGAGAGCAGCCTGCTAGCCAATTGGTTGACATTAATCCACGTCAATGTGTAGGTCACTAATATGGGCCGTGAGAAAATATGAATGAGGCTGTTTCAACAACCAATCACAGCAAACTTAAACGTGGGCAAATATGATTCCCAGATAGATGGCTCCACTTTCCGAGGAACTCAAAAACAACCAATCAGAAGACTGCGTTTGTCTACTTGACTAGGCTATAATAATGTATGTGAAATTTATATAAATACGTGTTGATTTCCGTAATAAAACGATCTGTTGCCTAGCCCTTGTCTTCTGTTGTTACATTTGGTGTCGCTGCCTACCGACAAATGGAACGCCTATGCCCTGCAGTTTTTGATAAAGACATATAGATCTTCGGGCAGGACTTCAAGATCTGTCAGCGATGGAGCTGCTACTTGGAACGCTGCTGGGAGGTCGGACGAAAGCAGCATATGAAAGTGTGAGCCGAAATACCGACGAACGTTCGACAGGGTCAGGCAAACAGTTTCCAAAGTGTGAGGGAACACATATGGTAGCGTCGGGGTGGGGTTACGCAGATACAGTCGTAATGGCGAACAATGAGAGGCGCGTGAACGTCAGCGAGCTCCAGAAATGGATACAGCGAGTCAAGCCAACGATGACTCATGCACTAAGAAGATTAAGCCGACTAAGATAATTATCAAAATAAGGTGTTTATATCTAGTCCATAAATGATCATTACTTGTTGAATATATAAACATGTACATATGCTGAATCCGATTATAAGAGCATAAATTTGCTGTGGAAAGACACCATATGTACTTTTTCATATCGATGCATATAGACTGGTACTGACACTAGTACGAATGAGAGAATGTGGAAATTGCAAACATAGGAAACACCAAAGTGTCAGAATACTTCTATAAGCCTGGAATTCAACTGAATCAGAGATTAACAAACGCACTACTTCAGGGCAAATTTACCAGCTAATAAAAGGTAATCTTTGCTGTTTTTGAACTCATGAGAAATTCCCATTGTAACACTTAGAAAATCAAAACAAATGATTTAGCGAAGAGACTCTTTTCAACGAATTTATCATCAAACTGTACGGTTGTACATATATATATATTATATATATATATATATATATATATATATATATATATATATATATATATGGTTTTTTAAGAAGTTATATCCGGTGAGGGGATTGAATCCTAGGTGTGAATGCTTAAAGTAATAATAATAATAATCATATGAAGTTCAATTAAAACTAAAATGTTCGTGATTATAATCGTAGTTAAATGTCAAGTGACAAAGCAAATTAATGTCATATATAGAATAAATCATAGGAGGGATAGAACTTGAAAAAGGATGTGCAATTATAGGATTAGTAGACAAATCGAATAAAACAAAAACGTTACGTAATATTGAGTGAAATTTAATAGCATAGAATTAATCGTTGTAAAGAAGAATTGATTTAGAATGACAAGTGGAACAAGTGAAATAATACCGGGGACAGTTCAAAGTTAGAATAGTAATAATAACAATTGACTTAATAAGGAAGAGTATACAAATTGAATAGACAAAGTGAAATGAAAAATTGGTAGAACTAAAATATGATTGGGGATTACCATATTTCAGCATAGAGGGATTAAGACTATGAAAGTTGGAGGGGTTGAACAAAGTTTTTCTGTACACAGAGATCTGGCTTTTCTGTTTCGATAGCCAAAGCTTTAGCAATACAGATGAGTCGGGTACGTAGGGATTCGGGTAGATTGCTCTTTGCCTTGTAGATGACTTTAAAGGTGGAGGCTATAGAGATAGGGTGATCATTATCGACCAGATGTTCAATGGTCGTGCTTCTTATTGCTCCACTTCCACCTTTTCGTAGCTATGCACGATAGTGTTCTCTTACCCTCTTGGACAAAACTCGAGTCGAACAACCGATATGCCTAGCTCCACACGAGCAGGTGAATTGATAAAAAGTTCTATCCATCCTATGAATTATTCTATATATGACATTAATTTGCTTTGTCACTTGACATTTAACTACGATTATAATCACGAACATTTTAGTTTTAATTGAACCTCATATGATTATTATTATTATTACTTTAAGCATTCACACCTAGGATTCAATTCCCTCACCGGATATAACTTCTTAAAAAACCATATATATATATATATATATATATATGTACAACCGTACAGCTTGATGATAAATTCGTTGAAAAGAGTCTCTTCGCTGAATCACTTGTTTTGGTTTTCTAAATAAAAGGTAAACCACGTGACAAGAAAATTCGAACTCCAAGTCAATATATAAACGATCAATACAGAATTAAATCGTGTCAACCGATAAGGATAATGGTTTTGTGGGAGACTATTCTTATTCCCTTGAGTTCCGATTAGAACACAGGACTTCAGCAACACATCTCCACCTTGCCCAATATTCTGTTGTCCTCTTCGGTTGAGTCCACGATTGCCCATCATCTCTAATCTCATCCTCTATGTCACACACAATCCCTTCTGTGTCACCTTTAAATCGACGACCAACTTGTCGCTTCCCACTGAGATCCCACTCGAGCAACGACGGGGTGGTGCTCGATGTCATTCGATAGTCTCCTCAATGTATGCCTGATCAGTCCACCTGCATTTTCTCCTACGTATTTATTGAGCAATCGGCTCTTCGTTGTTTTTTGCCACAGTTTCCTGTTACTTATTTCTTTTTGTCCATTTGATCTTGAGTATGAGAAGCGAAGGCGGCTGTTGATGAAAGTTTGCAGTGACCTGTTGGAAATGCTTTCTGTTAAACGCAGTGCAAGTTTGTGACTCGTATACAGGAAGTGGCCGATTTCACATTTGCGTTGAAGATTCGAATCTTTTTCTTCATGCTGCGGAGTGCAAGAGAATTTCCAAAGTGTTTTCAGGGTGATGAAGGCGTTCCATATTAGTTTGTTTGTTAGATGTATTACACAGAGAAACAGTATTATTGCTTACTGGATGACACAGTTTCGAACACAGTCTAGTATTGTTCATAATCATTTCATCAATTATAATCGTACGACCTAGAAACTTCAGTTTTATAGTTTTCTTTGTCTTCTCCCATTTGTTGTATGGGTGGTAGAATTTTCCAGATATCTGGACTGAAAGGTGTTGAATCGTGCCTATTACATGTATTTGCAGTTGATTCGATAAACAAAGCTTCTGTTATCAATCTCTCCCTCCACCCATCTGTGACAACAGATTTTAAAACTGTCATCTTATCCCATCCAGCCTACCGTAGGCTTGTATGTGTAATTGCATGTAGTGAGTGGTATAGCTGAACCAGCCTCTACATTTCTTATCTTATTCTGGGCAGCCAATCAAGATTTTGCTAGGTTTTTATGTTTGCCTAGTCTGGCTGCCTCTTTTCTACTAGTTTGACCTATGTATTTAACCTGACACTCATTCCAAGAGGGTATTAGATAAACTAAATGGTTTTGTTTAAAAGGCTACACAGGATTGATCTTTCAGCCGACAAAGCTTATTTCTAAATGAGTTTGTGGGTTTGAATACCACGTTTATTCCTTCCAGCCTTGTTAAGAATTCTGCGTAAGGTTTCTGAAGTTCCTTCTTTGTACAGAATTGCTACTGATGATTTAGATTCCTTATTGTTGGTGTTGTCTTGCGCACATTTGACTTGCATGTCGTCATTAATTTTATTATTATCACTATCGCTACTATCATTATTTATCTTATTTTTATATTTCCTTACGTATTTCCTGACTAATTTATCCGGGTAATTATTAAGTTTTAAGACTTCTTTTGTGTGTTTCACTTCCTGTCTTAGATTTTACTTGTTACTACTCAGTTTTTGTGCTCTGTCACTTAAACATTTGATTGCATCGAGGATTTAATCATGAGCTGACATCAGTTAGAGAACAACTGGAAAACCTGGGAGTACTGGACAGCTGTTTCGTCCTAGTCTGGGACTCTTCAGCAGTACGCACCCACCGGGATTCGAACCCAGGACCTTCTGGTTACAAGGCGAGCTCGTAGACCATTGAGCCACTGGGACCCGATCCAATGGTCCTTGAATTCTAATTTCTGCCAATTCACGACATAGCGCGACCACTTCGCAATGTCTTCTTCGATGAGTTACTGCCTCATCTTCAACCTGCTGTACCCTACTGGTCACGGCTTCCCACTTGAACCCCAGGTTAACTGCCTGAATAGGGCCAGTCACTAGTGAGCTGAAGAGTCCCAAACTAGGACGAAACAGCTGTCCAGTACTCCCAGGTTTTCCAGTGGTTCTCTAACTGATGTCAGCTCATGATTAAATCCTCCATGCAATCAAACAAAATCCCTACATAACCAGTACTTGAAAAAATTAAACATTTCACAAATCCTATTTTTACTGACATAGGATGGGATGATCTGAAGTCCAAATATCTCTTTGAATGTGTGGGTTTCCTGTAAACACTAGTGTTTAACTTCCCATCCTCTTTCCTTTTTACACTGCATTCTAACATTGGCAGTTCCCTTCCTGACTTTCCAATTCATAAGTGAATTGAATTGCCCCCACCTTTGAGTTAATGTGTTCAAAACAAACTAATATGGAATTACTTACTACCATAGTGCTCAAGTTTTACACATATATTGATGAAGGCGTATCTCGCCTTTCTGATTCTGGCTGGCTGGCAGGCAGGTTTTGACATCTTCATCTGTCCCGTCCACCTCTGTTTGAAACCGTGGTTCGTAGCCGCATCAGTGAAGGAAGGTAACATCTGTTAAATCTCCCCCGTTAATGGTGATTGGTGCTATTTGTTGTTGCTGTTGCTTGTCAATTTTCATCACCCCTCCGTCTTCACTATGTTCATCATCTGGAGTCCTGTCTTCGCTCCTGGCCTCTTCATCCACTTTGTTGTTATTCACCTTCAAGTTTATCTGACATTAGACACATAACATCTGAGAAATCCAGGAGATTCAATTATATAATTTCTCGCGGAGAATTCAGATAACTTCACTTCATATTACAGCTCACGTTGAAGATGTTGTCTAGAAGGAAAATGAAAACTTCCCCCGTAGAATCAACCAGCTTAGAGAATACAACCAACTCCACCTTAGCTACAAATTTTCTCTATTACTGTTGATCAACAAGTATGTATAGTGTACTTATTAAACCAAGAAAAAATTTCAGTCATTCACATATAGATAATTGTTGAACAAAACCCTCCCAGAAATAGAACAGATTATTATTTTCCACATTGTCTATCTCAACTAATTGATAATTTATGTTATATTTATATTCTAATAGCAGTATGGAATATTTTCCCTTAATATCTATCCTTTAATGTTTACTGACTTAAGTCATTCTGGTGGATTGTTATGACATTCAAAATCTTAGTATAACTGACATTTTTAAACAAATAAACAGCGGAGGGGGGTGGAAGCGGGAGATGAAGATTGTATGGAACCATTTCCCCCCCCCCCCCAAAAAAAACCAAGCTAAAATAAAGCCACCTGGATTGTTTCCCTTCTTGGTATTGTTCTTCCTCTTCTTACTGCTATTATAATTACTATTGTAATTATTATTAGGATAAATCATTCCGAACAAGTTATAATAATAATAATAACAACAACAATAACAAGATGTTACTTTATTATTCAGTCTGCTTACTTATGAATTCCACATTTAATGTCAATTGTTGGGATTTATGTTTTTTCAATTATTGGTTTTTGTAGGGATTTTGTTTGATTGCTGGCAGTAACTCATCGAAGAAGACATTGCGAAGTGGTCGCGCTATGTCGTGAATTGGCAGAAGTTAGAATTCAAGGACCATTGGATCGGGTCCCAGTGGCTCAATGGTATACGAGCTCGCCTTGTAACCAGAAGGTCCTGCGTTCGAATCCCGGTGGGTGCGTACTGCTGAAGAGTCCCAGACTAGGACGAAACAGCTGTCCAGTACTCCCAGGTTTTCCAGTAGTTCTCTAACTGATGTCAGCTCATGATTAAATCCTCCATGCAATTTATGTTTTTATCGCTCTCTCTGTCAGTAAGTATTTACAGGTCAACTTTGTATCAATATTTATGTATAACTTTGAAAGATAATTTAGGAATGCATTAGGTATATATATATATATATATATATATATATATATATATGGATAACTGGTAAAGGACAATCAGCTTTCAGCGCTGAATTAAGCCTGAACAACTGGGTGGCATCGTTAGTCTTCACATTTTATGGTTATGTATGACTCATATCTCACTTAGTCTAGGAGAGGTCTGTTCTAGGTCGATTAGTTCAAATATATAAAATTTAAAGAAACATATGCTAAATAGTCAATATGAGATAAAGAAGGTAAGGAGGAAAGGTATTTCATTTCTGACCTTGTAGATAATTTTAAAAGACGACGACGACGACAACGACGCGGAGGAGGCTGTAGAAATAAAGTGACTAGTATCGATTAGAACTGTAGCTCAGGTGGATGATTTGCAAACTAATAGTGTTCTCTGAACTGGTTGGTTTAGTTGTGGAGCTTTTGTTGTCGTCCTTCTGGACAATATCGCCTTTCAGCGCAATTTTTAGCATAAAGTGAAATGATTTAAATTTCTTCATGAGTGATATAATTGCGTCTCCCGGTAACCATCTTTACATATGTATTGAACATTTTCTATTGATTTGGATTTTAAACTTTCTGGTCACCTGATTTACTTTTTATTAGTTGGTATATTTCGTCTATATTAACGTGTTTGTTAGTTGCATGCATATTCGTTTGAGTACCAGGCTTGGCTTCTAGGAATTCCCTGACTGCACTTTTGGTGCACTTCCTCTGTCTAAGATTTCGACATTATCCCAGTCATCAAATTGATGTCCATAACTATCTATATGCATTGATATGAAAGAATATATATATATATATATCGTGTCTTTTCACAGCTGATTTTTGTTCTTGAATTCTAATTCGAAGGGGACGCCCACTTTGGCCAATCTAATGTCGGTTACAGTTCATACATGCAATTTATTTTGTAGATGGTATTAATTTTATCGCCTTTTTCTCTTGGATGGATCTTTCGGTTTGCATAATATCGGATTAAGCGATTTGACTGGCTTGTGTGCTATATCTATATCAAACGGTTTTAGTATTCTAGCTGTTATTTCAGAGATATTTCTCATGTATGGTAGGATGAATTTTCCTGTGGTCTTTGATGAAGGTTCTTTATTGGTGTTGTGATTCGATTTTAAACACTTTTTGATGGTCAGTACATATGTAAAGATGGTTACCGGGAGACGCGATTATATCACTCATGAAGAAATTTAAATCATTTCACTTTATGCTAAATATTGCGCTGAAGGAGGATGTTGTCCAAAAGGATGACGACAAAAGCTCCTCAACTAAATCAACCAGCTCAGAGAACACCATTAATTGTAGGTGTTCAATTATTACGCTTTTTATAACCCTACATCTACTCAAATTTGTAACCATACAGGATAATTTTGTTGTTACGTTTTGGACAACAGTCGCTTTGAACGACTGATATATTGAGTTCGACATTACCAGGTAAACACAATGAGTCAATCAACATGTAACAACCGAAATGCACATGTTATGCTCTGAACGCAGGAATCCAATCCGTGTGTTTTACTTCCCAGATAGTCTGAAATTTCTTGGGTAATGTGCAGTCACAAAATACCCCATCAGCAGCGAAATCTGAGTTTTTCAAGGTGAAATTTATGCTACTACTCATCGATGATAATAACATACCGTAAAGCAAATTACTTCAACAATGCTGTTAGTCAGCTATCCAGTTAAAATAACTTCTCGGTACAAAAGAAGTACGATAGAAGAAAATTAGTTAACCACAAATCAACGGTAGCGAGTACCAACAAGAAGAGATAAAAAAAAACTGTCACCAAGAAACACGCACCAGCCAACTCTCACGACCAGTTCTAGGGCAGACAAACAAAATTGCATTCGTAAAACGAAACATTATCAGTCCATCACACAATTGCAAATTAGAAACTTTCTATAGTTGGTTTGTAAGCATTAGTTTTGTTTTTAAGCGATGATCATGGATTGATATCAGTTAGAGAACCAATGGAAAACCTTGGAGTAGTAGACAGTTGTTTCGTACTAGTTTGGCACTCTTTAGCAGCAAGCACTTATCACTGTCTGTAAACTATCTAAATATAATTATAACTAATTTGATTAATTGTACTCTAAGCGATATTTACCTCAATAATTAGGAATGAATGATTGTGAGTAAAGTTTAGAAAAAGTGAATTGTATTCAGTTGGATTACAACCTTAATGTCAACAAGATTGAGTAAAGTTCAGATAAGATTATTTTAGAAAAGATTGTGTGTGTGTGCACGCACCTGCATATGAGTGTACGTGAAATTGGATAAACGGATAATCAGAGAGATGACACTTCTAGGTAAACTGAAAATCGATAGTGACAAATAATCAAGTGTACCTACTTTATCGAAAATCGTATAACTTGTGTTCGGGAGCATCTTGATTTCAAAACAAGTTTAGATAATATTAGAAATTATACGTAATCTAGGCTTTTCCATCCGAATCGGTATCACTTTTGATACTTGTAGAATTCTGAGTCTAGATGATTTAAGCAACAAGTTGGTAAGAAAATAGAATCACTGACCTAATATTAGGTTTGTGGTCTAGATCGTATGGAATACTACACAGGTATTTACAATGTTTGTGACCGCTTTGTTTAATTGTCTCGAAAGGTGTCCACAATAGAAGGTGGTTGAATTTCTGAAACAACGACTAAACTAAGTAACCCTATAAGAAGAAGTGGTTGGTTGAAGCTATTCATTATTTTTAGTGAATTTCTTAAAGTTCCTTCGAATAGATGAGTCTTTGACTGATATTCCACTGGGTACATCAGCTCTAAACTGTACCCCAGTGTGTAACAGGCTTCTGGTCAACTGCTATAAAACGTCCTGCCTCTCTTTATGTTGATGCCTCTTCTTACAAATAAGTCTGAATAACCCTTTTTCGAGAAGACTGTTGTGTAATGTTGTAAATCTTTTTTTTTCAGCGGTCTCATCTGAATTAATGTCCTTATTCTAGGACTCAATGCCTCCATACTGCCTTCAAATTTTCAGCTTCAAATATATTTGAAGTGATTGCTGATAAGTGCCTCGGTAGATTGGTTGGTTAGAGTTCTGTATTTAATGTGGAGGTTGAGCCTTTATTCGGGCACTGACTTTACGCGTCGGTGTTTCAGTCGTGGTCCAAGGTTGAATTCCCGGCCGACACACTCCTAAAATGTCTTTTAGCAAGAAGGCAAGGTGTAAGGCGTAACGCTAGTAACTTCATCCCGTAAAACACACACACACCACTGCTACTGAAACTTGAAAGCTTAATCTTACATCCCCATGTTCCTCTGAGAACGCAAAAACGCTCTATGGCTAAGTTCTTATCAGATTAGGCTCCTAATATTAAGTAAGAAGACTGAGAATAAGTGTATACTGGCCAGTGCTTATACTTTCTTCGCATAACGTCCTTTTCCTAAGCCATTTTCTTTTTTGAATGATGGTTATTCTTCACACATGAACTGGATGCACTTGACTGTGTCTCGTGTGCATCTAAACTCCATCCATTAAATTTTTTTTTTACAAATGATGACCGTATCCCCTACATTATTGTGGCTTTGGGTTCTGAGTGGGTTACAGCGCTTTAACAGCATACGTCCGTTTTTTCCTATTCTCTGCTGTCCTATTCAATTGGCCCCGCAATTGTCCATGGGCTCTCATATCCTCTTCACACGATCTTCTCAATTTCACACACGGACCAATGCCAAACTCTTCGTTTCACATCATGGTTCTATCCGAGGGACTGATACGAGATATCATTCGACGGTCTTTCTTTCAGTAGTGTGTCGCCGACCTATCTATATTTTCATCAGCATATTTGTTGAGCGATGGATTCTCAACTAATACTCTTCCAGAGTTTCCTGTTATTAATTCTTTCTGCCCGCATATTCGACTTTTATTGTGGAACCAGAGAAGGGGGTAGCTGTTGATTAAATTGTGCAGTAGCCTGTTGGAAATGGTTTTCCTGACGCGAGAGCCAAGCTTCCGGCCCATATATAGAAGAACTGACTGACTTAACACTGTTGTTAAAAATCCAAATCTTGTTGTTTATACTGAGTGCAGAAGACTTCCAAACTGATTTCAAAGTGATGAAGGTCTATCTTGCATTTCCAGTTTCAAACTGGTTTTGGCGACTTCATCGCCGCGTCGTTTACCTTTATTTGAAAAGAAGCTGTCTAGATAATTTTGAATTTCTCCGTTGATGAACACTGGTGCTTGTTTTTGGTTGGTTTGGTTGATTATTTTCATAACCTCAGTCTTCTTTTTGTTTACTTGAAGCCACTCTTCTCTGCCAGCCTCTTTTCGCCAGTTTGTTTGATTTCGCCTGTCCAACATTGAATCTATCTGATATTAGACACAAATCTTCAGAGAAGTCCGGATGGGCTTCTACTGCTCTGCTCGACTATAAAGTGTGCATTTTGTCAAAGAATAGCTGACCACATCATCTTCTATTTTAATATGACTCAGTAACATATCCTCTGAGACTCATTTCGTTTTTTTTCTGTACGCACAACTGTTGAATTCAGTGTTATCGTTCATAGTAGACACTTTATCACAAAAAAGCTTCAAAATCCTTCAGTCGAATCAGAGTTTTTATGGATCATTCTTCTCCTTGGTTATCAAAGTCCCAGAGCCTTTCTCCAAAGTACACTGATTATTTGTTGAAAACTTGGGTAGGATAAATACAAACTACTATATAGCCTACTAGAGTTTATTCAACTGTGTGCGAATAGCCTATCTGATAGAGTTGTGCTAGAAGGATGTGTAGTGCTTAGATACCTCCAGTGATGAAGTCTTAGAGTGCAGCGGTATTTGACAAAGATTCGAGTATGTAAGGTAGCATCAGTTTCTTGAAGTATTCCTAGGTATGTTAACCACAAATATCAACAGGTGTATTACATACGTTTGAGATTGTCTGATGATAACCTTTAACCAGCGATATATTAGAAGTTTAAAACAATTAGTTCCCTTTATGAATTAAGACAACGCAATAAGAAGACGTAATTTGTCTGAATCATGTAATGTGCATTTGTGCGACACATTTCGAACAATCTGATCACACACGGACTTGTCATAGGAGTGGATGTATAAAATTAATAAAGAGTTAAGAGGTGGAAAATAGACAGGTTAGGTCAAGTTAAAAGGATATATTGAAGGTCAAAGTGCTAAGAATACCAAGACCCATTCTTCAAGTTGCTACTAAGAAAGACGTGTACATCAAGCTACCCTATATGGGTGATCATACCAGCTTGATAACTTGACGAAGATTGAACGCTGCTGTTAAAAAGACTTTTTATGCGGCTAATATCATAATAATTGAGAATGCGAAGCCAATATATCTATCTGAGTCCTTTGAAAAGGGCGAGAAATGATGTCATATCCAACTGTATTTACCAATTTGAATGCATATGTGGATACATATACACAGGGACGACTCATCGATTTCTGCAATTAAGGGCTTCAGAGCATATTTCTAAATGGCTCCATAAGTAAACAGAATCTCAAGAACCTAGTAATGGTGAGAACAGATGACCTAGCTTCTCTATTGTGAAACATATTATAGAGACAGGGCATAAAATTGACGTTAAGAATCTTTTAAACGTATCTATAAAACGTGTTTGGGGCGTATCCTGAAGTTTGTGGAAGTCCTAGCAATTAGGAAGTTAAAACCACCTTTATGGGTTCAAAAACAACTCGTCATCACACTTAACCTTCCCTGGTCAAATTTGCTTTGATACCATAGCAGATATACTATAGCCTCTGTTATTTAGTTTAGTGGTCTTCATTGTTATTTTGACCTTCAATATGTCCTTTTAACTTGACCTAACCTGTCTGTTTTCTCACCTCTTAACTGTTTATTAATTTTATACATGCATTCCTATGACAAGTCCGTGTGTGATCAGATTGCTCGAAATGTGTTTGTTCAAACATACAATACACGATTCAGACAAATTACGTCTTTTTATTGCTTTGTCTATATATTAGAAGGTTGTTCAATCACGTTGTTTTATTTCTAATGGATTGAAACAAACATCTGCAAAATGGTATAATTAGAGTCCGACTGAAATTCTCTTATGAAATTAAGAACAGAATGTCAAACAGTATTAGGCAATCTAACCAGCTTTATAAGACAAGATCTAGTTTTTGCAATGACACCACCGACAGACACTAAGCTGACCATGGGAAATTAATTCTGTTTTGCAACTTTGCGTATCTTATGCTCAAATATATGCATGACAAAATTTCAGTAATGTATACGGAACACAGAAAAAAGCCCAGTAATTATTCATATAATCGTTTACACAGGTAATAGTTGATGGGGATTAAGGTGATTTACGATCTATACTTTTATAAATGCTGCATATTTGCAAACAATAGACAGAAAGCCCTGGGTTTCTTGATCATTTGGCACGTGAAAACAGTAAGACGTATTTGCAATTTCGAAAGGAATTGATGTCCGTTTTAGGAGTGGAATACAGTCAGGTAGTGAGAAGATTTACAAATGATACAGTTGAGAATTCGTATTACATGACACGTTATTGGGTCAGTGGTTTAGGAGTAGTGTTGTACCACTTGCTAACCATGCCAAATGTCCAGAGTTCCATTCCTGGCTGACGTACTCCTGAAACTCCACTAATCCGGTAGTAAATCTAATAAAGAGGGAAGGTTGGGCATGAGACTAGAAATCCCAGCGAGTAAACATAAAACCGCTGCTACTGTAAGTTTAAAGCTCTAGCTTGAAACCCTATGGCCTTCTCGGAACCATAAAAGAACAGTATAGATAACAAAAAAATATGACAAGTTTAGTAGTTAGTAGCATTTGCAGTGTACTTTAGTCATTTGGTGGACTGTTGTTCGAAACTGAGATGAATATCACTCACTCTACTTCTTGATCGTGAAACGTTTCTGAGTTCATAGTTTGACGTCATTATGGTTTATCATAGAAACAATATATATGCGCAGCATACCTTATAGTCCTCTTAACACCAAAAGTGAAACTAACATGATAAGTCTGCAATATATTCTGCTGGTTGTTAAGAGTAATTAAACGTCACTTGAGCAAATTAGTGAACCTCCTACACTAATTGTCATATTCGTTTAATGCTATCCTTTAGATTTAATTTGTACGTTTAACAGAACAAAGATAGAAAAAGAAACACTTCCTTTATTGGTTTGATTATGAGTAGGCATAATTTAGAGAACCACTGGGATATCTGAGAGTAGTGAACAGCTGTTTCATCCCAGTTTGGGACTCTTCAGCGGCACGCCCCCCATTGGGGGTCGAGCCTAGGACCTTCCGGCTACAGACAAGCTTGTAAACCATTCAGCCCTGGGACTCGACCCAGTGTCCTACGAATTCCAACTTTTACCAATTCATGACATATATTTAGCGCAGCCGCTAGCCACTGTCATGACTTGGTGAATACGACTTCTTACTAACTTCCTGTAAATAACCATCAAGTGTTTATTGGCAGGGATTTGACTGGTCACAGGTTTGACCGTGAGTTGAAATCTGTGAGAGAACTATTGGAAAACTCGGGAGTGACGGACGCTACACACGATTAAACCTGTAACCAGTTACATCTCTTCAAGCTAACGCTTCATAGTTTCATCACTGGTGTCTAGTCGCAGGTTATTGGTCTTTTTCTGCAATATGACGCAGTTTTAGATTAACAGCCTACGGACTTAAAGGCTGTAGGTTAGGAGACGAAGTGGCTCGTCAGCTATTTACAAGAATTATCGAGTTTCTCAATTTCCAGTATACAATTTCTCTATATACTCACGTTATCAATAGTTTCATGTTTCAAATGAGGTGTAGACTGAAACCAAAAGTTTTCCATTTGAGTACACGTTATTTGAATATTTAACGCAGAATCCGTTAAATTGCTGTGTTTGCATACATCACGCATATAATTATTTGCATTCTATAGGATAACTGGTAGGTTGACCGGTATTTAATATTCTTAAGGATGGTATATTCTATTGATTAAAACCTCTGACATCGACAAGTCCCCTTCGTCTTCACTCCTTTACTTTCTGAGCGTAACTGAGGATATCAGGCTTCATTTTTGAAGTTTCAGTAGCGATGTTGTTGTTTTTACGAGACTGCGTTGCTAGCCTCATACCCAACTACCAGCTAAGAGTGGTTTAAGAGCGCACCGGCTGTGGATCGAACTCCATCCCTATGTGTGTTCAGCAAGCATTCTGGCCCATGACCCACTGACACACAACAGCAACCAGTGGTTAAGATGATCTGAACACTGAATCACAGTTTCAGTCTTGTGGCAATGAACGTATTCATAGTGTGTTACGGTTGAGTCAGCCTACAGAGATGAATCTGTTCAAATCAGCTGAATGTAAAGCAACTGCCTGCATGTACCATCTTTGACTGAAGTGTTAAATGATGGGCTGCAGTGTCTATGTCGTATTGATTTTCGAATATGCTGAAGTGAAGGTTCACTGGGAATTTCAACGCTAATCAAGGACTGATATCCGTTAGAGAACCACGGAGAGTCAGGGGATGCTGCACAGCTATCTCGTCCTACTTTGGGACACTGCATCAGCATACACCTGTGACAGATATGTATATCTGCGTATCGAGAAAGATAATCGCAACGGAGAAAATGTTCCTTTTCGATGAATTCATTGACTGCACTTAACATTTGTGTGTGCATATAACTCTTTTATGAACACAACCTGTTTGGGCTAGCAGAGAGAGAACGGAAGTGTGTTTTTAGTTCTGCAAAAAAACATTTTGTGAACTCAGGAAAATATTCAGTATTATCTGAGAAATCCTTCAGGGTATTATACTCGGTACGATCAAGTCTCTCAAAGGGAGTAACATCAAGACATTCGAGCATAAATGAAGTACTAACTATCTGAAGAATTCAAACTTCCGATATGCATCAAACAGAAATAATTCCAAACTTTGTTTACACTGTGGGTAACATAAGCAGTTTTCAGAAAAAAATATTATAGATAGATAGATAGATAGATAGATAGATAGATAGATAGATAGATAGATAGATAGATAGATAGATAGATAGATAGATAGATAGATAGATAGATAGATAGATAGATAGATAGATAGATAGATAGATAGATAGATAGATAGATAGATAGATAGATAGATAGATAGATAGATAGATAGATAGATAGATAGATAGATAGATAGATGGATAGATAGATAGATAAATAGATAGTGGTGCAATTTACGCCTACAAGCTATTTTCAATAAATCTATTTCGGCCTACTGAAAATTGACGCCGGGTTCATAAAATCAGTGGGTTAACCAGACACTGACGTAATTGTTACTATTTTGCCTATTTTATTGTATATATATATATATATATATATACATATATTTTTTTAGTTTTAAGAGGTATTCGTGTGCACCAGATAGAATCAGTGGAATGTGGACACAGTTTTGGCTAGAAATATTACATTTATCTTCCACCATAAATCATAAAGACTCCTACTAATACGCTATTTAGGTGAAGTGCTCTGTATTTTACTATCCTACTAATCAGTGATTATCTTGAAAGTATTACAACATTTAATACAAGAACTAAATGCGACTTCAAGTTTTAGCAGAGGCTAATGCCAACTGTCTAAAGGTTAGTTGACTGAAAATCTCAGAAAATGTGCAGCTTATAAATCATACAGAATGTTTATTTTGTAATCAAAGTATTTAAATCGTATCTGAAAAAAATGATGTCACACAAGATAAACACTCTAAAAAAGTCAAATATATGATTTAGGAGATTTCATTCTAGCAATCTCATTGTAATGGACAAATTACTTGGAAAATTCCTCCTGGACGATCTGTTTTTAGTAGTTATACCTACTAAGACGTTTCAACTAACCTTGTAACTGTTCTCCTTTTTTCCCCTACATTGTGAATCATTAATTTGACATTTGCATATGGAATGTTGATTTCTGACCTTTATTATTTGCTCTTGTCCTAGTTTGGTCTTTAATATTGTAGTGCTTCTCTTTGTGGTTGTGCGGTACATTGACACAATGTGTTGTTTTTAATGATATGAGTTTTTGTTTGATTGAATGCAGGTCACTCTGAACCTGAACTATCCACGGGAAGCATTGGTGTGTGGTCCTTGTGGACAGAGCGTTTCATCCCACCTTGTTAGGAAGATTCTCCTGGCTTCTAAGGTATTTTTTAAAGCTGACCTTCGGTTAACTAATTTTTTCCCACAGTACTTGTACTACATTGCTTTTATAGCTTCCTCATGACAGTGTTGATGTAAATTTAATATATGTGTAAAATTTGGGCACTGTGGTAGTAAGTAATTCCATATCAGTTTGTGTATTAGATATATCACATCCAGTGAGACAGTATTATTTACTGGATGACACAGTTTCGAACACAATTTATTACTGTTCATAATCATTTCACCAATTATAATCACACGTCTTCGAAACTTGAGTTTTATAGTCTTCTTTGTTCTCTACTGTTCATCATCGTAGGATAGTAGAATTTTCCAGATATCTGGGTGACGTTGAATCATTCCGATTACACGTACTCTCTTCAGTTGATTCGATAAACAAAGCTTCTGTTATCAATCTCTCCCTCCACCCATCTGTGACAACAGATTTTAAAACTGTCATCTTATGCCTACCGTCCTGTTGTATGGTTGTGTATAATTGTATGTAGTGCTATAGCTGAAATATTCTCTAGATTTTTGTATCTTATTCGGGTCAACTAATCTAGATTTTGCTGCTGGGGTTTTGTGGTCCATTAGTCTGACGGCATCTGTTCTACTAGTTTGACCTATGTATTGACCTGACAATCATTGCAGGAGGGTGTTATATAAACTAAGTTGTTTTGTTTTAAGGGTTTCACAGGATCCTTAAACCGAAAAAGCTTGTTTCTAATTGAGTTTCTGGGTTTGAATGCCACTTTTATTCCTGCATTGTTAAGAATTCTGCGTGAGGTGGTTTCGGAGGTTTTGTCTTTGTATGGAATTACTGTTGATGATTTAGATTCCTCATTGTTGGTGTAGTCATCAATATTTTGATTGTGGTTATTATCACTACTATTTTTATCATTATTATTATTATCATCATTATCGCCACTATTATTATTTATTTTATTTTAACATTTCCTTACGTATTTTCTGACTAATTTATCCTGGTAATTATTAAGTTTCAAGGCTTCTTTTATGTGTATCACTTCCTGTATTAGATTTTCCTTGGTACTACTTAGTTTTTGTGTTCTGTCATTCAAACATTTCACCACTCCTATTTTTACTGACATAGGATGGGATGATCTGAAGTCCAAATATCTTTTTGAATGTGTGGGTTTTCTGTAAACACTCGTGTTTGATTTCCCATGTTCTTTCCTTTTTACGTTGCAATCCAACATTGGCAGTTCCCCTTCCTGACTTTCCAATTCATAAGTGAATTGAATTGCCTCTACCTTCGAATTGATGTGTTCGAAAAATCTATCTCTTTCTTGTGTTCTAAGTACAGTGAATGTGTCATCTACATACCTCCACCATGCTTTCCCACCTATCCATGAATATATCTGCTTCTATCGGGGATATTGGTGACCTCATGGCAACTCCCCCAGTTTGTTTGTATATTTTTCTTTGGAATTTAAATACTGTGGAAGTCAGGCATAGCTGCACTCCCACCATTATGTCTTCAAGTGGCACTTTCATCCTAAGTTCGAGTCCTTGGTAAGAAACGAGTTCATTTCTGACTACCTCTTTAGCCATATTTTTTGGTATACGTGTATATAAACTGACAATGTCGAAACTAACCATTTTTTCCACATTATCTAATTTTAAATTATCTAATCTATATTTTAGTTCATAAGAATTAGTTAGTCTGGATTTCGAGTGACTTTTTAAAGGATTTAATACCATGGCTAAATATTTAGATAATTCATAAGTAGGTGAATTTCTAAAATCAACTATAGGCCTAATAGGGTATCCTGACTTATGAACCTTAACAACACCATAGATCTTACTGAGATTATTAGCTTTGGGCATTAAATTAAACCGCTTAGACTCACCTAAAAATGGCTTCATTCAGCGTATAAGGTCCGCTGTGGATTTCCTAACTTTATTCATAACTGTGTCTATTGATTTTTTAATTTCCTGATATGGTCCGGTAGGCATGTGAGTATTTACCTTGTCCAAATCGTCTGATTTGTCTATAACTAAATAATGCTGGTCGTAACACTCACCACCTTTATTCAAACTCCTAAATCTACAGCGTTCACAGATGTCGTGTCCAGAAGGAGGACTAAATGGGTGTCATGTATAGTCCTTCAGACGTCTCTAATGTATCTCATCGTTTCATCCAGCATTTCTGCTTAATTATCATGCACAAAATTTTTAAACTTATATATAAAGTGGAAAACAAATGCAGTAAAACAGATTACCTTCGTATATTTCCAACTCCCATAGGATCATTTATGATAAAGTTATGACGTAATTCACGAAAATTGTGACGCGCTTTCTCACGAAGTGAAAATATTATCTAAAAAATAACCATTTTAAACAAATTTAAAATTTTATTAGACAATATAAAATAATTTTCAAGGGTTAATTTGTTTTTTGAATTTGACCACGGATTGTTATCAATTAGAGAAACGCTGACAACCAGTAGGGAAGACTGGTCAGCTGTTTCATCCTAGTTCGGGAATCATCAGCAACACACTCACTGGGGATTAGCTGTTGGTTCGTTTGTTGCCAGAGTCTCTTGTTGTTAATTCTTTCTGGTCAGCTGACCATTTAATCTTCAGTGTGGAGCCAGCGAAGTCATCTGTTGATAAAAGTGTGCAGAGGCCTTTTGGTAATGGTTTTCTGAGGAGAGCTTCAAGTTTCAGACCCCATGCAGAAGAAGTGACTGTCTTCACACTGGTGTCTGAAATCCGGATCTTGTTCTTTATCTTATCTTTCATTAGTGAAACTGTCGCTACTGCTTGTAAATATTTCGAAATCAGTATAACCGAAAGTGCAGCATGATTTACTTTCATAGCATAAAAATCAGGTAACAGAATATTGTCATCCTGGATAGATTTAGCTTGTATTTTTGATATTCAATGAATACTAGGGTCATCAATTGTTGATTTGTAGGGATATGATTGATTTTGGGTTTGATCGCCAACTGAGTTCAGTTAGACATCTACCGACTACCAGGGAGTAATGGACAGCTGTTTTATCCATAGTCGAGACGGACGCTTCAGTTGCACATATCCCGGACCCTCAGCTTACATGTTAAGGTCATTAAGCATTCAATCAGTGCGATTGGGTGGTGGCAAGATCCAACAGCCTTGAACTTGAACCTTCCTGGATTAATTAACGAATAATATTATGGGGTCAGAGTCATCCACAAAATAGCTGTCCTGTTCTGTTTCATTGATGTTTACATAAGTTCTGTTCTGAGGAGTGTTCGGCTTTAGTGAAAAGATAGGTGTAGCTAAAGAATGCTTCACTTTGATAATAGCTGACACTCTTTAATACTCAAGCAACAACTCTTGATTGTAACACTTCGTTTATTACATCTATAAATCGTTATGAATCGGGAATCGACAGAAGTTAGAACTTTTAGGCCGTTAGATTCTCTCCCATCTCTGAACATTTAGTGAGCATTCCCCGTAACGGGAAGGTCCCCAGACTTACTCCCGGCAGGGTCATGAGGGCGCACCAAAGAAGAGTCTCGAACAAGGACGAAACAAATGATTAGTAATCTGTAGTTTTCAGGGGTTCTCTAAATGAAGTTAGCTAATGGTCAAACTTGGATACTCAGTAATTTTGTTAAATTCAGCAGTTATTATTATTGTTCCCTTGGGTTCTTAGTGGAACATAGAGCTTCAACTGCACGTTTCTACTTGCTTCTGTCTTCCTTCTGCTGTACTTTTCACCTGCATCCGTGTTAGTTCATACTGTTTCAACTCCTCTCCACACGATCTCCTCCATGTCACCCTTGCACTGACGTCCCACTCGCCGCTTCCTTTCGGCCTGGTTCCACTCGAGCAATGGCCTGATGCGCACGCGATGTCACCCAGCGGCCTCCTTAGCGAGTGTTCAGTCCATCTTCACTTTTTCCTGCATATTTGTTGGGTGATTTGTTCTTGTTCTGGTTGTTCCTTCCCATAGTTTCTTGTTGGTGATTCCTTCCGGCCCGGCCATCTGATCTTCAGTATAGATCCAGGGAAGACAATTGTTGGATTGTAAAGGTCTGCAACAGGCTGTTGGAAATATTCTTTGCGACCCACCCGCAAGTTTCTGATCCGTATAGAAGAGCAGACTGACTTGAGGTTTGTATTGAAAATCCGACCGAATTTTGTTGTTGATGCTGGCTGAGTGACGAAGATTTCCAGATTGGTTTCAGGTTGATGAATTTGTGTGTTTCTCGCCTTCCTGATTCTCGCTCGATTTGACATCCTCGTCCGTTCCGACTGCCTGTAGTTGAGACAATGCTCCCTGGCTAGATAAAAGAATGAAGTAACCTCTTTCAAGTCAAATTCAGCAGTTGCTTTAGATATATTTGTTGTAACTAGTGAGTTTCCATTTGGTTAATTTTACCGTACAGAAACACTGGATGTCTGTCAACATAGATGTTGTAATCACGTCTCATCGGGAGCACGGGTTTGTCTGGCTGACGAGCCCCAAACAGGTCGAAATGTCCAGCCTGGCTTCTCCTGCAAGTCACTGTGTTTCACTTTTCATTCAACGAAAATCCTTAAGATGATAAGTAAGATAAGTGGTTCAAAGTGGCCAATCACATTATAACCTCAATTTTATCATCGACTAATGAATTAAGAGACTCATTAATCTACATTGTCTTTGTTGAAATTAGTGGATTTCATAGCTGCTAGCCACAAGGTGGTCCGGGGTTCTATCCCTGGTCAGTGCACTTTTTTACCTCACTAATCTAGTAATAGCATTAACGAAGAGGGAAGGTTAGGCATGAGGTTAGCAATTCCATCCTGTAAAAATAAACATCACTGCTACAGAAACTCCCAGCATGTAGCTTGAAGCCCTATGTTCTACTTGGGACGTAAAGGAATAAAAAAATAGCTGTTTCCAAGATGTGAATGAAGTTCCTACATGATTTCCAAAATGGTCGTTCAACCGATTGTTATTCTCACTCACGATAGTTTCAAAAGTAGTGAGCTAAAAATATCCTAAGCTACTGAATAGGCTTGTTTTATGCATATCGAATAATTACTCAGATTAATGTGGAAGCTTTTAGGGAATTAATACTTTCTTAACTGACTTTTATGGTTAATGTCTTATTTTTCATCACAAAATGTTAAGTGTATTAGATAAATTTTGTTATTACAAATATTTTGAATTTATTTTTCCTAAATAGTTTTCCTTCTTTATACTAACCAAAACACAATCGTCTAATGGTTTAATCTTCTTGGCAAATGCTTAATGATGTAAAACTGAGCAAATCACTTCTTCAGGAAATGAATTTGTTCTTTTGTTTCACCTTATGGGGAAAAACACCATTAGCATTGTTATTATTATTATTTTATTGGCTTCCAAGTGGAATATAGGACTTCAACAACACATCTCCAATTTGTTATATCCTCTGATATCCTCTTCACCGGGTCCACGATTCCCATAGTCTGTCATCTCCCCTTTCTACTATCTTATCTATGTCACCCTCAAATCGACGACCCACTCGTCATTTCCCAATTCGGATCCCACTTGAGGTTATGCCTAGCGCGCGATGTCATTTGACGGCCACCTCAACGTATGTCCTATCCATTTCCTCCTACATATTTGTTGAGCAGTTGTCTCTTGGTCGGATCGTTCATTGCCAGAATTTGTTGTTGCTGATTCTCTCTGGCCGACTGGCTATTTGACTTTCGGTGTGGAGCTAGCGAAGAGGGCAACTGTTTGAAATCCTTTTCGTGACCCATACAGAACAAGAAAAACCTATAAGCATAACATGAGATTTTCGCTTTACTTGAATTCTCAACGTTACAAATCATAAGAATGTGAACATTCATGGTTTAAATACTCATCACGTCCTCAAATGTCCGAAATGCCCAAAACACCTTCTGACAGCCTTGATCCTGATTGTGTGCTAGCTGTTATCCTCAGAATATGTGCTGATTTCTTATATCGTCTTCTTACGAACATTTTCAATACTTCTTATTCCAGTAATGTTGCACCCATTGCATTGAAAGACATTGAAATTATCCCACTACCTGAGTTAAAGGTTGTCAGTAAGGTAGGCGGTGTGTAACTTAGTCAGCTTGTCACTACATTAGTTCACAGACATTTGAACTCATGTGACAAAATCTTTTGACCCGTCTATTCTCAAATCTCCCCTTGTATCTATTCTGGTATAACTAGAAGTCAGTGCAACAGATAATGTGCTCGCACAACCAAGGATTAGAACTTAAAGATACCATATTTAGCCCGCGTTCTATACGTAAGAAGCAATATAAAGCGCTACGCCAATGGATTACTATGTTGTTGGCGAAATAATCAGATCTTTTATTATCTCCTATTTGTAATCTATGGTGACACTATCAGAGTTAAACTGACATTGCTAGTTTTGCTGCCAGTTTTGTCATAGGAATATACATGACAAGTCCGCCTGTGATAAGATTATTGGAAATGTGTTACCCAATTACATTACACGATCCAGAAAAATTAAGTATTCCTATTGCATTGTATATATTAACATTATTATTACATCCTCTAATTCCTAGAGGAACATAAGGCTTCAGGTGCGCGTCTTCATTGCGTTCGGTTCTCTGCCAGCTTTTTCACCCCGCTCCATGTCTGCCCACATGCTTTCATCTCCTCTTCACATGAACTCCTTCAAGTCACCCTCGCACTGACGACCAACTCACCGCTTCCCTCTCAGGTTCCACTAGAGCGATGGCTTATCTAGTGATGTCACTTGATAGTTTCCTCAGCGTATGGCCAGCCAATCCATCTCCATTTCTTCCTGCCTATTTGCTTCACAATCGGTTCTTGGTTGGTTCGCTCATTGCCAGAGATCCATGTTGTTGATCTTTTCTGGCCGACCATCTGATCTTGAGTATTGAGCGAAGACAACTGTAAATGAAGGTCTGTAGTTTGTTTGAGATGCTCTTTATGACTCGCGGAGTCTCTGATCCGTATAGTAGCACTGACTGGATTCACATCGGAGTTAAAAATCCAGATCTTATTTTTGATGCTGAGTGGGGCTGTTGACCTCCACACAGACTTGAGAGTAATGAAAGCTTGTCTTGCTTTTCCGATTCTGCTTTGATATCCTCATTAGCTTCGTCCGCCTGTAGTTGAAACGATGCTTCCCAGATAGGTAGGTAAGTAGAGGGGGTTGCTTCTTTCAGGTTCCTCCCACTTATGCTGATTGTTGTTGTCGCTGTTGCGGCTGGCCAGGAATCTTCATCACCTATGTCTTATTTGTGTTCACCCGAAGTCCTATCTTCTCTGGATGCT
Source organism: Trichobilharzia regenti (assembly GCA_944472135.2). Classification (NCBI taxonomy): domain Eukaryota; kingdom Metazoa; phylum Platyhelminthes; class Trematoda; order Strigeidida; family Schistosomatidae; genus Trichobilharzia; species Trichobilharzia regenti. Next base: position 31,929,513 of record OX235267.1, read on the forward strand.
TCTTCTACCACCAATTTGTTGCTTTTCACTTGCATATCTTCCAGTTTGTGGGAAATTAGACACAGATGTGGCATCGGCGAAGTCCAGATCCTCTAAGTTTTTTGTGTGAGTCCATTTTATGCCTGTTTCCTCATTGTCCGCTGTGTGTCTGTCGTATTATCCGATCTACTGCAATCAGGAAGATCATTGGCGATAGTAGGCAGCCAGCCTTGCCTCACTGCCGCCCTCACTTCGAAGGATTCCGTGAGTTTCCCGATGTGGATTACTTGGCATACAGCACTGACGTATAACTGTTGGATGAGATGTATAATTGTCGATGAGACCCCGTAGTAGCGAAGTAGTTGCCAAATCACCTCTTGATCGACGCTGTTTTCAGGGTTTTTATCAGAGTCAATGAAGTTGAGATAGAGAGGTGACTGCCAAGTGATTCAGCGAAGAGACTCTTTTAAACGAATTAATTATCAAGCTGTATAACTTTAAGTATATGGTTTTTCTTAATAAATTATATCCGGTGAGGGAATTGAATCATAGGTGTGAATACATAAAATAATAATCATAGTAGTATGAAATGCAATTAAAAACTAAAATGTTTGCGATTATAATCATAGTTAAATGTCAAGTGGCAAAGCAAATTAATGTCATATATGGAATAATTCACAGGATGTACATAACTTTGAAAAGGGTGGGCAATTCTAGGATTAGTAGACAAATCGAATTGATTAGAAATAAAGACATCGCTTAACTTTGTGTGAAATTCGATAACATAGAAAGAACTTAAGGATGCAAAAGAAAATTGATTTCGAATGAGGGAGAGTTAAATCTTTTGAGAAAAATCCTAATAGAAAATGGATTTCAACCACGCTTTACAGAAAAGAATATACAATCAAATCTTATGAAGTGTGACTTATCATCCGTACACAAGAAAATACTGTACACGAGCTTGGAATTCAAAGATGGCTTAGCTCCGGATATCATTAAAAGAAGGATTTCAAAATCTCTGAAAAGAGCAATCCATGCTGCATCTTTGTGGATAGCGTTTTCTAGGCTACCATTACTGTTTCGTAATCTGAAGGACATTATCCCGCAGTTGACCAACTCTATGTGCGTTTATCAATTCCCTTGCTCGTATGGAGCTAGGTATATCGGTCGTTCGACTTGAGTTTTGTCCAAGAAGGTATAAGTGTACTATCCTGCATAGTTACGAAGAGGTGGAAGTGGAGCAATAAGATGTGCGATCATTGATCATCTGGTCGATAATGATCACTCTATCTGAAGTCTCCACCTTCGAAGTCATCTACAAGGCGAAAAGTGATTTGCCCAGATCACTATGTAACCGACTCATCTTATTGCTGAAGCTTTGGCTATCGAAACAGAAAAGCCAGATCTCTGTGTACCGAAAAAGTTCGTTCACCCCCTCCAGCTTTCATGGTCTTAATCCCTCTATGCTAAAGTATGGTAATCCCCAATCATATTTTAGCTCTACCAATCTTTCATTTTTCGTTTTTTCAATTTTTCATTTTGTTTATTCAATTTGTCTACTCTTCCTTATTACGTCAATTGTTACTATTACTACTCTCACTTTGAACTGTCCCCGGTATTATTTCACTTGTTCCAATCGTCATTCTCAATCAATTCTGTTTTGTAACTTTAAATTATCTGTTATCAAATTTCACGTAATGTTTTATATTCTATTTGCCTGCTAATCCTATAATTGCACACGCCTCCAAGTCCTATACATCCTATGAATTATTCTATATATGACATTAATTGTTTTGTCACCTGACACTTGACTATGATTATAATCACAAACATTTTAATTGCATTTCACACTATTATTATTATTATTTTATGTATTCACACCTATATTCACTTTCCCTCACCGGATATAATTTCTTTAGAAAAAACCATACATAAACATATAACTTTACTGTCACTAAGTATACCAAATTAGAACTGTCATTAACAATCCCGTAATTTTATTCTTATAATTGTTTTTAGTGTTATTCGATAAAATTAGATGCAATATTGTACCGAATTCTGAAAATTCCACACCTTATCATTAGTACTGTTTTGGAATAAAGCAAACTTATTAGTATTTTTATATACTGTTGGTATGAACATTAAATTCAGACCTATTGCAGTAACTTCCCCTTCGTTGAAATCGGGGAAATATTACTTTTACTCAGACCTAAGGCCTCCTTGAAACGTTTTAATGGCCTCGGAGAGTTTACTTATAGACAGGTTAGATGTACTGTAGATGCTTCCGCTGATTTACAGCGTGATATTATTTCCTGTTTAGACGAAACAGACAAACGTGTTCGATTTACTTTCCTAAACTGCATATCAGATTTTGACTGTGTACGCAGATGTTTTTTCTTAAATAAGCTTTCTTTGACACAAATTGAGTCCTAGGTTGTTAACTGGTTGCATTATTATTTCTGTGACAGAATGCAGTGTACTATATGTAAAAAGGCAAACCTTCCTCTGCTTTACTTACAGAATCTGGAGTCTCTCGGGGTGTTGTTCTCTGTTGCCTTCTATCTTATTCCTACTTACATGACTTCCTTCTTTTGAAAAAGTCAACTTCGTTAAATATGCTGATGATCTGACTATCCGGCTATCAGTTATTTCCCCAAATTGACTGTTCTAAGCTGAATTGCTTTTCGTCGGACATCAGCCAGTGGTCTAAGCTAAGTGGATTGACGTTAATTCCCTCTAAATGTCAGACAGTTAACTTCACCTTCAGTCATAAACGTGATATACACGAACGTTGTCGTTCATCAACGCTTGTCGCAAAGACAGCGCTGAATTAGAAACTAAGTCAAGCATAAAGTATCTTGGAACTGGTTTGATCCTGTGACCTTTCTTGATCATTCCATACCTTGTCAATTTATAAGAAAATATTCCGGCTAACCTACTACATTAAGAAGTTATGACAGTCTGGTGGACATCACTCAGCCCCACTTTTACAGTTTTTTGACGCTTGTAGCTTACTGTTCTTTGTTGTACCACCTTAGTCTTTCCTGGTCTACTCAGATAGGACTATGTCACAATGCAAAGAGTATTAAGGATTGTCACTAGGGCGAGTGGTATGTCGTTTTGTCAGTACATTACTTTTGTGGTTGACAGGCAACTGAACTTATGCAAGAAATGATCGAAATTCATATTGTCTAACTTTCAACACCTTCTTTAATCTTAACCGTCCCCGCCTTCTATCTCATCAGGTAGGACTGGAGGTTACAATAAAAGACTATACAATCATACAACTAAGTACGAAAACTCAGTGATGCCCTATTCAGACGGCATTCTACGTGTAAGAGAAAGCGTTAAACGTCAACCTTATAACTTACCACTTAATTAGCTAAATACTTGGCTCATTAATCTTCTCCTATTTGTAATTTATAGTGACACTATCCCAAGTATCTTGTAATTCTAGGTATCAATATTAATATCGTTATCATTCTATATGATTTCAACATTTCTGAATTTATTTTTACTGTCGATGCCAAATAGCCGCAATAACCATTTCTAACCTATACCACGTAATGTTTTCTTGTTGTTGAGTAAATTCGATGTATTATTGTTCCAAATAGGAATCGAACCCAGATCATGTACGTGGTTGTATATATTGTATACTTAAGTTTGAAGATGGGATATTCACCACGAAGTGCCATCATTTAGAGTACTTCTGAAGGCAATTAGAACTATTCTGTTTCAGCTTGACACCTGTAAGCAATATACAACTATTATGACTACAAGTGGACCAAATGCAGAACCGATATGCTTCATACTGACTGAGAATGTCAAAGCAAATGCAACAATTCTCTTCATATTTTGACGAATCGTGATATAGTGTTAATAGAGTGTGAGTGTTTATCCACTCCTGCAAATACTCAGTTTTATGCAGGTCTCTCAAAGTGTCAAAGGGAAGCTGAGATTACTGAAATTCAATCATTGAAGATTGATAACATACGGTAATTCAGGTCACTCGATTGTAATTGAGCGGGTGAGATTTAATCGTCTACGCTGGGATTCCACTTGGTTTATAGATACGTTAGACGAATGGTCTTAAATTAAGAATAAATAGTTGATTCCGTTTTTGAATTTCTACAACACAATAAGATGCAGTTTATGTGAAAGCTTTGATGTATTCGTGTGAACAATTCGATCACACAGGTACTTAATGTAGGAAAATATATGCAGCATGAAGTTAACGGTGCGAGAATGAAGGCAAATCAAATTGAAATGCCATATCAAAGGCCAAACTGCTCCTTTTTGATTGCAGAAGCTGTTAGTCATCAGAACCGACATCCGACCTCCTAGATTGTGAGACAATTATTGAAAAGGAACATATAACACGTCTTCTAAACCTACTTATAACACTGTTTGGAATTTTAACCTTAGGGATTAGGAAGCTTAAATCACCTTCTGGAGTTTGTAAACAATTTTTCCTCACATTATGCCTCACTTGGTGAGGAATAGGTTGCCTTCTAAACATTTTATGATTCACATAGATCTTCTTCGTCTTATTATTATCATGTGGCCTGGGGCTTGACTCCCAGCCGATGCAACTGTCAATTTACCGAGCTAGTAGTCAGCCTAGAAAGAAGGGAAGGTTAGGTATGAGGCTAGTAACCCAACTTTGTAGGAAAAAATGCACCGTTGCAGGATCTTCAAATGTCAAAACTGTATGTTTCACTCAGAAAGCAATGAATGGCAAGAAAAATTGAAAAAATCATCTGTGAAATGTTTACATACCTCGTCGATGTCGAATCGAGTAATGCTGCTGACAGTGCTTCGATAGCTTGAACATGTGATGTTGAACTCCTTGAATGACGTTTAGTATTGGTGCCTAAAATAAATAGGTGAGACGAAATTAGAAAAGAAAGCAGTGAATAAATTTTGATGCTGTTGTATTTACTGAACTTGAAAATTTCATCGCCCAACTAGACAGCATCGTCAGATGTGATTTCAATTTGAAGTGAGGCTTTCAAACCTGTTCAAAAACTTACATGTATGCACTTAGTAAATGTTAGGTTTCTGTTTGTATCTTCAGATATTCTAAGCTAAAAGGGATAATCGTTTCGTTAGATGATGACTTACAATGGAATCCACGATGCACCTTTCGTCCTATTGAGACTCGTCGTATGGGTGCACCTGGATTTTCAAGTGAGTAATGGTGTCATCACTGGGCTCGAACTCAGAACCCATCGATTCAAACCCCAAAGCACTATCCCTTGCCCATCCAGACCACGACAGGTACTTCTTGTACAACTAGTACCAGCTTTTATTTAAGTTATTTTTGATTTTCCTGTCAGTTGGTCAGACTCAAATGTTAGACCTGCGTTGGCAGGTCTGCTACCAGTATAGTAGTAGTAATTTCGAATATTCTAACCACACATTCAATAATACTAACTAGCACCCGTTGCACAGAGGTGTCTCTAGTACCTCAAGTGGTCTAGTGGATAATGCTTTGGCGCTTGAAACGATGGGTACTAGGTTCGAGTCCCAAAGGAAACACCATCTTGACTCACTGAAGAATTCAGGCACAAATAGCTGACAAGTGGTCTCAAACAAAAAGAAATGGTCACCCTGGATTCCACTGACAGTCATTCAAGTTAACTTTCAGATATCGCTGATGTGTTCGTACTAGCAGCCAACATTACAAAAGAAACCAAACATTTCGGCTGAATCAAATCAATGGAAAAATCAAATTTGAATTAAGAGAGAAATTGTAACTCGAAGAAAAGAAACGCGTTTTGTATACTTAGCACCTAGGCAACAATATTTATTCACCGTTTTCAGTACTCCTCAATGTATAGCGGCTGGAAAATAATGTGCAGTGTTTCATTTTGATAAATCAACAATAAGGAAGGAGCAAGTTGCTTACTCCATTATGGATAGGATTTTATTTTGATAAATCACACAGTGTTATACATAAAGTATTAACTGATGATCACGTTCCGAGCTCAAGTTATTGCTGATCATAGTCATATCAAATCACTCGCACAAATTCCAAGCTTCATTTATATACATGAGTGGAATTGATGATTAGATATTTAAATAAAAATCAATGTGAGATAATGTACATTCAGAAATGATATTAGTGTTATCAGTCAATTACAATCAGATGGGAAATAAGATGTTTTTATAATGAAATAAATAAATAACTTTATTTTTTTATATTTTTGATTACAGCTTGATTCCACACTATATATTTTAGTACAGGTATGGAATTTTCAGCATGTGATATCGGTAGCCCAAATTTTGCAGGCCGACCATAGATATCGGGTGTGCGTCGACAGTGGATCGAACCCCGGACTATGTGCATGATCGGCGAGCGTGCCACTGACACACAGGATGTTATTTTAATGTGTGTGAATTGAAATAGAATTTTAAGATAATTTATTATCCTCTTCTGATTTGACTGGCGGTAATAATATCTTCCCTATCACTGGTATTTACATTGAATTGTTACTGTTGCATGTGTTGGGTGTAGACTCAATGAATGAGGATTCACTAATCAATCTCCCTCCCTCTCCGCCTACTTATATTCCTTCTTGGCATTTTAGCCCTCTTTCACACTATTGTGTTGTTGTGTGTTGGTGCAAGCATTGCAATTGCTCAGCTTTTTTCTAAATTACTTATCTTCTCGGGTGGGGTCAACCATTCTTCAGTTAGCCACTGAATTCTTATGTTCTGACAGGCGATCTGATTACTCCTAATCCACCACCAGTTTAACCTATGTAGTTGACCTCCAGTCATTGCAGGGTATTTTGTAAATAATATTACTTTGTTTAATTGGGTCTACCTGATCCTTTAGCTTACAGAACGTTTCCTACGTGAGTGAGTTTGTAGGTTTGAATGCCACCCTAATTCCTGCTTTATTCAGAATCCTACATAGGGTCTCAGATGTTCCCCCCTTTTATGGTAATACTGTGGTGAGAGCAGGCCGTGAGAAAATATGAGCAAGGCTGATTTAACAACCAATCACAGCAAAGTTAACGTGGCAAAATATGATTCGCAGATAGAGAACTCTATTTGTCGAGGAATCCCGAAACAACCAATCAGAAGCCTGCATTTGTCTGCCTAACTTCTGATAAACAACCAATCAGATGACTGCGCTTGTCTACTTGCATAAGCTATAATAATGTATGTGAAATATATATAAATACGTGTTGATTTTTATAATAAAACGATCTGTTGCCTGGCCCTTGTCTTCTGTTGTTACAATACTACTGTAGATACCTTATATTCTCTCTTATTTATGTTGTCGTTATTAGTTTTACCATTATTTTTATTTTGACCTTTTGTGATATTCTTAATGAATTTTATAGGGTAGTTATTTAACACCAATGCCTTCATCGTTTAGCTCTTTTATGTGCTACTTAGTGCCTGCTTTAACAGACAACAAATGAGATGAATTAAAGTCTAAGTATCTGTTAGAATAAAGTTGGCTTTTTACAAACGCTAGTATGCAGAATGCACATTATCTTATATTGATTTTTATTCAAATGTCTAATCATCGATTCCACTCATGTATATAAATGAAGTAAAACGTTGTGTGAGTGACTGACTTGATATGATTATGAGTGTCAATAGTTTGTGCTCAAAAGGTGGTAATCAATTATTATTACTGTACAACACTGTGTAATTCATAAAAATAAAATTTTATCTATAATAGAGTTATATTCTATCACAGTGCCCAAGTTTTATACTTATAAGTTGCTTACTGTTTTTCTTTTAACAGATCAATGAAACTTGTGTGAAATTGTATTCTGTTAAATTAACGGACGAGACCAGCATTGTTGGATGATGCTGAATAAAAACAAAAAGATTTTACACCTTTTAGAGGTTCGCTGTCAACTTTACCTTAGTTTGCATTTAGTTTACCTCCCTTACCAATGTTACCCAAATAGTTGGATACACCTTGTGATATTCTTACTCATATATTAATGAATAGCTGTAGGGGAACGCCTACTTTTAACAAAATTTATCGCCCTCATAAACATTTTCAATGGATTGGATTGGTTTCAGGTAGATTCCATAACGAATCGAAATTAGCTAAAGAACGACTGAAAAGCATTGAATGTTGGATAGCTCTTTTATTCTAGTTTGGATTGGTTTAACAGTGTGCAATTATGAGTCCACCAGTTTCCAAAACACGGACAAAACAGCTATTCACTGAAGTACACTATTCACTAGGTATTTTTCACTTGTTATGAAGTCTGTTGAATAAAGTGATATGACCATGAGCAATAAATTGCACTCGTAACGTTATCTGGGTATCAGTAATGTATCCCTGTAAGTTGTATCAAAAATAAACTTATCTAATGCGGTTTTTAAGCTTTTGTTGCAAACTGCGATTAAATCTCCCACGAAATTAATCAAATCCCTGACAAGCCGACATTTAGATTCATTTTGTTTCATCTGTCTTATATTTTAAAAATCAGCAAAGTTATCTACAGTTTGCTCGTGAACGTTAAGTGGGACTGGCAGGATTTAGTTTAGTGGTAAAATTAACAGCAAAGAAAAGTGTTTTGTATTTAAACAGTTTACTATTTTGGTGGTGAGACTATCTGTAATAGTCTAGGATTAACATACTGGATATCGTTATAATGAGTAATGAGTGAAGGTGAAGTAAGGACAACGTCTATGGCAGGATTCGAACTGCAGTCTACTGAAATACTAGCCGTATTTGTGAATAGATTTCAAATGTAATGCTCTTTGAGGTGCATATAAAAATAAATAAATGGCTAACCTCTCAACTTAATTAACCAACTCGGGAAGCAGTTGACATCCCAACAATTCTATCATGAACTGTAATACAGAAATTTATGAAAACAAAACACTTAATTCAGCGAAATGTCTCTTTTCGGAGAACTCATTTTCTTAGCTGGGGTAATAACTTTGTTGCATTAACACCCAATTTTCTTGACCGTTTTTGTCACACATAACTCCACCCAAAACTTAGTAATTAGCACCCCTTTAGTTAAAATAGTCATAGACAATTCCACTGGGAAGTCGTGACCAGTAGGGCGCAGCAGGTCGCATGTGAGGATAAATACTCGCTGAACACAATGGCTAGTAGTCGCGCCACGTCATAAATTGGCAGAAGCAGGACTTCATGGACCGTCGGATAGCATTCCAAGAGCTTGATGGTCTACGAGCTAGCTTGCTTTGAAGCCAGAATGTCCTGTGTTCGGACCCTGGCGACGGGTGGGTTCTGGTGAAGAGTCCCAGACTAGGACGAAACGGCTGTCCAGTATTCCCTGGTGATTTTCCAATAGTTCTCTAACCGTTGTCAGCCCATCATGATGAAATCCTGTAACAAATTAAGTCAAATCCCTGCAAACTAACACCAGGATATTTTATTTTTGTATGTAAATGTTTTTTTCAACGAGATGTCAATCATCCGTGAAGAACTTACTTGTGGAAACAATTCTATCAACTGAAGGAAATCGAATTTTCTCTAAATTAGATTTCATTGATGGCAAAATAACAGTCTTCTGCCTTGTAAGTGATGAATTCTCAAAGATATGTGGTATTCCATGAGTACTTGGGATAACTAATAAGTCTTCAGAACTGTGTAGCTTTTCACTGTTATTAGTATTATTATTACAAGTGTTATTGTGTTCGCGTAATGCTGCACTATTTATTGATGGACTTCTCAATAATTTTGATTTCTCGAATCTAAAAGGATTATATTATGCAAAAAATATATATGTGTACACTGAATACCTTGATTCCTGTTCTGATCTGAGTGCAGAATGGTCACATTCGTCGTAGACGTCATTTTCACCATCTTCATTAAGCGTTGTGATGAACGATGGTGTAACTGTAGGTTCTTTTCGTATTGGATACGTCTCGTTCTCGACACTCACCGTCATAACTGTTAGGAATAAAGAACTTCGGTTACAGATAATTTTAAGAGGTAATTAACTGTTACACTTCGGTATAAAGTTTATCGCGAAAAGGTATCACTTGGAAAATTAATCAGAACTGATAAAAACTGGAAAATATGTAGGTTACTTTAGCAGCACGCAGTCGTTGCCCTAATATTATTTAATTATTACTGCCTCCTTTAGTTCCTAGAGGAATATAGGGCTTCAGCCGCATGTCTCCATTGAGTTCAGTTCTCCACCAACGTCTTCATTTGGCTCCACGTCTGTCCACATGCTTCCATCTCCTCTTTGCACGACCGCCTCCATGTCATTCTGGGACAAACAGCACGCTCCTTCCCATTCGGGTTGCACTCGAGCAATAGCCTTGCGTGTGATGTCACTTGATGGTTTTTTCTCAGAGTATGGCCAATCCAATCACCTCCATTCCTCCCTGCATATTTGCTGCACGACTGGTTCCAGCTGGGTTCGTTCGCTCTCAGAGATCTCCCTCGGCGATCTTTTCTGGCCGGCCATCTGATCTTGAGTAGTATTGAGTGATGACATCTAGCTGTTGATTAAGGTCTGTAGTCTTTTTCGAAGTGCTCTTCATGACGTGCCGAGTTCCTGATCCATAAAGTAGCACTGATTTCACATTGCAGTTGAAAATCTGGATCTTATTTTTCATGCTGAGCAATGCTGTTGATTTCCATACAGACTCTAAATTAATCAAAGCTTCCCTTGCTTTCCCGATCTTCTCACTTGAATATCCTCGTCAGTTTCGTCAGCTTGTAGTTTAAACGATGCTTCCGAGATAGGTAGGTAGGTTTAGAGGGTTGCTTCTTTCAGATTCCTCTCATTTACGCTGATTGTTGTCTGTTGTTGTTACTGTTGCTGTTAGCCAAGAATCTTCATCACCTCTGTCTTCTCTATGTCCACCTAAAGGCCTACTTTTGATGATTCTCCTACCAACTTGTTACTTTTCACTTGCATATCTTCCAGTTTGTGAGAAATCAGACGCATTTCATCGGCGAAGCCAAGATCCTCAGAGATTTTTGTGTGGGTCCATTTTATGCCTATTTTCTCGCTGCCCGCGGCTGTCTATCGCATTATCCAGTCTACTGAAATCATGAAAATCATCAGAGATAGTAGGCAGCCAGCCTTGTCTTATTCCTGTCTTCACTTCTTCGAAGGATTCCGTGAGTTTCCCATTGACGATAACTTGGCATGCAGCATTACCGCACAACTGTTGGATGAGGTGTTTAATTGTTAGCGGCCTTATGACATAGCAAATTAACAACAGTCAGTTTGCAGGCAGGTTTCTTTCACATGTCTAGACGGCATCGTTTCAACTACAGGCACAAGGCACGGATGAGGATGTCAAAGCTAAATCGAAAAAGCAAGACAAATATTCATCGGTCTGAAGTTAGCGTGGACGTCTTTCGTACTCCACAGCATTAACAACTAGAATAGGATTTTCAGCAACAATGTTAGGTCAGTCGAGGCTTTTGTTATTATGGGTCAGAAACTTGGTGAGTGCATCACCGAAAGCATTTGCAACAAGTCGATGTACACTTTCATCAATATCTGCTTTTGCTGGTCTCATATTGAAGATCAGATGGCTGGTTGGAAGGAAATAGCGAGAAGAAACTCTCGGGAAGAACCAACCAAGAACCTATTGTTCAAGAAGGATGCTGAAGACAATACTGATGGTTAGGATACACTCTGAGGAGACTGTTGAATGACATCTGTTACCAGGCCGTAGGGTGGAACCCGAATGGGAAACGATGAGATGGGCCTTGGTCTGAGGCTGGTACGGAGTGGGTTCTCTAAGAGAAGATGAGAGCCTATGGGCACTCGTTTACTTTACCGAAGAGGACTGCAGAGAACAGGATATAATAAAGATGTGCTATTGAAGCGCTATGCTCCACTCGCAACCCATGGGAATAATAACATATCAGCAGTTTACGAGTCAAACACGTTAGCATCCATTGTTTACAGCATACACTCCATCAGTTTTACACTATTTAGTTTAGTTATCTATAGGTCTGCTTTTAGATTCGGTTTAATTTACTCCTGTAGTCAATCAAGAATGTCCCATAAAAGAATCATTTGCCTTATGGTAGATCGACTACAACTTATTAGGCTAAGTGATTACTTAGCATGTAAAGTACATGTTGGAAGTGTTACCCACTAAGCATCTGCAGCCCATTTCAACTGACCATGAGCTGCACCTATGACAGCTACGGATAATGACTGGCTACCTAAAGATTGGTACGTTAAGCAAGGTAAGAACCTGTGAACTAATAACTGAAAATAAATCGTCTAGACCAATAAGTCACGACTTAGATGATTGCATTAGAATATAATCAAACAAACTACTAATTATTCCATTATGGGTAAATTTTGTTTTATATATCAACAAAACTACTAATTACCTTCAACTTAATGATAGCTGGTAAGTAATTTGACAGAAAAACTGAAGAAACTTACTCCTACAGAGAGTTTAATCCTTCTGCTAAAAATACGAACTGGAAAATTCCGTGGAATCAGTTCTTAGTCTGTAATCAAAGTATTTACCATTCATACACCTAGTTAAAGAATTTATCAGTCACATTTCAAGCAGAATAACTGTACTGTGTCACGTCATACAAGTTTGATATACACGTCTTAGAGTGTGTGTTATAACTAATAGAAGTGGGACATATAATTACATCAAATCTCTCCGACTTCAGTTTTCGTGAAAGATATCAAACATCACTGATGTGTAATGCAAAACCCTGAGTTTCAAGTTCTTTCTATGATACTATGCCCTAAATAAAAATTCTCAGTCATGGGCTGACATCGGTTAGAGAACCATTGGAAAACCATCAGGTGGTACTGGACAGCTATTTCTACCTTCCTAGTCTAGGACTCTTCACCAGCATCCACCCACCGGGGTTCGAGCTCACGACATTCTGGTTACTAGATGAGCTAGCTCGTAGACCATCAAGCCACTGGAACCCGATCCAATGGCCAGTCCATGAATTTTAACTGCTGTGAATTCATGATATAACTTGACCACTTCGCAATGTTTTCTTCGATGAGTTACTGCTTCGCCTTTGGTTCACAGTGGCTTAATGGTCTACAAGGTAGGTCGCCTTGTAACCAGAAGGTCCTGGGTTTGAACTCCAGTGGGTGGATACTGATGAAGAGTCCTAGACTAGGAAGGTAGAAATAGCTGTCCAGTACCACCTGATGGTTTTCCAATGGTTCTCTAACTGATGTCAGCCCACGATGAAATCCTCCAACCAATCAAACAAAAGTCCCTACAAAAACACTACTTCAAAATTTTATTAGTTATTCCCCTCTAACTTCATAAATTAAAGCACTTACCATAGAAAACGAGTCAGTGCTCCTATGCGGCTCACATACACGACACGAGGAGCATAGTAGTAAGCATTTCTAACAGGCTGCTGCATAATTTCATCAATAACTGCCTTTGCTTAATACTGAAAGTCAGATAGCCAGAAGAAAATTGCCAACCACAAGGAACTGCGGTGTTAAACAGAACAAACAATAAGAACCTATGACCTGACAGATATGTAGAAAAAATGAAGGTGAACTGAACATACGATGAAGTAAAAGCTGAGTGAAATTACACCCTTGGACATCGAAAAGAACTCGTGTGGAAAGCGATTGCGTCGGAATGCAATTTTAACATTGAAGAGACAATGTAAGACTAAAATGGAAGTTTATCGGTAGTAGTGAGGTCAGTTGAAGGAGATGGCAGAAGACTGAAATCAGTGGAGATGTGTTATTGAAACCCTGAATTCCACTCAGAAGTGAAGGAGAAGTGAAGTGTACTCAATTTATTTAAAGCCTCATTTTCGATATAAGAAAACAAAAACCTCATCTATTTTCAAACATTCAGACTACTGTTTCCATTGGAATAAAATTCAGATACAATGAAATAGAAACTATTTATGTTTTTTTTTACCTATTTAATAAAAAATAATGTTTCTTATACATTAATAAAGGCCTCCAGGTTGAGTTATTTTTACTTATGATTAAGCAAAACAGAGTTAAAAGTTGATTACAATTTCATATCAGCAACCATGACAATAATAGAGAAGGTTCAAAGGATAAATGGTATGAAAATTTCAATGACACCTTCAAGTAATTTTATCTAATGCATGAGAAAGAGAAGGAGTACCATTCATTCAAATGTATTACTGTGTTTATCACGCCAACACAAGCTATTTTGAAAGCATGATTCCATATTTCACGAATTTGTACGTGACAGCGTCATATATTACGTTGTTTTAAAGAAAATTAAGAAGCATTAAGATTATCATACACACTTTGATTAATGATAGCTATCAATGGAATCCATGATGTGCGTTTCGTCCTTTTTGTGACTCGTCAACTGGGTGCAGTTTGGTCTTTATTCAGTGATTATTATTGATATTGTTATTATTCTTTTGGGCTCCAGGTTCTTTGTAGTTTTTAAAAAGTGTCTTCAAGAATGCCCATTAGGCTTTCATCTCCTCCTGGTCACATGACCTCTTCCATGTCACCCTCTGACTGAAGCCCAGTTCTTCTTTTCCCATTCAGATTGTACTTGAAAACCTGGTATATGACATCACTCTATGGTCTCCTAAGCATATATCCCCTCCATCTCCATTTCTTCTGCATAATTTTCAGGCAAAAGGTTCTTGGTTGGTTAACTGCCAGAGTTTCTATGTGGTAATTCTTTTTTGTTTTGTTTTTTTTGTAAAAGTTCGGCCCCCGGTACCGCTGTAGAACTCGGCCCCAAGCTATTATTCATCTATTTTTTTCTCTGCTGTACCCTACTGGTCACGGCTTCCCACTAGAACCTTAGGTTAACTGCCTAAATAGGGCCAGTCGTTAGTGAGCATCAGATTAATTTTCAAGTGTTGGTTTTGTAGGGATTTGGTTTGATTGTATGTAATTCTTTTTGACAATCTGATGTTCATTATCGAGCGAGTAAGCTCAACCGTTGATTATGATTTGCAGTGGCATATTAGAAATGCTTTTCATAACACCTGTGACGAGTTTCTGAATACACTAATGTCTTGAATTGACATTAAAATGTTGAAAAAATACAGATCTTTTTCCTTATGTTGAGTGAGTAAAGTAGATTTTCACAGTGATTTCAAGTTAAGGAACATCCTTCCTACTTTTCACACCTTGTCTTTGATATCCATTTCTACGCCTCGTGCAGTTGAAATGATGCTAAATAGGGAATTCAAACTTTAAATGGAAGTCTGCTCCTTATTTGAATTGCATATATGAGTTGGTAGCTTAATTGCAGAATGCTTATCAAATTGTGTATGGGAGGTGCAGGTTCGATACCCAGGTAACTAACTCTTAAAAGAAGCCTAATTTACTATCTCGTAGTAAACTAAGTAAAATTTGCCGTACTATTTAACAGTAATTATGCATCAAAAAAAGACAAAGTTACATCAACAGTACCGTTAGGCAGCTTTACAGATCAGATAAATTTCCTGGACAAAAAAAAGTACTGTAAAACAAAATTACTTAATCAAAAATCAACTGTAAGAAATACTCGAAATTCAAGAAGAATACGCCTAACAAATTGAGATCAAAGTCTATCAGCAAGAAACACACATCACACAATTCCCTTAGACAGTCAAAAAACACCACATTATCAGTGTAGACACAAGCACAAGGAGAAGCATTGAAATTAGAGAATAAACAGGAAGAAGGATAACGAAGTAATGACAACTAAATGAACAGGTGATATTTAAAAGTTTCAACAATGGGGAAAGGGGGAAGATAATTAAAAGTTAATGGAAACATATAAATAAGTGTAAATATTGTGATTAGTTCGTTCACAGGGAGAAACTTTTCCAAACAATTATTCCCTTCAAACAATTACACATGTAGTAAAGGTTCGATTCCCGATCAGATAAATTAACGAAGTTTGGGAGGTAGACCAAAAACCGCAAAATGCAAAAACCAACATCAACGATAGTGAAACTTCAAAACATGGAGCTTGGAGCTATGGACTGCTTTCCAAACTCAAAAAAATGAATATATATATATATATATATATATAGTACAAGGATAACAAGTGCCTACTAACTGGACACTCATCAGAGCTGTATGGAAATGAATTTCTAGACGAAACTTCAAATCAACATTCATTTCTGAAGATGCCAGATAATAATAATAGTGTAAAATCATTTTCAGTAAGAGCGAAAGTGGATAAATCATTAATACGATTCATTGTAACTCAGCAATCTCAGAAGCGCTTTGTTCTATCTCAGAATGAAAGCTAAGAAAATGAATTATCACTACACGTATATGCATTTTAAAATTCCTACGGAAAGTAATAACACTAAGAAATTTTGACATTCAATACATCCTATTTGGAATTGATAGTGTTCTCTGAGCTCCTTGGTTTAATTGCGGAGCTTTCATCGTCTTTCTGGACGACATCTTCAGCGCAATTAAACCAAGGAGCTCAGAGAGCACTATCAATTCCAAATCATCCACCTGAGTTACAAATCTTTTCTATTAATACATCCTATTCTTACTGATGTCCAGTATAGCACTGAATCGAGAGTTAATGGATCTGGTTAACTGAGGCACTATTTTAATTTTTATGAAACATCAGTCCGCTTTGACTCCATTTACTCCTGATTTGTTTATATGAGTAGTTTTGCAGCTGTCATATCAAGCAGTAGTGTTTACCAGCCAGATCGAAGGGATCTAACCAGCGAATGTCTAGTTTGCTCGTTTGGAATTCAACTCATAAGGGTTGTAACCTGGTTGTCTCAGCTCAGAGAACCGAATCAGTTCAAATCATGCGAATTCTGGACTGCTATTTTGGAGGCATGGTAAATAAAATAAGTCTAATTTGTATTTTAGAATTTTATCAAAGAAACTGTCGTGAAGTTTTACCTCACACTGTGTCATTTATCAACCACGAACTTTACTCACTATTACACCTTCTGAAATTTCATCCAAACTTTGTAGATAACAGTTCGACTGGCGCCATTCTTATTTTACATGAATAAAATTCTTGGTTGAAAGAAATTCTCAATATCTTACAGCACTCGAAGGAAGTTGAGTGTTATGCACTAGGGAAAAGGGTAAAGTTGTTTCGCGAGTTGCTTTGATATGATCTAGTGCTAATGCATGTTTGGGTATACACATTTAGAAACCGAAATCAGTTGATTTAGGTAAACAGGCTTAAATTAGTAACTGGTTGTCGGTGTATCGACAAAACACTTGATAATGAGATAATCAGATGGGTGTTTTATACGGCTTGTCTCAGCTCAGAGAACCGAATCAGTCCAAATCACTCGAATTCTGGATTCTTATTTGGCAGGCCTAGAAACGCACCGAATCTAATTCGTGTTTTCTAATTTTATCAAAGAAACTGCTGTGAAGTTCCACCTCAAACTGTGTTATCTGTAAACAGCGAACTCCACTCATTACTACACCTAGTAAGTTTTCTATTGAAGCTTTGTAGACAACAGTTTGAATAGCCACATTCCGTTGTTTTACATGAATAAAAGTTTTCGCTGAAAGAAATTCTCAATATCTTACAACGCTCTAAGAAAGATGAGTGTCGTGTACTACGGGAGAAGCCAAAGTTGTTTTGATACAATCCAGTGCTAAATCATATTTTGATAAACTGTTGTGTACTCAGAAGATTAAGGATTTAAGTGTCGGTTTGTAGGGATTTGATTGGTTTCAGGATTTCATCATGAGCTGACATTAGTTAGAGAACCATTGGAAAACCACCTGGGAGTACTGGACAGCTGTTTCGTCTAGTTTGGGACTCTTCAGCAGTACGCACCCACCGGGATTCGAACCCAGGACCTTCCGGTTACAAGGCGAGCTCGTATACCATTAAGCCACTGAGAGCCGATCCAATGGTCCTTGAATACTAACTTCTGCCAATTCACGACATAGCGCGACCGCTAGCCAATGTCTTCGGCGAGTATTTGTCCTCACACCCGACCAGCTGCACCCTACTGGTCACGACTCCCACTGGAACCCAGGTAACTACCTACCTGAATAGGGCCAGTCGCCAGTGAGCATCTCATTGGTATTCAAGTGTTGGTGATTTAATTGTTTACAGGTAAATAATCATGAAGACTGACAAATCATTTTTAATCATTGATTTAAGGTTATGTATTTTTATTTGGGAAAAGTAGCATTGATTGTTAGTCAGCTGATGTTTATCAAGTCTAACAACAATCCACTATAAGAAACCTGGTGACTGGACTCACTGTTTCCATACTTATCGCTTCTTATTCGTCAGATCATTCCAAAATCAATAAATTTTTGTCCGAAATTAGTCACTGATCCTTGTCAGATGGTCTTAAGTCAAATCCTTCCAAATGTCACATTGTTAATTTGATTCAATTTCAGACGCAAGAGTAGCTCCCGTGAACTAGTTCCTTCGCATGGTTCCAACATCACAGATGGCGCTTAAGTTGTAACTAAATCTAATGTTCAATAACTTGGATTAACTGTGTATTGCATAGTCTCTACTTTCAATGATTGTTAATTCTTGTATTCCACCTATTCTTATTTACTGTTCCCCCTTAATATTTCCTGGGCTACTTAAGAAAGACCCTGTTACACCGCAGAGGGCACTAAAAGCTATTATTAGGGAGAGTGGAGTGTCACTCAACCAACTTGTTGAAACTGTTGTAGATAGACACACATGGAATCATGCAAGAGATTAGCGAATATCATCCTCTAATCAGACTCTGAGCATCCTCTCTATACATAACTCTCTCCTTTCATCTCATTAGGTACACGCAATTAGGAGCAATTGTAGAAGACTATATGCACGGATGACTAAGTATAAGAACTCTGCAATGCCATATTTGACAGGCATACATTTTATGTGATGAGAAATTTACAAAGCATGACACATCCAGATATTCAAATAAGTATAAATGTTGTAATTAGGTCGTTCTGTGGGAGCTATTTTCCAAACAATTAATCCGCTACACTAGCCAGACACGTCGCCTGGGTTTGATTTCCGTCCAAAGCACTCGTACTCCTCGGTTAGCTGGTAGTACATACGGTAAATGACGGAAAGTTGTTTGTGAGACTAACAATTTCATACCACATTAAAAAGAAAATAAACATCACCTCTAATAAAACTCACAAGGCAAAGAAAAAAAACGTGATATTGCGTATTTGTTAATTAGGTCTTTTCTTTTGCGGCATAACGGCAAAATAGATTTGAAGGTAGACATCAAGTGTAACGGTTATATATGAAAGTTATACGCAAGCAAAGATTAATAGGCAATAATGGATGACGTACGCATTTCTACAGCAAAAAAATCAATAACACTTCCTTTTTAAGGTGAACCAAAAATATTTTTTGAAAAAATAAAACAAAACAAGAGATTGAACATTTATTTGTCTTTAACTAGTGCACAATCTTTTCATATATATATATATATATATATATCTACAAGTGAATGCATTTATCAATGTATACTAGACAGAGACATTGTCGGACAATATATATATATACATTCAGTCTGCCGGATAAACTATACCTCAGAATTATTTGTATTATATGCAAAATACTATCCGTCTTGAAGTTAATTATCGCCATTAAAAGCTTCTTTAATCTAATATCATGATTGTATGTTTGTTTGAGGAAAAATTAAAGGGAATAATCGATACAATTCAGCGTGAATCCCCAAAAAATGCCGCATCGTATCATACTGGGACTCAGACATCATGACATGTACATACAATAGACATTTTCTATAAGTATGCCGGGTGAATAATCCAAAACTCTCGGTGAATCACCCAGACAAAAAAAAGAGAAACACGGTGTATATGTAGATGAAACTCAACAGTTGGAATTATATTTTCTTAATTTAGAAAAAAATGGTAAGCATAACTGTGGTAACTATGTATCGTACAACAACTGTCTGTAATGTAAATAGACATTTAGTTCATGAGGAAATCTTGGAACCAATCAAATCCTTGTAAACCAGCCTATGAATATTAGTCTGATATGAAATAGTGACTAGTTGCATTTAGGAAGGTAGTCTCCTGGGTTTTGGTGGGAAGTAATGACCAGAGGGGTACAGTAGGTTGAGTGTGAGGACATCGCCAGGGATGACATTGGCTGGTAGTCGTGCTATATCATGAGTCGGTAGAAGTTGAAATTCATAGACTGGTCGATGGAAAGGGTCACATTGCCTGAATGTTCTACGAGCTCATCTTGTAACCGGAAGGTCCTGAGTTCGAACCCTCGTGGTGAGTGAGTACTGATAAACAGTCCCAAACTAGGAGGAAACAACTATTCAGTACTCCCTGCTGGTATCCAATGGTTCTATAACCTCTATTGGCTGATCATGATGGAATTCTGAAACGTTTAGTCTTTGGATTACAAACTGACGCCAGTTAGCAAATTGAGCGAAGCCGTAGGACACTAGACAGCTATTAGTCCAGCTTTGGTAGTCTTCAGTATTACTAACTCCTCACTCCACCAAGGACTGAACCTAGGACCTTCATATTGTGCAGTGACGACGTTGACGATTCATGACAGGATGATGGTTGAACAGTGTCGGTTACTCTCGAAATAGAATGAAGCAGTTGTCCAGTATTTCACGGTTTTCTACGATTCTTCAGCTGATATCAGCTTGTAACTTAACCTGATACCGATCAGTTATCTGCAAATATAAACGTGAAAGCATTTTTTTTATTCCTTTAACGTTTCCAGTGGAACATAGATTGGTTTCATGCTAGAGCTTTGAAGTTTTGATAGCAATGGAGTTTTATTTTTACAGAATGCCTAACCTTCCTTTTTTTAGCGACCTTAATATCCGGCTTAGCGAGGTAAGAGAGGAGTACGTCGGTGGGGGCTCGAAACACGAACCACTTGCGTGGTTAGTGAGTAATATACCACTGTGCCATTGACGCACTTAAAAATATTTACTACTTAAAATTATATTGTAGAAGACAATTCAAATGGTACTTGGATCCAGTTACGCTGAATAGTTTAAGTGAATGTTGGAACTGCTCGTAATCGGTATTAAAAATAATAATAATAATAAATGTTTCATTCCAAACAGCAATTTTGGTATAAATATAGAATTTTCAGTATGCAGTACAGTATTGCATGTGGCTTTCGCATTACATGGGTAATAATTAAAACAAGACATTCACAGTGATATTTATTCAGAATATAAATATGAAATTAAAATTTGACTGAAAATGTTAAAAATAATGTATAAATAAAAGAAAGAATAACAGTGACCTTTTACTTAGTGTTTTTCACTAAGTTAGCCTTTCTCATCCCAAAGACTTTATGCCAAATACGGTATTGTAGGGATTTTATACTCAGTCGTTCGAGCGTAGAGTCTTCTATATTTGCTTTTAGTCTTTTACACCTAGTGAGATGTAGGGTGGGATTTCTGTACACAGTCCATGCTGGTTGAGTTACATACACCACATTCAACCTACCAAGAGCTTTTAGTGCCGTTCGTGGTGTAACAAAATCTTTCTTAAGAATCCCAATAAAGATTAGGCAAGAAGGATAAAGAAGAAGATTTGATAGAATATAAGAATTAACAAATATTGAAAGTATAGACTGAATGATACCAAATTATCTTAAATTCCTTACGTAGAACATTAAATAAGATATTTATCTAGAAACTAATATGATATGGGAAGACCAGGAGGGAGTGCAGGAAATACACAATCAATCCAGGCCATTTAACAATCGGTTTAGTTTCAACTTCGGTGTCATCTGTTATGTAGGAACCATTAGAGGAAACTAGTTCATGTAGGTCGCTCTTGCGCTTCAGAGTGAAATTAACAACCTGATATTTAGTAGGATTTAAATTAAAACCAAATGAGAAGGACCATTGACTAATTTATCCTAGGATGTTATTCATTTTGGAATGATCTGGTTCAGAAGCGACGGGCATTGAAACGGTCAGATTAAACATCAGGTTTTTTTATCATAAAATATTGTTAGAAACTACAACATTCAAGTTTGATAACCATCATTTGACCAGTAATCATTGCTACTTTTCCCAAATGACAATACATGTCTTCAAATAAATAATTAAAAATGATTTGTCAATGTTCATGATTATCTGTCTGTAAGCAATTAACTGATTATTCTACTGAGTATACAACAATCTTTTAAGTCGCCTCATCTCATTATCTAATTATAAATTGTTCTGTAGATATATTAGCAACCAGTCTCTAATTTAAGCCTGTTTACCTAAATCAACAGATTTTGGTTTCTAAATGTATATATCGAAACATGCATTAGCACTAGATCATATCAAAGCAACTCGCGAAACAACTTCGCCCATTCTCCCAGTGCATAATACTCAACTTCCTTCGGGTGCTATAAGATATTGAGGATTTCTTTCAACCAAGAATTTTATTCATATAAAAAATCAAAATGTGGCTACTCCAACTTTTGTCTACAACGTTTCGATAGAAAGCTTTACAAGGTGTACTAATGACTGAAATTCACAGTTTGAAAAGAATACAATTTGCGATAAAACTTCACCACAATTTGTTTGAGAAAATTAGAAAATACGGATAAGATTCAGTGTATTTCCAGGCCTGATAAATAACAATCCAGAATTCGAATGATTTGAACTTGATTTAGTTCTCTGAGCTGAGACAAGCGGGATAAAGCACTGATGAGCTCAACCGAAAATGAAGAAAATGGACATCCGATGTTTAGATCAAGCGATAGGCTTTATATTACTGCTACAAAACTACCCTTTAAACAAATTAGTAGTACATAGGGTCAAAACATACTGATGTTTCATGAAACGGAAATCATCCTTCAAATGGATAGGTAACCTTATCCTCGATTCGGTAGTAAAGTAGACACCATTAAGAACAGGATGTATTGAAAGTTGAAATTTCTCAATGTTGGCGCTTCCTGTAGGAATTTTTAAATGCATATGGGTGTAATGATAATTCATTTCCTTAGCTGCAATTCCGGGATAAATCATACCGTCATCGCACACCAGTTTGCTTAGTTATAATAAATCGTATCAGTAATTTATCTACTTTTGCTGTTGGTGAAAAAAATATTCGATTATTTTTATAATCCAGTATCTACAGAAATGGATATTGATATCAAGTTTAATCTAAAATATTATTGCCTTGAGAAAGCGATTTCCATACGGCTGATGAGCGTCCCTTTAGTTTCTCGAAAGAAAATAGGGCTCAAAACTTTACGTTTTGAATTTTCATCTGCGTTGATGTTTCTTTGTACGTGTTTGGGTTGCTGGTTCGCCCCCCAACCTTCCCTCACTTACCGCGTTTTTACAAGCCAAGCGAGCAATACGCATGCGTTGGTCGGTAATCGAACCCAGAACACATATGTAGTAGGGGAATAATCATTTGGGAAGTCGATCTCTCTGAGCCATCTAATTACAACATTTACATTGTTTTGGATGTTTCAAACAACTTCGCTATTGGCTTCCTCTTTTTTCTCCTTGGCTATAGGTCAGTATCCTGAAGTTTGCTTATCATCTGCTGGATTAATTTTTCTTAGTTGTCTTTTTCCCATTTAATCTCTAATTTCAATGCTTTTCCTTGTGCTTGTTTGTGTTTTACGACTGCAATTTGGTTGCAGTGAATCAATTTGTTTCGAAATATGGAGTGTCTGCAGGAATCGTTGGTGTGTAACTGTTGTGGAGGGAGTTTGATTCCCCATTGTTGAGAATATTCTTCTTGATTCTCTGGTATTTGTTATAGTTGGTCATTGTTAGTGTAATTTTGACTATTTGATATTCTTTTGTTGTTAGGTAATAGCGCAAAATGTTATCATAATCAACTCTCTTTTTAGTATTGTCGGAGCAGTTATGTACTGCGATTTATTCACGTAGGGTACGATCAGCTATACAGTATAATGCATAGATCGGGTTCCCGCTTTCAGACTGTAACACTTCGGTTTCGGTCGCTACAGTGATTGAGCATTACCCCCGTATGAACCATTGACGCTTAGTGTTAGTAAACAGATGCTTTGAAAGTGATCCATCTGTTCGTTTGTGAAAATTACATGAAGTTCATAGTTGGAATTCCACGAGAGTAACATGGCTGTGAGATTGAAGTTTCTCTACTGAAATACACCATATAGCTATTCTGTTTCGGTGTAGTATTTGTCTTGAAGGATATTTTGAGGATTAGAGTTATTTGCCAATTACTCATAATTCATGAAGACTTGGTTGATGTCATAATGCAGTGTCGCTTAAATACACCTGAATGACGCATTTGAAACACGTAGTTTATCTTGAAACTGAGATATATTTGGGCAAAACATTTCACACAGTCTGATCACACACCAACTTGTTATTAAGTAGGACAATAGTTGGCGCTACTCGAGGTTATATAATGCGACAATAAATTGACTTTTTGAAGAGCTTGGTTTTGCAATTGGCTAAAGCCTTAGCATTTTTTAATCTGCTCTGCAGATAAGTCTTGAATCAAATATTTTGACAGGCTGCCTTATAACAGCAGTCTTTTGAGTCATGTCAATAATATGCACCACTGTGGATGAGATTGGTTGTCTGCTGTTTACGCTTATCGGGAAATATGAGCGTAGTGGCTGATCAAGCTTTTTAGGCAGATGTTCCTTCCTTATATTTTTTTCTTAATTATTTATTTTGGTCATCCAGCTTTTTTCATTTTCTTATGAATTGAGTTGACAATGTAGGTATAATGGTCTCGTTGTTGTGAATGTAAAATGCGCAAATGAACCGCAACATTTCGATACAAACTCTGTCTTATTAATAAAACTCTCAACTTTATTAAAAGGACTAGTTGTTTTAGAAGAATTTTGAATAATTCAAGTAATATGGAGTGAATATTAGTCATTCAGTTATGTCTGTATGATTTTTAACCATTAACTGTTTCGTAGGAGACTAAATTTCTAAGACTTCATGTAATTACTTTGTGAATCCATAAATAATAATTCGTTTTTCTTATGCAAATCAATAGGGAAGTATGTCAAATGGCATAATCGTCTATCATAAGTGAATGGGAAATTCACTCTCCAGCTACCTAACCTAACCGACAAAAATTACAGAATTACTTGTGTGTGAAAAATCTCTAGTCACTTAGGGAGGGCTTGGTTGCGTGAATAACAGTTGAATTGAGCCTGTGTAGCACTCCGACTTGTTTAGTCTGATCAGTGGCAACTTTTGTAGCATTCTACTTATTAACAACTGGGAATTTTATAGAAAGCACTTTTAAAACCTGAGTATTAATACTTGCGATGAGCCCAAGGAAGACGTATCTATCATACCACACAGAGAGAAGGCAAGATGCAAAGAAATTCAAATTGATTTGTGATACAGCCTTCAAACTGTATAAACCTTATAGGAATTCATTGGTCTTATTCGGACCATTATGGTAAAAATAGTATCTACCACCTTCTGAAGTATTGGGCCATTCATATTTACTTAAATTGGGTAGGTCAATGAAGTTGTCAATTACAGTGATATAACTAACTGTAGTAATTAAATATTAACACAATTCCCGCAGTAAAGCAACAAGTGAAGCATAAAAACCTTATGTCTTGATGACAGTATATTCATCAGCCTGGAGAGAATAAAAGATGCACTGGATATAGGACTGCGTCCACCGGAACAAGCTGGAATCAGTAAGGGCAAATCATGTACTGATCGAATCGCAACTCTACACATCATCATCGAATAAAGCGAAAAATGTCAGTCAAAACTGAACCTTAACTTTATCGAATTCGAAAAGGCCTTCACCAGACAGCGTTGACCGAGAAGTAATTTGGAAACTGCTTCAACACTACAACGTACAGCGCCCAAGTCTTTATCAACTTTATTCAATAGCTGGCTATTTGACTGTGCCATGTGTCAGGCGATCCACAACAGAAAACTCGGCGATGCGCTTGAAGTTAATGCAGGATCAAGACACGGCTGGCTGCCTGTTATCACAGATGATATCCAGAAGATTTGGATTTCGCCGCGGATCAATTTTGTTTAATGTCACATAAACTCGAGGACTTACAGGCGAATAAAAACAAACTGGCTGAGGAGGCCAGGAGCAAAGACAGGCGTTGATGAAATGATCGACCAACAGCAACGATGACAACCAGTTCCAATCGCCATCTGTGGGAGAGATTTAACACAGTTTCCTTCCTTCACTTGTACAGTCAGAAAGCACGGATGTAACCGCAGGCAATCAGAGGGGATAAAGATGTTAAGCCAGTCAGCCGGGATTGGAAAGGCAAGATATACCTTCATCAACCTGAAACCAGTTTGGAAATCTGAACTTCGCAGCATAGAGAACAAGATTCGGATTTTCAATATAGGTGTGACCTCAGACAGTCAGTTCTTCTATACGGGTCAGCAACTTGTCCAGAGCATCGCGGAAAGGATTTCCAACAGGTTACTGCTGTCTTTTATCAACATCTGCTGGCTTAGCTGGCTCCATACTGAAAGTTAGATGGCCGGCCAGGAATAACTAGCAACAAGAAACTCTGCAGTGCAACAAACCAATCAAGAGCCGATCGATGAACAAATATATAGGAGAAAATGAAGATGGATCGGCAATCGTTGAGGAGGCCATCGAACAAGCAGTGAAGGCCATCGCCGAATGGAGTCCAAATGGGAAGTGACGAGTGGATCATCAGTGTGAGGATGACATGGAGCAGATGACAGATTATGATCAGTCGTGGGCTCAGCCATCTGAAGAGGATGGCAGAGAACAGAAGAAAGTGGAGATTTATTGTTGAAGCCGTATGTTCAACTAGGAAGAGTTTTACCGTAACTCTCGCTCCATCTTTGCTCATCAGTCATTACAAGAAATAGAATTCTGGATTTCATCATGAGCTGACATTAGTTAGAGAACCATTGGAAATAGAATTCTGCCTAAATAATAATTTTTCCTTCACGTCCCCAGTGGAACATAGGGCTCCAAGCTAGTTGCTTAAGTTTCTGTAGCAGTGTTTAATTTTTACAGGATGGGGTTGCTAGCCACATGCCTAACCTTTCCTCTTTACCAGCATTATTTCTGGCCCAGTGAGGTAAAGGAGTGTGCCGGCCAGGAGTCGAACCCCGGACCATGTGGATGGTCGGCGAGCGTCCTAACCGCTATACCACCGACGCACCACCTGCCTACCTAAGGCTATTTTAGATCGTTTCGCTGTTGTTAATGTTATTAGTGTGTGACTGGCAATAAAAGCCAAGTCAAACATTACAACCTATTCGACACTAATCACCTGAATAAACCTGTATTCAGTACATAATTTTGATGCATTCAGCATAAGGAAAAAGATTCGAATTTTCGTTATCAATTTCAAGTAAACAGATACCGTCACTGTAGACAGAAGATCAAAAAAATACTCGATCAAAAAAGAAGTTATTAGAAACTCTGGGAGAGGTGTAGAAAAGAAACTATTGTCCAATATATACACCGAAGAAAATGCAGATGAACTGAACAAGGAAACTGTTCTAGAGTAGAACCCTCACGGCAAATGACAAGTTAGGTGTCTTAGGTCGAAGATGTATGTGCAATTATGGAGCCAGATCGAAAAGACCGCACAAAACAGATTAAATGGCGAAGTGCAGCTGGAACCCATTGTTCCACCTGAGACCCAGGGGATTAATAATAACAATAATGAGTTAATACTCTTTGTTTTTAAATGAAACACCGTGGAATCTATGCAATTAACTCATTCACTTGAGAAA
Source organism: Trichobilharzia regenti (assembly GCA_944472135.2). Lineage (NCBI taxonomy): Eukaryota > Metazoa > Platyhelminthes > Trematoda > Strigeidida > Schistosomatidae > Trichobilharzia > Trichobilharzia regenti. The sequence goes on from OX235267.1 coordinate 31,957,126, forward strand.
CATCAATCAATTCCCTCATGCTTATCATTAAACGGGAAAATCGTAAGTTCAAATAAGGATGATACATCAAATTATGTATTGAATATTCAGTCTTCAAACTTCAGAGAATGACTTACTTGACAGAAATTATAGAATTATTTTGATATATAATCCGTTCAAATGCTAACCCAAGCAAGTATAAGTATGCTGATTGAAACTGCTCAATAATGCTCAAAATATTTAAAAGCACAAATTAATCAATATCTCTTATTCGTTTATTCACAAGAAAAATACAACAACTTATTTTCCACTTTTTTAAGGTCAACCTGTCAACCAATGTCAAATGAAATTTCAGTTTAGCAATTGAAGACAATTAAAGCATACATATTAAGTTGAAATAATAAAAATAATAATAAAATATGTTACTATGGTTATTAATATTATTTGTTATATATGAAAATGACAGTGAATGCCCGATGATCGGTGGGGGAAATATCCTTCAATGGCTTGTTTTTTTTCAATAATTAATCATGATAGTAGAAATGATGTCATACTCCTCATATTTTCTCAGGTTATCTTCGTTAAACAATGAATACATATATATTGTAACGGCAAAACTGTATGGAAAATCCCTCCCGAACAGTTTAATCAAAATATTTATACTTATGTGGACGTTTCAACCAACTTTGTAATTATTATCCGTTTGTCTCCTAGACTGCAGATCATATGTTGACTTGATCCTTATTTATACCAGTTTGACCTCGAATTGGTATCAGTTGGAGAAACAGTGAAAACCAGTGAGTACTGGACAGTCGTTTCATCCAAGTTTGGGCATCATCGGCAGTACGCACCAACCACCAGGATTCGAATCCCGGACCTCCTGTTACAAGGCAAGCTCGAAATTCATTCAGCCACTGGGACCCGATTCAGTGACTCAAGAACTGGTAGAAGTTAGACTTCATGGACTGGCCACTCGATTGGGTTGGAGTGGCTGAATGGTATATGAGCTTGCCTTGTAACCGAAAGTTCCTGGGTTCGAACCATGGCAGTGGGTACGTACTGCTGATGATTCGCAAACTAGGATGATACGGCTGTCCAGTACTCTGAGGCTGATTTTCAATGGTTCTCTGACTGATATCAATCCGCGGTCAAACTCGTATAAACAAAGCTAATCCTTACAAACTAGTTCCTTGAAAATTGATCCTTATTATTTGCTCTTGTTCCTGCTTAATCTCTAATTTTAATACTTCCATTTATGCTGGTTGGATGACATCGATAAGATGTTTATTTACCACTGCGATTTTGTTTGGGTGAATGAGGTTCATTCTGAAACTGGACTATTTTTGGGAAGTATCGGTGAGTGTCATTCTAGCGGACAGAGATTTTGATCTAACCTTGTAGGGAATATTCTATTTGATTCTAAACACTCTGTCTTTATCACAAATAGATTCCAACCACAAATAATTTTTGTTTTGCTGTCTTTGAAGCATTTTGTCATTGTACATTTCTCAAGGAAATTTTGTACAGCCGTAGATTAAGAAGAAGATATTGACTCTTTTAGCTTAGTTTTAAGTTTTGTGATATCGAAGATTTTGAATAGACAAGACTACAGAGGTAAACAGTTGAAATTTGACGCTGTCAACTAATATGCTTGGGATTCAGAACAGTCTGACTTGTTTTCTAAATTGCTTTATGCGAGCATTTGTCTACCTACCTGTTTTCTACCTACCTACCTACGTTTCTACCTGTTTTACCTACAAATCGACTGGAAAGAAATCAGAAACTCAATACTTCGATATACTGGTTGGAGGATTTCATCATGAGCTGACGGCAGTTACAGGATCATTGGAAAGACCTGGGAGTACTGAACATATGTTCCTCCTAGTTCAGGACTCTTCATCAGTATCCACTTACTGCCACGGCTGGAACCCAGGACATTCTGGTTACAAGGCAGGCTAGCTCGGAGGCCATCCAGCCAATGGGACCCAATACAATGATCAGCTCATGAATTACAGCGTCTGCCGATTCATGACACTGCGCGACCACTCCACAATATCTTCTTCGATGAGTTACTGCCTAACCTTCAACCTACTGTATGCTACTGGTCGCAGCTTCGCACTGGAGCCACAGGCTAACTGGCTGAATAGAGTAAGTCACTAGTTTGCTTCAGATTAATTTTCAAGTATTGGTTTTGTAGGGATTTAGTTTGATTGGCTAGAGGACTTCATCATGAGCTGACATCTGTTAGAGAGCTTGCCTTGTAACTGGAGGATCTTGGATTCGAAACCAGGTGAGTGCGTACTGTTGAAGAGTCCCAAACGTGAACGAAACAGCTGTATGGTACTCCTTCGTGGTTTTCCAGTGGTTCTCTAGCTGATGTCAGCTGATGATGAAATCCTCCAACCAATCAAACTAAAAAATCCCTACAAAATCAATACTTGAAAAAACAGTGAGATATCTTTAAGTGTTGACCTGCTGGGATTTAATTGATTTTAAGTTTGATCATGAACTGTTTTTAGTTAGAGAATAACGAAGCAATTAGTTCTCTTTATGATTATCGACAAAACAATAAGATGAAAACAATTTATCTGAAACGAGTGATTTCTTTGGGCAGTACTTTTCGGACACATTTCTCATCATGCCGACGTACTTGTCATACATATTTATATAGAAGGCAACAAAGAATCAAGCTCCTAATAAGATGTTTATGTATCCGTACTATTCAAGGGCGACCACCAATGTCTAAACACTCAACAAAGACTCATGGTGACACTTAGCAGGACATATTATACTGCTAAACTCCTGTGGACCCTCACAGCACCCAAACGATAGTGTCAAGTCCTACTGTGCTTACCAGTTTAAATATAACCTTCGTCACACTTTTGTAAGGAGACAGATCCATCTGTGCAGAGCAGGACCACAGAATACATTCCAAAGTGCACAATCATGAGCACACCAGGATTGATGGGATGCCAGGTGAGCTCATTGATCATCGGGATGGAATCCAGCGGCCTATGTATTCTTACTTCTAGCAATCTGCCATATAGGTATAGCACTAATTTAAAGTTACGTCTAAGTCCACATTGTTCTAACGTTATTCATTATTTACGCAAACAAATCGGCCACTGTGATACATTTACATACCAGTCATCTTTGCTGAGAAGAAAGTGTTAGGGACATGTAAACTTAGTAATTAACCATTTCATGGGTTAAAATAAAGTTGAAGTTATACCGATTTTTTTTAAATTTATAACCTCGTTATAATGTAATTGAGACTTTTGAAAGTGTTATTTTTAAGTTGGTAATAAAATTGCTATACACTGGTCGGGTTTTAACCCAAAGTGATTTTCTTGACTAATTGTCGCCTTACAAGGATGACTGTACGAGATACTACAATCTAAACACTAAACAACTGTTTCACTTATTCGGGGTCCAGATCTATAAGTATAATAAAGGCTACTGGATGATGTGAATGGTTTCCAACTAATTCTTTGAGTTATCAGTAAATGCTGATATACAATTTTGCTGCAAGTGGGAGAGTCACACAGGTTACATACTTGCCATCAGAAAATTCGACGTTTATAAAATCCTCCGTGATAGAAAATATATCTCTAATTGTTTATCTAACTGCACCTTAATTACTATTCGTAATCTTAAGTGAAAAACTGGAATTATGTTGATTTGGTCTAATTTACTCGTCTGAGTTGATTTAATCAAGGTGTAGTGGCGATAAATGGGCACAATGAAGGTTCGGTTTATAGGTTAACTTGATATATATATTAGCAAGGACTACTATTTGACAGGCTCTGCGGTCTAATGCCTAAGGCATCTAACTGCGGATCAGAAGATTGCAGCTTCGAGTCCTGTCTCTGTATATAGATTCAGTGCATTGGTGGCTTAGTGACAGAATGTTCGCCAGCCATGCATGTGGTTCAGGTTTCCTCTCGAGGCTGATGCACTCCTTTACCTCGCTGATCCTGTGATATGGCCCATAAATAGGGGAGTTTAGGCGTGAGGCTAGCAACCCCACCGAGTGACTTCAAGTCCTCTTTTCTCAAATTTACAGCACTCTGTTTTTCACGTGATGGACAATACCATTTGCTGTCAGATGGCTTTTACAGTTTTTATTTTTTACAAAGAACAGTATATCTATAAGACTGCAACACCATATACTTCAATTAGTCCAAAAGGGCAATGTTCAACTTGGATAGAACTCATAGAATTATGCCTTACAACATACTTCCAATTCACTAATCGAATATAGGAACATATAAAACGGAACACTAATGGGATCGCCAACATCAGGATTAATAGCTGAAGTCATTAAGTAAAGATTGGAATTAATAGCTCTACCTGTGATTAAACCAAAATTCTGGGCACGTTAAGTCGGGGATACATCTGTGATAATTAGAAGAAATGATTTGGAATATACCCATAAATTAATAAACAAAATATTTCGTGACAACAAACTCACAAGAGAAGAAGAATTAGACAACAAAACCCCATTTTTAGATGTCCTAATCAGGACAACTAACACAGGAAATTTAGGAACTTAAGTATAGAGAAAATCAACGCACACAGAGAAAATACTCAACTATAATAATAATAAAAATAATAACCCAACACTAATCTGGTGCTGAGGAGGCTGGAGGAAAAATAACTACTCAAAGTCCTCAAAAAGTTTTTAAAATCGAGTCATAACACCAACAAGAAACCATCATCAAAGACTACAAGAAAATTCATTCATGAAGAATATCTCCAGAATAACAGCTGGAATAATGAGACCGTTTGAAATAGATGTAGCACACAAGCCAATCAACCAGCTAGCACAATTGCTTCCTCGATATTGTGCAAACCGATAGATCCAACAGAAAAAAAGACAATATCACTAACACCATTTCCAAAAAAATTGCATGAATTACAATAAAGGCTACACTGGCCAAAGTAGGCGTCCACTTCGAATCAGAATCCAAGAACACAAATTAGTTGTAAAAGGACATAATATGTATTCTTTCATATCAATGTATGTAGATCACTACGGACACCAATTTGGTTGGGAAGATTTATAAATTTTTGATAGACAAAATACCAAAATGACACGGAATTCCTAGAAGCTTGGTACTCAAGTGAATCGGCGATTAACAAATATAATAATATGGCGAATGAATTAGTGCTATTAACAACACTAATGGTGTTTAAATAACATCGAATCAATAATAAAAACATCAGTGGATTACAGTTCAATAGCATCAACATAACATACATACACTGAATATCAGAAAAATTAAGAAACGATAATACAAATTCATGAATTTATAGTCGCCACTGAAGGCCAGGACAGTTTTAGTGGCTGGACTCACTTCTTCTGCACTCAAAGAACTGGTTGTTTCACGCGAATCATGATAGTCTCTGTTATTTGGATATGCACCAACCCTGTGTTTTTGGTAATTTATTTGATACCTGATAGACAATTGTCAAGGATTCTTGAATGCTGGCTTTGTGGCCAGTCGGTTTGAATTAGCTGGTTTAATGTCGAACAGTTGATGGTTTTTACTACACGTTTATTTAGCCACACTGGTATATATGCCCGAGCGAGCACGAGAAATTAAGTTCGTAGAGCAGCGGCCAATATAACTCACTCCATCATAAGCTCAGTTGAATCGGTAGATACAATTAGAAGTGGTTAGTCTAGTCCGGCTACTTCATCTTTTAATCGAGGAATCACCGTTGGTCGTGTAGAAGACATGACTTGTAGTATACCAGTATTAAAAGTTCTTTGAAAAGATCTTCTTAACTTGTTTGTAATTATTTCACTAGGTGCGTAACTCTTGAATTGCAGTTGTATATGTATATAAGCTTCTTATCTACAGATAGGAAAATATTATTTTTTGGCTTTTTTGGACGAAATTTACCAGCTAATAAAAATTAAATCACGTGACAATGAAGTTTAGAATGCAAGTCAATAAAAAATGATCACCGCAGATGTGAACAAGACTACCAGTCACGAAGATAGTTACCAGGAGACACAAGTATATCATTCATGGGGAATTCAAATGATTTCATCTTATACTAAGACCACTGCTGAAGATGATGTCGAGAAGGACGAGAAAGCTTCGGAAGTAAACCAACCAGCTCCTAAGAGAACACAAATAATTCAAAATCATCGATGTGAACTACAAATATTCTATATTAAAGCCACTATCCGTTAAAATATATAGTAATTTAGAGCTCTGTAGCACCACAATTAACATATGATGCTTCAGTAAGTTCAAAGAGTGTAGAGTTAACCACATTATTCTATGTTTTGTCTTGTTATACAAATGGGGAAAAATTAAACAAACAGCTGCCTCGTTGTCTTAGTTTATATCCTCTAATCACTGCAAAACATCCTCGGATTAGATTTCTAAAACTTTGTCTGTCTTGTACAACTACACGATAATCTACCGATAATTTCTGTGGGACGAAGTGTTCAACCACTATTTTCTCAGCAGTCCTCTTTCTGTTGTCTTTCCTCTGTGTATACTAACCCATGACTACCTGTCTAATAACACTTCATCATCGCGAACATTTATTTTAGTTTTATCAATAATAAAAATAATAATCTCTTTATTAGAACGGTGTTCATAAAATATACAGAATTTTCAGCGGAAATCACTGCATAATAGTTACTCTAATGTCTAGGATTTTCAGGGAAAAGTAGTAACCGACAGTAAATCGTGTGACACTTTACTATCTGACTTGAAGTGAGAATCACTCCTCTGTGATATTTCTTATTCGCCTTCTCTCAGAAATGCATAACATTTGCTGGTTGGAAGCCAATTAACTAAAGGTGTAGGATTACAATTTTTGACTCAAGCAAACAAGAATAAATGCTGAATAATTGAAGACTGCAGGTAATTAGTTTCACTTCTCAGTCAATAACAGTCGGTACTCAGAATCTCATGGACAATTATCTCATTTTTTGGGATACACTACCACCTACCATTTTGATTTTTTCTCAAATTCAGCAGAATATTCACGAGATAGTGGAAAACCCCACTAGAGATAGTATTTTAATAGATTAAAGCAAACTAAACAAGAGAGGATGGATTTCCCACCGATGATATCGGTTGGTGGTCGAGCTCAGTGCATCATGAATTGGTAGAAGTTAGAATTCATGAGCCATTGAATTGGGTCCCAGTGGTTGGATGGTATACGAGCTCGCCTTGTAACTAGAAGGTAATGGGTTCGAACCCCAGTGGGAGCGTACTGATGAGGGGTCCCAACCTAGGACGAGACAGCTGTCCACTACTCCCTGTTAGTTTTCAGTGGTTCTCTAACTGACATCGATTCAAGGAATATACACCTTGGGTCATATGAATTATTAAAAAGACGTTTGCAGCGAAGAAAATTTTCTTTACGATGAAGTCATCATCTAGGCTGTACATTCGTGCATTTATAGTAAATGTATGGGAAAGTTCCAGAATAATTTTCGGTGAAGGGTCAAATTAATAAAATCACAATTGGGAGTTCAAATGCCATCATAAACAGTGGGACGGATAAAACTCAAACAAGGGTTTGACGTATTTCTTTCGGATGCATAGCGTGAGTTTGAGCTTTTGGAAAGCAAGTGCTTCGGCTATGCCCAGATATCTTAATTTCATGATAGGTTTGATCGAATCTTGTATATTATTTTGAAGGATTTTTCGAATGGCGCTGAATGTCTTGAATTGACCAGATATCCTGTCACTGAACTATGTACAAGTTTTCGATCTCCTTTTACTAGCCAGACCGGATAGTGGTCACGAGTGCGTTTTTCAAGTTGGCGTATAGTACGGTCGATCTACTCAGCTCCGCAAGAGCAAGTAGACCGGTATACACACGTTGAAGAGGCCTAAAGCGACACCTTGTCTTTCGCGTTCTAGTTGAACAGTTTCTTGCACGAAAACGTCAGTCGTAGGCTCGAGGCGAAGTATGTTTTCCTCAGAGTTTTGGAGAGGCGTTTGCGAAGGATTTCTACTTCAATGTCACTTTTGAATTCTAGATTAGGCAGAAGTATTTTCTTTGGAACGGATTGGACTTGTTCGGAAGTCCTCTTTGATTTTAGATTCTTGTCTATGAACCTGGGGGGAAAGCCGTTTTCTTTTAGGGTTCTTCGGAGATTACGCAGTTCTTCGCCAATTACCTCCTCGCCGCATATCTTCCAAATCCTCAAGGAAAGAGCGTATATCAGGTTCCTCTTTCTGCTCAGGGGCACGAAGCTCTGAAAGTTGATGAATTATCCATTCCATGTAGGCTATTTGTATATGGATCTTTTCAGAGAGTTGTTAGAGTTTTTTGTCAGATGGACGCGAGGAAATGGAACATTCCTTCGGATTCAGCTTCAAGAGTAAAGTCGATGTTTGGGTGGGCGTCATTGAAGATTTGAAGTAGGTTTTTTAGATCACAATTCTCATCACAAATAATGAAAGTATCATCGATGTATCTCTTGTAGAGATGGAGGTCGTCGATAGTTGATATCAATCCGTGGTCAAACTTGTAAAAAGAAATTATATGTAATATAATGTTGGAGTGTTGCGGTAGCCCAAGTTTTAAACAGGCCACCGTCACGTACGATTACATATTTAAATATATATTTTTCAATGAACGCCAGATGAACATAATACAGTTTTTCAGAGAACGTTAATGTCCTATTTCAGAACGTATATCTTCATATCTTATAGTCCATAACAATATCCTTTTATTACTCGCAGAGATAGAGAGAGAGGACAATACTGTACTATTTCATTGAATGATATAAATACTCAGCATGGAGTATGACCTTGAAAAGTGAGACAGAATAATAGTAGTACAGCATATTACTATTACCACTCGCAGTGTTAAAGTACCGGTTTTATTTCTCTTTTTTCATTTTGAAGACAGATTGTTAGATATTCATATAACTAATTTATTGGGTGTTTATTACTACATATATTTAGCGATAATTTTTGTAACAGCAAATGAATTTTACGAGATGAGGAAAGTAGTAAAGGCACAACCAGGCCACTGGATATGTGCCTGTTCAGGCTCAGGTAGTTGTTAAACCCGTTAGTCAGTGTCATACTTTCTTACTCCAGCTGAAGCTGAATACATAACTGTTAGCGCTCATCACTTACGTAAGTATGCAATCGAACACTCGAAATTAAGTTAGTGAATGGACAACGGGTTCATCTTACAACTTAAATGTCTCCGATTCGATCAACAGTAGGGTCATGAGTGCATACTGTCAATGACTGCCAGGTCAGAAGCAAGTAATTGTTGATATGAGATGGTTGAAGGCATTCGGCAGGAAGCCCAGTCTAACCTACGTTTCGTGCTAGTTGGCACTCACCAGTCAGCAAGGCGTATCTGCAAACTTGAAGGAATTCATGTCCAATACACGAAAAATGGATTACTGTTGTATACACCTAGGATTTCATGACAGATTTTAAACAGTTCCTGGATAAGCTGTGCACAGATCAGGTAAGTGATAAAGTTGCCACATAACAAAATGACATACACAGATTTTATTATTCAGTCGGTGATTGTCTATCTATTCATTTACTCTCTGTGTGGAATTATTGTTAAACATTACACTGATATATTTCCTAAATTATAAAACGAAGGCGGTGAACAAATATTTTTAGTAAATTTTGAATTCAACCAGTTTTGATTGAAAGTATTCTTGTAAAACTTCACTACAGTGATGAGTTAATGCCAATCAATCAACCCGCCAGTTTGTTAGGTTAATTTTTATTCCCTGTTGAGTGAATATGGTGGACCGAAATGTTCAGTTTCCTTTGGTATTTTTACCTCCAGTACGGATGCTTCAATGCTATCTGTGGATTAACATGATGCCCATTGTACAAGAGATGACTGTCGTGGCCCCAACTAACTAGCTTCGCAGCAGCAAGTGAATTTATAGACACAAATATTGAAATAGCTCAAAGTGGCAGTTAATCCTTCACAAATCTATTGTTCATCTGTCGACTGTAGAAATTAATCCATAGCTCAGTCGAAAAAGGCTTTTATCGGTGATAAAGATAAGCTGTTCCTCAGAATCTCAGCTGCGATATCACCTTCAAATTCAACGTTCATGAATATAGCAGTTTCTCCAGCGTCATCTGCTTTCCTTCAGACTTTTGCTTTATTTTGATGTTTCTATCGATGAATCTTGAAGGATATCCATGTTTCAATAGGATAAGTCTGAGTATAGCCAATGTTATCGGGTCGCAGAGCTCCACCAGAGTCATCTTTCAAGATTATCTACATGGTGAAACCGTAAGGTATAAATTGCCTCATTTTTCGTTATATATTTATAATTAGTTTGCTTTTATTTTTAATAATTAATTAACATTCGTCACTCACATATTCATTTTGTACATTTTATCACCATTATAACCTTATCAGATTTCCTACTCTTTCTTCCTTTGTTCCGTTGAGTATTACGTAATTTGTTACTTTTATTTTTGCTTTCGAAGCCGCTTGTAAGTATTTTTATCAATTATATTACCCCATTACTCAATAATTACTATACATTTATGGTAAATATGAATACTTCGGTCAGCGAAGAGTCTCTTTTCGGAGAATTCATTTTCTAGCTGTGCTTTCGCAAATATATGTGTGTTATTTTGTATGTATATGCTCATTAAGTTTGTCAAACAAAAATACAATTCAAGTGTTGGTTTGAAGGGATTTGATTGGTTACAGGATTTTCATTATGAGCTGACATTATTTAGAGAACAACTGAGAAACCTGGGAGTACTGAACAGCTGTTTCTTCCCAGTTTGGGACTCTTCAACAGTACGCATCCACCGGGATTCGAACCCAGGACCTTCTGGTTACATTGATTCGTGACTCAGCGCGACCCCAATCATTGTCGTTGGTGAGCCATCCATCCACACACGTAACATCTAATTGACCTCACTGGTCATGACTTCTCACTAGAACTCTAGGAAACTCCATCCAGTAGGAAGTCACTAGCGAGCATCAGATTATTTTTCTATAGTTTGGTTTGTAAGCGGGGGGGGGTCGCGCTAAATCATGAATATGTAGAAGTTAGAATTCATGAGCCATTGAATCGGGTCCCAGTGACTGAATGGTATACGAGCTCGCCTTGTAACTTTGGTGGTGGGTGCGTACTGCCGATGATTCCCAGACTAGAATGAAACAGGAGCTGTCCAGTACTCTGGTCTTGGTTTTCAACGGTTCTCTAACTGATATTAATCCGTGACCAAATCGTTAAAATGTACTTTTGTTTGACAAACTTAATTTACACATACATGCAAAATAACACATATATATTTGCGATTGTACAGCTAAAAAAATGAATTTGCCGGAAAGACTCTTCGCTGATCTGTGTGTTTAGTTTTCATTAATGCCTGGATGAGGATTATCCATAATATAAATACGACTGTACAGCCTCTGTGAATGATTCCCTCAATAAAGAAAATTTCCCTGACTGAATTGTCTTTTATACCCTTCTTGACTTAATAGATAAGACAGAAGTCAAATTTAAGAACCAAGTTCCAAAGTTGCCTGGGTAAAATTGATACTATTATCGACAATAAATTGTATTGTATTGTGTGTATGTGTGTGTACTGTGTGATATGTATTCAATACATAAATTATCACGGAATTACATATTAATACAATGGATCATCTTCCATGCCTAAATGAATACTGCATCGTTTTTTTTTATTAGAAGCCCATCCTTTGCCTGTATCGGTATAATATTGAAATTTGCACTTTTTATATTTGTTTGTATTCCGTGGAAAGTATCTCCTGAACACTACTCTATTAAGGTATTACATTTAACAGACCATAAAAATTGTTATAACATTACTATTACACTCCTTGAGCAAAAATTCATACTTATCGTGTAAATTAACAAATATTCGCGATCATCTTAGTTTTAGGCTCTTTTCCTTGTTGATTGATGATATCGCTGACAGATAATCGGTTGGAGATAGACTACTACCTTGAGTTCATGATTACGTGACAGATTAGAGCAAAACAAATGAAGTAACATTTCTTTACTTCCTTTTTTTAAGTTATTTACCTAGTGACAACTAGAAGTCACATTTAGGATACACATATAAAGGCTTTCAAGTGATTCACACTTCGCCTTAGTGGGTGACTGTATAACTCGGATGTATCATCAATCGTTACAAATCCTAGATTTCCGTTCCTAAGGTTATAGATTAACGAATATTAACTTCTGTGCAATTTTTTAAACCTCTCCACGCTACATGCAATCATATGATACCAAAAATGTCAAGCAAGAACAACTGTTTGTGCAGAATAAAATGGTACCATCGTTGCTTATTTAGTTGCCTTCTCATCAGCTGCATACAGGTCACTCTCATTATTAAGTATACCTACAGAAACAATTTTAACATACTTGCACAGAGTTATTTTAAACAAAAATCAGTGAGTATATCCATACAGTAATAATACATATAATATTATTAAACACTTTTCAGAACACACAATGGAAACTTTTAACATAACATAATCAGACAGAAGAGAGGGCGGAAATATCCAATTACCAGGACAAAGAAAGACTGATAACTGTTTCTTTCTGAACGCACAAATCAGGTTTCAGACGATTGATGGAGATGGCTTCAGCAAACTTCAGGAGAATTGAAATCTTTTGCATATTGTTAGTTTTGAGCTGTCTTGCGACGTCCACCTAATGACCCAGTCAAGGGGATGCTTGACGATGGCACTATTTAAAGCATTTGTTCTTCATAGGTATGGGCTTTCTGCTATCTGTTCAGAAAATTGTAGGTATGCCTTTCTTTCTGTTTTTCCAATGTGACTGCTCCCACAGATACATGTAAATTTATATATACAGTTGGAGTAAACATGAGAAGGATATCTATCGATTTTTGATTGCATCAAAAAGCGAGTTGTTTTACTGATGGAAACCAGCTTAGCTGCAGGATAGACTGTGCCTAGTGACGTCCTCAATCTTCTATTGACAATTGTTGTAATGTTTTCACCTTTAAAATCAAATTGAATGTAGATGGGTTTTTTTCCACACTGTGATTTGCTTGACATTTAAGCCTTCAGATGAACTTTGTGCATGTGTGTTAAAATTGCTTCTGTAGATATACGTAATAATGACTTTGGTCTGTAAGCAGCTGATGAGAAGGCAACGAAATAAGCAAAGATGGTACCATTTTATTCTGTAAAAACTGTAGTTCTTGTTTTATTCAAGTTCATTAAGGGGAATAAATATATGAAATTACCGAAAATGTCAGTTAACAGAATTAGAATAAATCAATAAAATATTGACTAAAGTTTATTAACTTCTACTCTTTATTGTTCCGCATATTCAGGTTTTCATGAAAACAAGTTAGCGAAAATTTCAAATTATTAAGGATTCATTTAAATACATATATTTAATTTAAGATAGAAAGAAACGGAATTTTGCAACAGACTACCTATCTGTATGCTGGAATAATAATAGAAAAAAGGTCTGATTAAGAAAACAGAAAGATTGAGCGAAGAAGTATTTTATTTTCAATTAGATCCTCATCTCACTCTGGCTCTACTCTTATATATATCCATAGAATTTTTATTACAATACAACAGTTTGCCAATCAAATGGCGACAAGTTTTTTAACAGTAAACAGTCAGTGTCAAAATGTCAATGGGTTGATAATTAACCAAGAAAATCATCATAGTGACCTTGGCGGCCTGCTTAAATCTTGGGCTACCAATTACCTTAAACATTACAAATCATATTGCATCTAATTTCTCATTTCTAATTGATTTTTTAATCAATAAATCTTATTCAAATATGACCTCAAATCGGATTATTTATTCTCGTGAATATCTAATATCCTTAAAACCTACTGATCTGCAACTCCATAAAAAAGACAAGAAAAAGCATCATGCCGGCTGGCAGAGAGCATTAAAAAATACCCCTATTCAATTCATGACTGTTCCCGCAATTATGAGTACCAATTGTCGCTCCCTGCCGGCTAAAATTAACTGTCTTCAATCGCTGGTGTCTTCCATTATATATCATAATACTGGGATCATATCACTTCAAGAAACATGGCTTCATGATCTATATGATGACAATCTAGTGTATCTAAATAATTTCAAACTATTCAGACAAGATCGGTGTAGTTCCAGGAAGAAACGCGGTGGCGGTGTCGCCATCTTCATCAATTCACAATGGTGTACGTCTAATAATGTATGTTTCAAATTCTCTAGTGACAATATTGACTGTCTCACCGTTAAGTGTCGACCTAAACATTTGTCAAAATACAACTACATTTACATCTCGAACATGTATATTGCTCCTGGATGCAACTCCACAGAATTATCTTTATTTGCGGATGAATTTACTTCCCTTGCTGCCACCTCCTTCGGAAATTCCTTGTCTATAGTTACTGGTGATTTTAATTCTAGTGACCACAGCTTCCTAATTTCACTTGGACACGATAATATTGTCAACTTCCCGACTAGAATGGACAACACTCTTGATCTTGTTTTACAAACGATGCAGGAATATTTGAAGCTCGAAAAAGAGCCCCACTACTAAATTCAGATCACTGTATCATAAGAATATTGCCCAAAGTATATGGAAAGCAGCACAAAAGGGTCTTCTCACCTTGGAAAGAAAACACAACACAGATGTTATTCCCATGACAACATACTGAACCTAAGGTCCATGTTAAAAGACACAAACTGGGATCTATTTACTGAACAAGCTCTTGATAACACAATTGCCAACATAACACATTATCTTAATTTCTGTCTTGATGTTTGTTGTCCAAAAGAGACAATCTTCTTAAAATTCGATCGCTTCTCCTCTTCTCAACTCAAAAAGCTCCGCCGTGAAAAAGAAAGGTTGTTCAAAATGAAAAACAAATCTGGTGTTAAGAGAATGAACACTTTGATTAAGCTTGAATTACAAAGATTGAATGCTCTCTATAACCAGAAGTTTCTTTCATGTAAATCCCCATCAAATATGTGGAAGTTATTAAAGGAAATCACAGGTGGTAAGCAAATGTTGAATGATATTTCTGTAGATGTTAACATGCTTAATGAATCCTTCATATGTATCCCAGCAAATGTTATGATTCCTAACTCAAATAGTGTAAACAATGACTGCTTCTCATGCTTTAACACGAATGATGTCCTCAAGTGTCTTCAATCTCTCAAGCCTACTCAGTCCCTCGGTCCTGATGGTGTTCCTGCTGTTATCCTTAAGAAGTGTGCCGACATCTTGTGTTCCCCTTAACTGACATTTTCAACGAATCGTTTTCCAAAAGTATTATACCTGAATCATGGAAAAACATCAAGATCGTTCCAGTGCCTTTTTTTGAAAGTTATGGAAAGACTTATTTTACTTAATCTTGATCCCTCTTTAAAACCTTTCAACGACCCCAACCAGTTTGCTTATAAACATAGTAGGAGTACGTTAGATGCCGCTGTCGTCCTCCACCATAGCATAGTCTCTAGTTTAGATAAAGGAGCTAAATACGTTCGCTGTGCCTTCCTTGATTACACATCTGCATTTGACTCTGTTCCCAGGTCTCTCTTGCTAAGTAAGCTTGCTGCAACACAGGCTGAAAGCTGGACAAATAAGTGGTTGCATTCCTATTTTTCTGAAAGGAAGCAGTACACCGTCTACAATGGAAAATCCTCCACTACCTCACTTACTTTAGCTGGTGTTCCTCAAGGTGCTGTTCTTTCTCCCTTTCTGTTCTCGTTTTTCTTACATGACTTGCCTCATTCTGATGTAGCCACTTTTGTTAAGTATGCCGATGACCTCTCGGTTTCTATGCCTGTCAACTCTCAGTCAGATTGTTCCAAATTAAATAGCTTTCTGTCGGAAATTAGTCAGTGGTCCTCTTCAAACGGACTTAAGCTTAATCCGTCTAAATGTCAGGTAGTCAATTTCACTTTCAGACGTAAATGTGACCTACAGCAACTAGTTAGCTCACATGGCCCCACTCTCATTGACGGCACAGAGGTTGAAAATACATCTAATGTCAAGTACCTTGGGCTGAGTTTTTCCACCGATCTTTCCTGGTCTTCCCACATCTTGCTAGTTACTAGAAAGATGTTTCGCTTAACGTTCTACATTAGGAAATTTAGGCAGTCTGGCATAAAGCAGTCTTTACTTTCTCAGTTTGTAAATTCTTGTATTCTACCCATCCTCCTTTACTGCTCCCCATTAGTCTTTCCTGGACTACTTAAGAAAGACTTTGCTTCGCTGAGAAGGGCACTAAAAGCTGTTAGTAGGGCAAGTGGGATATCGTTAAACCAACTGGTGAACACTATTGTAGATAGACATATTATGTCATGTAAGAAACTAGCGAATACAATATTGTCGGACCCCGAGCATCCTCTCTATACGCATCTATCTCCTTGCATTTCATCTGGTAGAACTAGAAGCAGCTATAGGAGGCTATATGCTAGGACTACCAAATACAAAAACTCCACAATACCATATCTGGCACAGCTGTTATGTGATGAGAAATCCGTTAGGTATGACACGATAAACTTACTGCGGCACTCTAACAAATAGTCCCATTAGTTTTTGTTTTCCTTTCCTCGTTACTATTACACTGTTGTTCTCATCTTCTATACACACCAACTTTATATTTCATATCCTGTGGTGCATTGTTTGAAATGTAAACTCTACGCTGTTTTTTTTTTTTTAAATTTTTATTTATCTTTTATTTTTTTACGTTGGTTTTTTTATTTATTTATTTTTTGATTTTAAAATTCTTATAAAATTTATGAGGTAATTAGATGCAATATACTGTAATGCACGCTAAAAATTCCATACCTGTACCACAAATACAGTTTGGAATAAAGCTGTTAATATTATTATCACTATATACAGATTTAAAAGGTAGAAATGGTTAGAATAAATTAATTTTACAAGGATAAAACGTAAATTAAAGATGAAGTGGTCAGAAAAAATAAAAAATAAAATAATTTGGACGAAGTAGTCCGGTTTATGCACTCATGTAACGATGGCCTAGGCAAGGGAAGTGGCTGTACAATTTTTTTCTGAACACATAGGCTTGGCGTCTTCAGGTGAATTCCGACTGCTTCAGCTGCCTGTAGAAGACGAACTCGTAGAGCAAATTAAGATTAGTACGAATGCGATAAATAATTTTAAATGCAGTATTCACATCAATCTTATGCTCATTATCTACAAGGTGTTCTAAAATAGAACTACGAATAGATCTTGTTTGTCCCTTGCATAATCATGCTGAATGATGTTTGGAAATACGATGATGAACCTGCCTAATTGTACGCCCAATGTATCTGGCTCCGCAGCTGCATTCAAACTCTATATTGGAGTAGAGCTAGATATGAGGATCTAATTGAAAAGTAAATATTTCTTCACTCAATCTTTCTGTTTTTTCTAAATGTCTAAATGGGGATTTTTTTTCTATACAGTGATTTGACAGTTATCGTTTCACTTTAAAGAAATAGCTGATATGACATTAGAAGTGACAGGTATCTACGAAAGTGACGATCCCAATCTAGACACATTTCATTCATGCTTTATTGTTCATTTAAAGTACAAATTACTACCTTATAGTTTCTAAATATCCTCAGGTTGTTGTGTAGTCAGAGTTATACACAGAGGTTTTTCGTCAAGATCACTAGATTTATGATATTATGAGACAGTGAAATAATTGATTTATTGTAGGATACCTGTAGATATCGGCTGGATGGCTTATTCGCTGATATAGTAAAGGTAGAAGATAACGAGAATTGGTAAAGTTTTGCTTATTTGCAATTCGATATATCTACATGACCGAATGATGTACACCTTATCCTCAATCTTTCATTACTCTGTGTGGAGGTCAACAGCACTGCTCAGCATGAAAAATGACAATGAGATCCGGATTTTCAACTCCACTGATAAGCCAGTCAGTGCTACAATACGGATCAGAGACTTTGCCAGCGCGTTGTGAAGGACACTTCGAAGAAGAGCTACATATCTTTATTAACAGCTATCTTCACTCAGTACTCAGGATCAGATAGCCAACCAGAAAAAATCATCAACAGGGATCTCCGGAAGTGAACGAACCCAGCAGGAACCAATTGTGTAACAAATATGCAGGAGGAAATGGGAGTGGATTGGATTTGCTATACTCTGAGAAAACTATCGAGTGACATCACGCGCAAGGCCATCGCTGGAGTGGAACCTCAAGGGGAAGCGGAAAGTTTTTCGTCAGTACGAGGGTGGCATGGAATGGAGGAAGTGATGCGAAGAGATGATGAAAGTGTGTGGACAGACGTGGAGCCAGTTGAAAACGTCTGCGGAGAACCAACCGCAATGGAGAGGTGTGTCTGAAGCTTTATGTTCTTCAACGAACTAAAGGAAACAATAAATAATATAATACATAATAATATCATTCTCAACCCACCATTTACATACGTCTTCTGTGTTTTGCTATTTTTGGCCTTCATATTGTGTTTCTTTGTGTTCCTCACACGTCTCGCATGTATCCCTACAAGGCTGCATCATTTGCTTTCGCTGACATTATCAAATCTACCTTCCTGCTATTTGATGTTTTTATGCCGAAGAACATCTCTTTGTATATATATACTACCGATAAGTCTTATAAGTAGTACACTTCACGATATAATATATTACACACTGATTTGAAATCATGAACAACATTCGGATTTTCCACATCTGTGTCAGACCACTTTTCGTATATATTTTAAAGAATTGGCGTGCAAATAACAAATAGTATCGCGAATACGCCATTCTAGACTTTTAACAACATCTGCCACCTACACATGTTGATCGGATGGCTGGTCTGGAAAAGTTAGCAACAAGAAACTCCTACAGCAAACCAACCAACAACCTTTCGCGCAACCTTATATGCCGGCGAAAGTGGACATGGTGTGGACAAACGCTGAGCAAGTCGCTGAGCGACATCATGCTCACAGCAGTCCCTTGAGTAGAATGCGAACAAGAGAAGATGAGTTTGATATTAGTCTGAGTTTGACACGGATGAGGCAGTGTGATGTGGAGATAAAAGTCTATTGGCTATCATGTAGACAGCTATAAAGGACTTTACAGAACAGAAGAGAAAGTATGTGAGCTGCGGAAGCCCTATGGTCGGCTGGGAAAGGAATAATAATAATGAACATACTACTGTTAAATGTGAATGCAGACGAAAACAGCCAGTTAAATTGCCCTAAACTAGAAAGGTCACACCTAATAAATGAATGAATTTTTCAAAAGAATGGACACTGAACAAAGAGTTCTCTTTTCGATAACCCCTTCATCATCAGGCTCTACAGTTATATATACATACATTATAGTGAATGGATGAATTAATTAGTGTTATGAACAACATTAATGTTGTTGTTTAAATAACATCGAATCAATAATATTGATAGATCACAGGTCAATAGCATCAACATAAAATAAGCTGAATGTCAGAAAACATTAGGAAAGATAATATCACAAATTCATGAATTTATAGTCTCCACTGAAGGCCAGGGCAGTAGTAGGAGTTGGACTTGCTTCTTTCGAACACAGAGGATTGGTTTTTTGAGGCGAATCCCGATAGCCTCTGCAGTTTGGAGCATGCGGTGCTTCGATGATTTCGGTAATTTATTAGGTGCACGGTAGATGATAGAGAAGGATTCTTCCACTCTGGCTGGCTTTGTGGCCGGCCAGTTTGCACCAGATGGTCTAGTATCGAACTGTTAATGGTTTTAACTGCACCTTTACTTTGCCATAGTGAAAGATGTTCTCAAGAACGAGAAATCAAGTTCCTAGAGCAGCGGCCGATATAACTCGCTCAACCACAAGCGCAGTTATATTGGTGAATACATTTTGAAGTGACTAGTTTAGGTACTTCATCTTTTAGTCGAGGTAGCACCCATCAGTCGTGTAGAGAATAAAACGTGTAGTTCTCCAGCATTAAAATTTCTTTGAACTGATTTTCTTAATTCCCTCGTAATTATCTCACTTGATATATCGCCCATGAATTGTAGTGGTATATAAACTGGCTTCCGTTTTACAGATGGTGAGTGGTCCATTTCCGCTTTCTTTGTCATGTGTATCTTGATAAATTTTTCGAGATAGCTGTTTTCGATCAAAGTATCATATGCAATGCTTAATTCATCTTCACCTACTTCTTCTGAGCATATAGCTCTAACTCTGAGGCTGACGGTCTTCACTAAATTTCTTTTGTACTTGATAGGAACGAAGCTGTGGAAATGTGTATATTGTCCTGTCCAAGTACTTTTTCTATGCAAATTTCTTTTTATGCTAACATGAATTCGTAATATTATCTTTCCTAATTTTTCTGACATTCAGCTTATTTTATGTTGATGCCATTGACCTGTGATCTATCAATATTGTTGATTCGATGTTATTTAAACAATAACACTAATGTTGTTCATAACACTAATTAATTCATCCATTCACTATAATGTATGTATATATAACTGTAGAGCCTGATGATGAAGGGGTTATCGAAAAGAGTAATCTTTGTTCAGTATCCATTCTTTTGAAAAATTTTAATGGGCATTTTTAATCACTTAAAATGAATAAATCTCGGAAAACAAAACAGATATCTGTCAACATGTTATTTTTGGAATACGAAAAATTATTTTTTACTCAAGCCATCTCATACATCATAAACATAATAAGAGAAGAAAGAGATATTTCATAATTAACCAATGAAAAGCCAGCTATATTTAGCCTTAAGGTCATGTCAGCTGGACCAATCAGATTTCTATCAGCTGTTTAAATCTTTTCAAATATCAATTATCAATTCGGTTATGATTTTAGCTTGTGGTAGAGCCACCTACCGCACTATTATTTAGATTACATGATAAACTAATTTATGTTTAGAATTAATTTCCTTCACAAAATTGATACAGTTTTCTGCATTTTGGTAGAAAAATGCAGACAGAAATAGGGTGGCATAAATATTTTAAGTATTTCGTGGATTGAAAAAGTAGACGGAATAATATGCATAACGGCTATCTGTTCTTGTCAAATGATATCTGTCTCCACTAAAATGTTTTATTTTAAATTTTAAATCAGTTTAATGTACAGAATAAGTGATCGAGAAATCGCTGGATAATTATTTGAATATTTCAACTTTTCCTCTGACCTGCATTTCATGTTTCTAACTTCTGCATACTTTCTTTCCAAGATGAGTAAATTTTTGTTTTGATAAAATCTCACAGTGTTATACAGTAACGTTTACTGATGACGTTTCGAGCACAATTTATTACCACTCATAATCATATCAAGGTACTCACAGGACTTCCTAACTTCATTTATATAGTTCCATTATTTTTCACTTGATTTGATATCAGAACATTACCGTATAACACTGAGACTTTATCAAAACAAAAATTTACCCATAATGGAATTATACTCTACCACAGTGCACAAGTTTTGTCCTTATATCAATGGTTTCTTTCCAAGAGTTGATTTGTTTTTTGAGTTCATCTAGTGTGGAGCAAGGATGGAGTTCCAACCGATGATATTGGTTGGTGGTTGTGTTAAAAGTCACGAATTGGTAGAAGAGAGAATTCATAGAATGGTCTTCGAGTCGAGAGGCAGTGGCTGAATGATCTCCGAGTGTGGCTTATTTTCCTTCCACTTAATTCTTATTATCCGCCCTTGTTTTCAGTTGATTCCTATTTTGAATGAGTTACTTAACTGTTGTGTAATGATATTGATACCATATCTTTTCATGTCATTTGCAATCTGGTCAGCTTTTCCATACTCAGACATGGCGCAGACGTTCCATGTCCCCACAAAGACGTTTTTGTTTTTCATCAGGAGACTCACCGTACTGAAGTTTCTGTAGCAGCTTTGTTTACGGGGTATGTTGTGCAGCTAGGAAGCAGGCATAAAATGAACTCACACAAAAATCTTGGAGGATCTGGACTTCAACGATGACATATGTCTGATTTCCTACAAACTGAAAGATATGCAAGTGAAAATCAATATAGAAAAAACAGTGGTGATGAAGATTCTTCGCCAACAGTAACAGCAACAACAACAGATAACAATCAGCGTATATGGGAGGAATCTGAAAGAAGCAACTCCCTTAACATACCTGCCTTTCTGAGAAGCATCGTTTCAACTACAGGCCAACGGAACTGATGAGGATATCAAAGTGCGGGGATCCGGAAAGCTCGACAACCTGTCATTTCCCTTAAGTCTATGTGGAGGTCAGCAGCACTCAGCATGAAAATGAAAATAAGATCTGGATTTTCAAATCTAATGTGAATTCAGTGCTACTCACTATACGGATCAGAGACTTGGTGAGTCACGAAAGGCACTTCAAACACGCTACAGACCTTCATTGACAGCTGTCTTCATTCAATACTACTCAAGACCAGATGGCTGACCAGAAAAGATCAGAAACAGGGATCTCTGGAAACAAAGAAATCCACGACGAACCAAGTGTGCAACAAATATGCAGGAAGAAATGGAAGTGGATTGACCATACTATGAGAAAGCCATCAAGTGATATCGCGCACCTGGCCATCGCTCGAGTGGAACCCGAATGGAAAGCGGCGAGTTGGTCGTTAGTGCGACGGTGGGTTGACATCAAGGAGGTCATGTGAAGATGAGATGAAAGCATGTGGATAGACGTAGAGTCAGGTGAAAAAGTTGGCGGAGAACCAAACGCAATGGAGACGTGCGGCCGAAGCCCTATGTTCCTCTAGGAATTAAAGGGAACAATAAATAATAATAATGTGTTGTTTTACGACTGTGTTTTTATCTAGGTGAAGTTAAGGCCCCCCGGAAGGGACTATAACCCCCTGTTCTGTCTGTTGGTAACGTAGGCAAGTTGTGTTTTCTTTCTGCAGACACAAATTTGATCCCATCTTATTGGGAAAACTCTACTTAATTCTCAGATAACGTAAAATTATGTTCGGTCAGCTAATTCTGGTGTGAATTACGTATTTTATAGCCTAAAACTTTTGATCTGTATAGCTGACGGACGATACTTTTGAGATAGCTTTGAATTTTTGGTGTAAATTATCAATACTGAATAGTGCCACAGATTCTGTTACGTTTGATAGAATTGTAATATCCTTGAAATATAAATTTTAACTCTGTGTAACTCAAGGAAGTTTGGCGAGTGACATGGAGGACCACATTGACTCATTAATCGTGTCCAAACTAAAATACTTCGGTTTCTGGCTTATTTTGGTTTATGGCTACAGATGAATTTTATTAATTTGACCATTCGTTTTCCATCTGTGGAAGACAGAGGAGTTTTACATCTGAATGACTCAAGACTAATGCGGGAATGTAGACAGTCAATTTTATTTACTTGCTTTAAGAGCTGAAGATATCTGAAATCACATGGAGGTCATCACTGTCTGAGAGGTTAAAGCCTGTAAGGCGTATAATGTGATGTGAATGATGCTGTGAAGGGCAGAGTTAGACGAATTGATCTTTGATAGGAGAGAGGAAATTATAATTATTCAATAATCCAAGAAAGAAGGGATAACTGTAATTATTGTCGTTCTCGGGATACGAAGGTTTGGGCAGTATAAAAAACTGTCAAAATGACTGACTGACTGCAAATCAGCTAAACAGTTTGATAGTCGAACACAGACTAGACAATCATGAGAGTTTAATGGTTAGTGATAATTTTATGAATAAGGAGAACTGGGAAAGACACTAACAGAATGGATAAAAATTCCTTATGTACTCATTTTTTTAATTACTCTAATGTATATTACTTACAGACTAGTAAAAGTAGTGTACCCAGTAAAATATTCGAAGAAGAAATGATAATTTACGTGTCAGAGGATTTCTTCATGATCTGATATTAGTTAGAGAACCATTGGAAAACCTGAGAGTACTGGACAGCTGTTTCGTTCTAGTTTGGGACTCTTCAGCAGTACGCACTCAACCACACGGTTCGAACCCAGGACCTTCTGGTTACAAGGCGAGCTCGTATACCATTAAGCCACTGGGACACGATACGATGGCCCACGAATTCTAACTTCTGCCAATTCACAACATAGCGCGACCCCAGACAATGTCTTCGGCGAGTATCTGTCCTCACACCCGACCTACAGGATTTCATCATGAGCTGACATCAGTTAGAGAAAGGTAAGAGGAAGTCGTGATCAGCACGATACAGTAGGTCAGGTGTGAGGTAAATACTCGCCAAAGAAATTGGCTAGTGGTCGCACAATGTCATGAATATGAGCCAGTTAGAGTTCATCTACTGGTCATTGGATCGGGTCACAGTGGTTTAATGGTCTACGGCCTCACCCTGCAGCCAGAAGGTCCATAGTTTTAACTCTGGCGGTGACTGCGTACTGTGAAGAGCCCCAAACGTTGGCGAAACAGCTGTCCACTACTTCCTGGGGGTTTTCCAATGGTTCTCTAACCAATGTCAGCTCATTATGAAATCCTATCACTGATCAATCAAATGCATACAAACCAACTCTTAATCAGTGTAAATTTGTTGTCTCTTGTTTCTATGATTTGAGTTGAACTCAGTACACTGTTACGCAATTTATTAGTTACTCATCGTCTTACACATCTCTCGTCTTTACTACGTAATTACTTTACCGTTGTATGCATACATTTACTTTCTTCAAACGTGGACTTTCTGGGGAAAAACTATGTAAGCGTAATTTTCTGAACACTGTCCACTAAGTCCAGAACCTCCCATGAACGGACATGATGTAAAATTTGCAAGTATTTTCAAACTTTTGTGTACATAAACTTGATAATTTATTAGGCTGTCAGCACCTGATGAGGAGTCGAAGAAATAATTAATGATGGCGACATCTTATTCTGCACAAACCACACTTTTGTTCTTGCTTTATTTCAATTCACAAAGTAGGAATTTCTGGAAAGAATCTAATTAACAATAAACAACAGTAAGCAAGACTGTGAAATTAGTACTAAGCTAGTGATTTTCGTGAGTCTTTCTTTCTATCTCATGTCTTTTATTCGATCTGACATGTTTTGATCTGAACGCAGGAAACTGATCTTTGTGTTCTACTCTATGGCAGACTGAAACTGCTTTGAGTTATCCAGTCAACAAATGCCCCGTGGGGAAACAAAATGACAGTTATTGGCAATAAAATCTACTGTACTGTTTAACAATGCTGACCTTTCAAAAAGTAAAATTACTTCAGTGATGCCGTTAGGCAATCATATAAATCCAGTTGCATCTCAGTTACAAAACGTGTATTGTACTAATCACCTGTAAGAAGGAACTTGACAGCCGACAGAAATGAGAACTCTGATGAAAACTCTGTTATCAGTGATTGCACAGCAAACAATTCCCACATACAATCGAAGGTCACAGTGACCTTGGCTCAATCAAATTAAACTATACATTAGCTATTATATCTTACAACCACAAAGAGAAGCATCAACATTACAGATCAAAGAGGAACAAAGGGAAATAATAAGGATTAAGTCAATATAGAAAATACAAATATCAAAACAATGATGTATAACTTGGAAAAAAGAGGAAAATTATCACAAAATTAGTCAATATATTCAAATAAGTCTCAATATTGCAGTTAGATTGTTCAAGAGAGATCTTCCAAACAATTATTCCGTTACAATGTCTACACTAAATAGTCTTATTTTGCCCTAATGACATTCTTATTTCATTTTTTCATGAAATATCCTTGTAGTACAGATATAAATCATATGAATATTGTTATTGTTAGTGTCGTCACTCTCTCTGTTATTGTCAGTGTTCAGTTAGTACTTCATTGATTCTTTAGTTTTCAGATATCACTAAGTTTATCAGATTATTTCTCACTATACTGTTCAAAAAGATGTTTTTCGACGACAGTCTCAGCAGGTGTCCTACCCATTGCATTTTGTTTTGCAAGAGGCCCAGTGAACTAAAGTATGCTAAAATTGTAAACTTAGTCTGTAAGCGATTGAAAAGCTACTGATGAAATAAATTGATTCACTTATTTTTTTATCCTGATTAATGCGTTTTCACCGATTTCAAACCCAGTGAAGATGAATTCGTGTCCAGTACATTTTTAATAAAAATACTCAGCTATATATGTTAAAACCATGGACAATACCTCCAACCTGTCGGCTATTTCAATACTTTTATTAATACTTATTTTTGGATATGTTTGATGAATGACGTCAGCCAAGTGCATGGTTACTTTTTGGCTTTTAGAGAGAGAGAGAGAGAGAGAAAGGAACAAGAAGTTCAGCAAACATATATTTACGACGATTTCATTTTCAAATACACCTGTACAATCTCATTTATATACATAAGTTTACATAGATATAATTACTAATTTCATTGATGGCCTGGTTGAAACTTGGGCTAATAAAAACTTCCCTCTCTCTCTCTCTATTGCATGCATTTTCTCTCGTTTGGTTGGTTTTGATCGATTATAATATGACTTCTTATGATATTATCTACTCTTGTGTACATGTAAAATGTTGACAAGATTCTGATTCGTAAGTTCCCACTTAAACTTGAGGAAAGGTCTGATGATTGTGGGTGTCAACATGTTCCAATACATGAGATGATAACTGTTCTTCAGTTAATTCCTTGGGTCTCAGTATGTGCTTCTGAACTTCATACAATTGGCTTTCAATTAGATATAGTGAATATTTTGAAGAAAGGAGACAAAGCGGATAAATGTATCGTAATGGAATGGTTTGTACTTCAGTTCAGAAACCATTGTGTCACAGAAAGGATACACTATCCATTTTAATAGTTTACTTCGAGATACTATACGAAGGGTGGGAATATCATGCAATAAACTCTGTGAAAATTCTGTGCATTTTAAAAATGCTGTGTAGAATAAAGATATTATTATTATTATTATTTAATTCGACATAATCACGAAGGAGGAGATCAAAGGTGATGATAATTTTTAGCCTGATATGAAAGTTCGAAGTTGTGAAATAGATTACAAGGGGGAGGAGGTTAGAAACAAAACCATATAGGATCAAAAAAAAGGTTTTTTAGCGAATGCAGGTGTTAGTTGGATGAGCAGGGAAACGAATTGAAAAATAGTTTGTTATAATTGAAGTGAAAAAAAAACAAGAAGACAAAACACACAAAAGTTGAAAACTCAGAGGGAACTAAATC
Organism: Trichobilharzia regenti; assembly: GCA_944472135.2. Lineage (NCBI taxonomy): Eukaryota > Metazoa > Platyhelminthes > Trematoda > Strigeidida > Schistosomatidae > Trichobilharzia > Trichobilharzia regenti. Next base: position 31,984,221 of record OX235267.1, read on the forward strand.
GGTGATAAATGAAGAAGTTGGACTAGTTTCTTCTGAATACATCCCCTGGCTTTTGAATGCATATGGGGAGGGATTGCGCAGTACAAAGCAGTTTGAAACACAGTTCCTCTGAGAGATTTTTGTTTACTGTGTAAATGTTTTTGAATGAGATGCTGTGACTGGTATTGATGAGGTGTTCTATCATGACGCTTCTGATTGGACCAGTGCCTCCTCTTTGCAGCCATTCTGGGTAATGTTCTTTAACACGTTTAGAAGAGACCTGTATTAAACGACCCAGCTTCTCGCGAGCAGGTGGACTGATATGTATCTATTGCAGTGGTCATATACAGAAATCTATCCTTCACATTGCTTTAAAGCAGTGAGCAGCTACAGAATGTCACTCTTAGAATCGATACAAAAGGTCTTCCTTAGGGAACTAAGGATTCTCCTCTTTAGGATATCTGCTGCCAAGTCTCCTCTGAAGTCCACATTCAAATCTTCTGCTTTATCACGTCGAATTAAATAATGATAATTGTATCCTTGTAAACTTAAGTGTATAAATGCCATTGTACAGGCTTTGCGAATAAAATCACTGAAAAGATATCCTTGCTGAAATTGTTGGCCTATCTTATTTCTGAACTACACGTTAACTCAAAACCAACGTATGGAAAATAGTGATGTGACGTGAATGAAGAAGAAATGTATCAGCGAAGAATATTATTTTCTTATCTTTAAATGAAAGTTGCAAGGTTATATAGTGTTATGAAAACGTCAATGAATCATCTATAAGGTTGACTGTTAGTATCATTTGGTAACAAGACATATTCGTTTACATGTCAGGCTGTCTGCTTAAATTTGAGCTATCAGAAAACCACATCGATATTTCACAGATATTTTCTCCCGTTCAGTTTTTTTTTGATTACAGCTTGATTCCACACTGTATTTTTGGTACAAGTATGGAATTTTCAGCGTGGATATCGGTAGCCCAAATTTTGCAGGCCGACCATAGATATCAGGTGTGCGTCGGCGAGGGCTCGAACCCCGGACAGTGTGCATGGTCGACGAGAGTCCTAACCACTGTGCCACCGACGCACAGTTTGTTTAAATCTGATAAAATATGGCCTTTAATCACATTATTTCCTCTGGTGGGCGTTTAATGTGTTTACAACTTGTTGATTGTCAAGTTTCTAGATATCGTGAGAAAAAACACAATCGTGGGTTAGAGCGTATTCCAACACAAGAAATGGCTGTTCGTGGGTTGTGTCGTTGATTCACAGAATGGATTCCTGAGCCTAATCTAATCGCCTGTTTACCAAATTGCATGGATTTATCGAAGACGACAAAGAAGAGACAACATAATTTCTTGGTTTACGCTTCACGTCAGGTAGAAGTGTTTCACATGGTCTACAGTCACGTGACATTTTATTTGAAGTTGCTGGATGAAGAGAAATAAACTCGCAATGAACTATGCTGAAAATTTTGTACAGTTTGTAAACGCTGCACAAACTGTAGTTACTACTATTAGTAAATTATATAATCTAAAGACTAGTGCAGCAATCTTTGTTCCTCTTATGTGTTTCTGGAATTCAATATCTATTCAGCAGTGAGTATGGAAGTAACTTCATAGATGAATCTAGGGAAAGGTATGATTTTCCAGCCTGCGAATTTCATGGGTAACGTTTTGAGTGCAACTGCTTTATGAAAATGAGACCACTATCCAAAATATTTATTATCCCTATTATTATTATTCGTTTCTGAGGTTCCACGTGTATTGTAGAGCTTCAACAACACAGTTCTATTTCATCCTGTTCTCTGCAGTTTCTTTTAGCAGACTTTACAATTGTGTGTAAGCTTTCATTTCTTCCTCACATGATCTCCTTCAAGTCACCTTCGGCCTAGTTCAAATAGTCGTTCCTGACTCCGGTTCAACCCGACAGATTGTCACGTCGTTTCACGCAAAGGTACCCTCTCATGTGTTTTTGCTTCCCTATTCAATGAAGGCATCTGTTGATAGCCAACTTCATTAGGATGTTGGTGAAAGGGATTTCGGTGACGTGTGCACCAAGTATGTGAACCAGAAGGATGTACTGAATCGATATCAGTAATAAAAATTCAGATACTGTTCCGTAATGAATAAAATTTTAATTTGATAACATCACATAGTGCTATACTGTGATATTCATTGCGGACCACGTTTCGAGCACAATTTATCGCTCCACACCCAATAGAAAAATATCCTCTAATTTTCAAATTTTGGTTTCCTTGGAACTGATTAGCTTCAAAATTGATTATGAAATGACTTCCGTTAAAGAACCAGTGAAAACCAGGGTGTCATAGACAACTATTTCGTTATTGTTTAAGAACCTTCGGCAGTGAGCAGCCACAATCCCGCGGACTGAAGTCGTGACCTGCTTGTTATGTGTTAAGCTCACTGGTTATTCAGCCACTGAGATGAACTCGAATGACCAATTAACTCTAACTACAGCCAACTTGTGATATATGGAGACTGCAGTGACCAATACCCTTAGCGTGTGTATTTATCTTCAAATCAAAGTTAGCGGACCCAGCTAGTCACAAATTCCGACTAAAACTACAGGTAACTTTATCCTATAGTCAGTTACTAGTGAGCACTGGTTGTTTTTTACGGGTGATGGCTTACAAATACTAGCTGGGATTAATAAGTACCATCTGAATGACTGGATGGTCTTAAAACTTGTTTAGTAAACTGAAGATTTTGGTTTGATACCCGGTGAGATAATGAGTCAGTTCTGCTGAAGAGTCCTAAACAAGAATGATACGGCTTTCCATTACTATCTGGTTCTTAATGGCTCCATAACGTGATTCTCTTCGTAATCAACCATGAAATCATCATTACTCTGCAAATCAACATTTAAAAATAACTTTTATTGTTCCCTTGGGTTTCAAATGGAACACAGAGCTTCAACATCACCTCTCCTCTTTTTCCTGTTCTCTGCGATCACCTTTAGCTGGCCACACGACTGCCCATAGTCTCTCATCTCCGCCTCACATGATCTCTTCCATATCGTCCTTGGATCCACACTAAACTCGTCATTTCCCACTTGGACTACAATCAAGTACAGGCATGCGGTGCAAAGTCACTCAAAGGTCTTCTCAGAGTGTGTCCAGTCCATCTGCGTTTTCTTCCGCATATCTTTTGATTCGTTACCCCCCCCCCCAGTGTTTCGTTACAGCGAAGTCATCTGCTGATGAAAGTGTGTAGTGGACCATTGAAAATGGTTCTCATTACCCACGCGCCGTGTTTCCGACCCCGTACAGAAGAAGTGACTGACATAAAATTCTTGTTAAAAATTTAAATCCTGTAATTTATGCTGTGGACTGCAGTAGATTTACAAACTGACTTCAGAGTGGTGAAGGTCTGTCTTGAATTTTCGATTCTTGTTTCGACATCCTCATCCACTTTGGCCGACTCTATTTGAAACGATGCCGCCTAGATGAGTGAAGGAAGTAGCTAGGTAAACATCTTAAAATAGGTATTACTATCCCAATTGTAAGTGTCAGCTAACTAGGTGAATTTTAAACTATCTCTCTTGATAAAGTAACAGTTTTGACATTTTACAACATTTCTATATATAAAACACTTGAATTTGTAAAACAGAAAGTGACATTAGTTTCTTAAGAATTCTATATTTGCCTGTCAATGTTTAAAATGGAAATTAAACTTTTGAATATTCTTGTTTTTCTTGGGTCGAGTCATTGCTCTAGTTTTCTATTTACTGGAGACAGATAGATGGGTCACTTTAAAAGACCTACTCTCAATTAGATTTGTAGTTGTTATAATTGAGTTTGAATAGTGGACTGTTGGCACTAGTGACTGATGATATCAAATGAGTATCTGTATGCGGTCGTGAGTTAACGTTGCTAGAAAATATCAGTAACTGAGTGACACTAAGTCCTCGATATATCTAACCAGCATGTTAACTTAACTAAAATTAAAAGTATCTGACAGTTTCATAGAAGTTATGTTTTCTTTTTGAATAATACACCCACGCAATCAAATCAACTATACTGGAGACAGAACTCAAGTTGACGCATTGAAGCATTTTACTTCATGAGACCTGCAAATCATTTCTGAGTTCAATTATTGGTTTGTAGGGATTTTGCATTGAGCTGATGTCATTTAGAGAACCATTGAAAACCTGTGAGTACTGGAAAGCTGTTTTATCCTAGTTTGGGACTCATTACAGTACACACTCACCAGATTTCCAACCCAGGACCTTCCGGTTACAAGGCGAGTGAGCTAGCACGTACACCATTAATCCACTAGGACCAGACCCAATGACAAGCGTATGAATTCCAACTTCTGCCAATTTACGACGTAGTGTGACCGCCGGGGCAAATGTTTTCGGCGAGTATTTGTCCTCACACACGACCTGCTCTACCCCTTTGGTCACGACTTTCCACTAGAACCCCAGGTAGCTGGCTACCTGAATAGGGCCAGTCGCCAGTGAGCATCTCATCGATATTCAAGTATTGGTTTGAAGAGATTTGATTGGCTGGATTTCATCATGAGTTGACACTGGTTAGAGAACCGATGGGATTGAACCAAAATAGATATATCAAAGGAGCTGTAATAGATCTACGCGTAAATAGTCTCATGGAGTTGAAAATACAGTGAAGAGAAATTTAAGCTTTAGATAGGTGACTATAGAAAGAGGTGTCGAGTCAGACAAGCTGTAATCTCATACAAATTCAACTATACCTTTATAAGTGTGAATATCTGGAACTAGTGGACACATACTACGTCCTAGTTTTGGACTCCTTAGCAGTATGCCTCGACCGCCAGAACTCAAACACAGGACCCTCCAGCTATAAGACCAGCCCATAGACTATTCAGCCACTGAGACCCAAGCCAGTGGCCAGCTCATGGATTCCGGTTCCTGCCAATTCGTGATATACATAGTTCAACGGCCATCCAATATCATCAGCGGGCAGCTGTTCTCCTACAGGATTAGGAGGACCGCGCTGGTTATGACTTCTCTCGAGAATTCCAGGTAACTTCCTGCATGCAGTCAGTCGCTAATGAGCATCAGATCTGAACTCCAGTGGGCGCATCCTGATTTGGAGTACTGGACTAGGACAAAACAGACATTTAGTACTCCCGGGTCATTCAGTGGCTCTATAACTGATGTCAACTCATGATTAAACCCATAACCAAAAAATCCCCGCAAACCAACGATTGATAATTTGGAACTCAATTCCTTTTTGTCTATATCAGATAACTGAGGGGTGACGTTTCCTGAGTAACCTGAGACATCTCTTGATACAATATTCAGGTATGGAATTTTTCTCAAGCTGTCCACATGGAGAGCACTGAAATTCCAGCATGTTTATACATGGGATAAGAGAAAAGTTGAAGAATTTCTCCTTTGGAATACTTGTGCAACTTACACAGCTAAACTAACTCTGATAGTAAATTTAAGATAATTTATGGAATTCATGCAAATTTGTTGGGCGTTCAACTTTTCAAACTTCTAAAAATAGTAGAGGCCTCGACTATTTATAAAATCTTTAACCAAACTTTCGTGTCGAAAAGAATTGTGTTGATTCTCTGTTCCCGGCTTTGTCATTGGATAGGAAAAACTGGAGAGAAACATTTATTTATTTGGTTTTATGTTTTATTATTTTCTACATACTCTCCCTTATTATTTTCACTGTTATTATAATTTTCAAGTATTGGTTTTGTAGGGATTTTGTTTGATTGCATGGAGGATTTTATCATGAGCTGACATCAGTTAGAGAACCACTGGAAAACCTGGGAGTACTGGACAGCTGTTTCGTCCTAGTTTGGGACTCTTCAGCAGTACGCACCCACCGGGATTCGAACCCAGGACCTTCTGGTTACAAGGCGAGCTCGTAGACGATTGAGCCACTGGGACCCGATCCAATGGTCCTTGACCAGTAGGGTACAGCAGTTGAAGATGAAGCAGTAACTCATCGAAGAAGACATTGCGAAGTGGTCGCGCTATGTCGTTAATTGGCAGAAGTTAGAATTCAAGGATCATTGGATCGGGTCCCAGTGGCTCAATCGTCTACGAGCTCGCCTTGTAACCAGAAGGTCCTGGGTTCGAATCCCGGTAGGTGCGTACAGCTGAAGAGTCCCAAACTAGGACGAAACAGCTGTCTAGTACTCCCAGGTTTTCCAGTGGTTGTCTAACTGATGTCAGCATGATTAAATACTCCATGCAATATTATAATTTTCACTTGGAAAAATTTCCCGTATTATTTCACTTGTTTCCTACCCTCTTGTTACGTAATGTTTTATTAGCCCATTAATCTTATTAACTTTGTCCTTCCTTCTCAAATCTAGACAATAATATGAACTTTAAAACATTGAGTCTTTTTTTATATTTTACGAGTTTTTATAAATTTGGATAGCGTTATTAGAAGGCGGAAATTATCTGGAAAATGTGATGTGAGGGTGGAGAGCATATCCCAAAATGGTTAGAAAAACAAATGAATTGTGACAAGCCAATAGATGTAGGTGTCAGACCACCACTTCGTCTATAGCTAAACACCTGATCGAGATGAACCATAAGGTTGATGTTAACTCAGCCTTTAAGGTCATCTATAAAAACGGTCAAGGGCGGTTATTGAAATATGCCGAGGCTATAGCTATTCATAAACTTAAGCCGCCCCCCCCCCGCCCTGTGTATACAAAAAGTTTCCTATTATTCTTAACATACCTTGGTAATTCTTATTTGATTGGATTATCAAACGTTGTCTTCATTATTATTAAGTCATTTTTGTCACTTTGTTTAATTTAAATTTTTCATATATTTGAACAAGGCATTAAGTAGACAAATTTCGCGAGATGATATCATTTCGTAGTTTCTATACAACCGCTTTAGAACTAACATGGTTAACAATGATACTCCTCAGCTTTATGGTCTTCCGAAGATCCACAAAACTGGGAACCCACTGAGACCCATCTTAGACATGTCAAATTCTCCTTATCATAAAATCGCCAAATGGATTACAGAGGTCCTTACGCCTGTAAGAGACTCATTATCAAATCATTCTGTAAAAAGTTCATTTGATCTTACAGAAATGCTGGACACCTTGAACATTAAGGAAAAGGTTATGTGTTCAATTGACATAGAATCTTTATTCACCAATGTTCCCCTTCATGAAACTGTTGATTTTATTTGCGATTACATCACAAGCAACGGCATAAACTTACCCATTCCCGTCACTTACATCAAAGACATAATCTTAATGTGTACAGAAAATATTAGATTCACATTCCAAGAAAAGGCATATAAACAAATCGATGGTGTTGCGATGGGGAGCCCTCTGGGGCCCCTGTTAGCAGATATATTTATGTCGAAATTAGAGAAACAAATGCAAGGTATGCTTGGAGGATTTATGCTGTATAAACGTTATGTAGATGATACTCTTATTATTGGTAATAATAGTAAATCTATTGAAAACTTCATTACTCTATTTAATCATATTCATCCAAATATTCGAGTGACTTCCGAACTAGAATCGAATAACAAACTCGGTTTCCTGGATATTACTATGATTAGGAGAAATGATGGAACGATTCAGCGCTCTATTTTTCGTAAACAAACATGGACTGGACAATATCTTCATTTTACCAGTTTTGTTCCTATCCAGTATAAACGTTCCCTAGTGAAATGTTTGTTCTCAAGGGCCCGAAAAATATGCACGAGTGACACACTGATGGATGAGCTTCGACATGTACATTCAGTTTTATTAGCTAATGGTTATCCGGAGAGCTTTATCACTTGTCACAGCAAAGAAAAACCACATCTCGAAAAGACAGCTTCTGTACCAAAGAAAGCCATCTTTATTAATCTACCATTCAAGGGCGACCAGATTATGCAGTTGACAACTCAAAGACTTCGATCAGCCATCAAACGCACATTCTACGCCGCATCTCTTTTTCTCACTTGCCGAACATTTTCGATCCCTGTTCCTACGATTAAAGGACGAAATTCTGTGGACTCTACTTCAAACTGTATCTACAAGTTCACCTGCAGCTGCGGTGACACCTATATAGGTAGAACTAACAGAATGTTCCAATGTCGTCGAAAAGAACATATTCCAAAATGGCTAGTAAATCATATCGAAAATCCTAACGCGATTAATCTTAATAGAAATCCAGCATCATCCATTGCAAAACACTTATTAATGTCTGGTCACAAAATAAATATTAATGACTGTTTCACAATTATTTCACATAACTCTAATTCAAGGTTATTGAAGGTGATGGAAGCACTTTGGATTAATCACATACAGCCTAAACTGTGTGTACAAAAATCAATAGACTTCAATCTTCGCCTACCCTGGACTGCATGACCTATCTTAATATGATTGGTCATTAGTATGTACTTTTGTTTTTATTTAACTGAGTAATTTTCATGAACTTTATTTTATCATTGTTAACCATGTTAGTTGTAAAGCGGTTGTAAAGAAACTACGAAATGATATCATCTCGCGAAATTTGTCTTCTTAATGCCTTGTTCAAATTTATCAAAGGGACTAATTGTTTTAATTTTTCATATATATTGTTTTGGCAAGTAAATTTGTGATCAGATTGTTTGAAATGTGTTGCACAAGTACATTACATTTTTCAGACAATCTCCGTCTTCTAATAACGCTATCCAGATAATATGAACTATTTTGTATATTACCTCTTCATGTTTAACTGTGATTATGATCACAGGTATTTTGCAGCAATTTGCATTACTATTATCAGTAATAGTATTGAGGCTTATTGTTGAAATTTCTCACGACATAAAAATGAATGTCAAATATCTTGGATTGATTGTGTATTTCCTGTGACCATTCCTGAACTTCCAAAATCATGCTACCTTCCAGAAATATATTTCATTTGTTGTTCTACGTATGGAAATAAAAAACAGTCTGGTATCACACAGTCTCTACATTCTAAGTGTAATAATTGGTGTATTCCACAGATTCTTCTCAACTGCTCCCCCCCTTAATCTTTCCTGGGCTACTCAAGAAAGACTTTGGATAATAGAGGCTGTGAGTGGAGAGAGTACGCTGTCACTCAACCAACTTGTTAAAATTTCTGTAGATAGATAGACACATGGAATCATGCAAGAGATTGGTGAATATCTTCTTCTCGGACCCCGAACACCCTCTCTATACAAAAATCTCTCCTTGCATCTATCTCATCGTGTAGAACTAGAAACAACTATAGAAGACGGCATGCTCGTACAAATAAGTATTTGGTTGGCATACATTTTGGGATGAGAAGTGTAAGGCATGGATACTGCTAAATTACTGAAAAACACTAAGGAAACGGCCCTATTTCGTATTCTTTCTTTCATTATTATATTGTTGTCAATATTTTGACTCAAATTTTAATTTTACATTCAAAGTAAAGGACCCGTTTCAGTTATTGCCATTGTAATGAGAAAATTAGATGCCATATTGTATACATACTGAAAATTTCATATTTGTACCAAAAGTAGTACTGTTCGGAGTAAAGTGATTACTGTGTCGGTGGCACAGTGGTTGGGACTCTTGCCGATCATGCATATGGTACGTAGTCCGATCCTCTGCCAACGCACACCGGATATCTATGGTCGACCTGCAAAATTTGGGCTACCGATATCACATGCTGAAAATTCCATACCTGTCACAAAAATACGGTATGGAATCAAGCTGTAACCAAAAATCAAATCATATATATATATATGTATATGCGGTCGAGAAGTCCCTTCACCGATTATTCTGTTCCTTATTTCACAAGAAAAATTATTAAATTATTGAAAATATTTCTGGATAGTGCATTATTGAACTATTCAACTAAGATATATGTTATTCATTTGAAAAATCCTTCATAAACTACTTTAAAGTGAATCTCATTTTTCAAGTATTGGTTTGTAGGGATTTTGTTTGATTGGCTGAAGGTTTTCATCATGAGCTGAAATCAGTCAGAACCTACAGAAAGTACTGGACAGCTGCTTCGTCCGTCCTTGTTTTGGACTCGTCATCAGCACGCACCCACCTCCAGAGTTCGAACCCAGGACATTCTGTTTACACGGCAAAATCTAGATCATTCAGCCACTGGGACCTGAGTTAATGGCCAGCCCATGAATTCTAACTTCTGCTTATTCATGACATAGTGCCAGCATTTTGCGATGTCTTCTTCGATGACTTACTGCCTCATTTACAACCTGCTGTATCCTACTGGTCACGGCCTCCCACTAGAACCCCAAGTTAACTGCCTGAATAGGGCCAGTCACTAGTGAGAATCGGATTAATTTTCAAGCATTGGTTTTGTAAGGATTTTGTGTTTTATTCCATGGAGGATTTCATCATGAGAGCTGACATCAGTTACAGAACCACTAGAAAACTTGGGAGTACTGGACAGCTGTTTCGTCCTAGTTTGGGACTCTTCACAGTGCCCTGAATAATAACTCTTCAATAACTCTTCAGCGTACAGGTGAAGAGTCACAAACTAGGACGAAACAGCTGTCCATTACTCCCTGCAGGTTTTCCAATGGTTCTCTAACTGATATCGTCTCATGATAAAATCCTCCAACCGATATCATTTTTGGCGCGAGAAATTTTTAAGACTGAAATACAGCACCAGTAAATAATATGTTTATTCATTAGTCATGTGTTCTATCTCTTAGGCGATAAGTCAAAATATTTATATTGTTGATTTCGCTTAGAATATGTTTTTTAATGTTTCCTTTTCTGTAATGCTTGACATCAAGCTTTTCCACTTCATTAACGGTTAATCACATGAACTCAGATAACAATATATATATATATATATTTTCGTTACTCAATTTGTCTCTATTTTTCTCAATGAGAAGGAATTAATTATCTGTCAAATATCATTACTACTATTATTACTACTGGTAATTTCCACCAATAGAAATGCTCCTTCCCAAAAACACATGTTAATGACTACCTACCAATCGACCAATCAAATTCGGTGGGTCAAGGTTGTCCTATACAATTTTGACGAATCACTGACAAAATGAATAGAGAATTGATTAGGGCAAAAATAGTAAAAACAAAAAAAAATAAAAAAAATATTGAGTCTTTCCATTCATAATATACATAGATAGACAGGAGAAAACAAAGTACATTTGAGCGGTATTCACTAGGGCAGACAAAAGTTATTTTTCCACTCACTATATTAATGATGGTATATGTAAATATATTACAGAATCATGATTACATATCACACACAATTATTACGTTTCGTGACATGATTGGTTCTCCCAAAAATTCTGCATGATTCATTCAATTAGCAAACTATATAAATGTATATAAATATGCCCATTTCATTAGTTTTGCTTACAGTGTAATAATACAACAAAGGAGTTGAATAGGAACATTATGAAAAAGGAATCAAAAGTCGATTTTAAACCAACAATTATGACATCAACAATGCCTTCAAACAATGCGGATCAATGTCATCCATTGAAACATTTAACAAACAATTATGACGTACATCAGATTACTACACCGACTAATAACGAACGTAAATTGAAAACTAGAACAGAATCTTACTCAAAAATGAATAGTATACAAGAGACTTCTGATTATGACACAAACATGAAACTGCCAAGATTTATGTCAAACTATAAGTATAAACAAGCTAAATACTTGTTGAATTTAACTCAAAATAAGTATAGAAAACGAAAACCATTCCATTTTATTGATTCTACACTATATAAAACCCATTGGAATTATTCATCTTACTATAATGACAACGAAACAAATGAGAATTATACACCGACATACCGTCCATATAATTATTACTACTACTATAACTACAATAATAATAGTAGTCATAGCCGGAGTGCTTATAGTAATATTTACGGTAAACGTTCTGATTATGGAAGATTTAAGCGTAGTAAAGATTCTGGTCCATCGCTTGCTGATGTTCCAATGAATGTGGAATTTAATACTGCGAATCCAACCTATGCATCGAATCGTTTTCATGTTTTCAGTTATGAACAAGTGAAACAATTAGATGCAATTATGAATTCTTGTATATGTATTGCTCCAAAACCTTTATTTTCCAGTTGTATAGATGAAAATAATCCAGTGTCAATGAATAAAGCATGTTCTTGTTGTTATTTACAACAATCACTTATGAACAGTGTTAAAAATGCAGATGATTTAGACATTTCTGGATTGACGATAACTCCACTTTCCAATTTATCTCAGAATAAAAAGACTAGTGGAGAAATGACAGATACAACCATTGATGCAACCACAAGTGAAACCCCGAGTACAACTCCAACAAAGAATACACCTTCAATAAGTAGTAATAATAATTTAAAGACTTCAACATTTTCTGATCATTTACTTAATGAGGAAAATTTTATAACACATTCGTCTAACAGTCCTGACCTATCGTCTACATGTTATCATGACGCCTCCGTAAATCTACCGTCATCATACACTCCACTAATGCCTGGAATATTTCCAACAACAAGATTGCCAACAATTCGTATACAACTCAAAAAATTGATTCGAACAATACGTGATCGGTTGGTTGAAGAGTCGATACCAGTGAAAGAAATACGTTTGGGTGGGGGAGCTGCATGTTCTATTGTAGGTAAGTAGGAAAAGTAATAACAGATAAAAGGAAAAAAACTAACTGACAAAATTATTATAAGAATAATGTCTTTAGTTAGAAGTGAACTGATTTTAAGGTGACAATTGATTATCGATCAAAACTGAAGAGAACTGAATGCTCCTTGATTGAAGCTCTTCGTGGCGAGACTATCAGGGATAGTTCTGAGTTGACAGACTATTGTAAAATGTAATGGTAAATGATTAAAGGTGAAGTACAGGTTTCGGGTGGCCTCAGGATTCGTACCGGCGGCCCTGAGATCATGCTAGACCATTGTTTGTAATCATCAAGCGGCCCACACTTCGGGATCACGTTTAGTAATTGCCTTTAAATAAAGCAAGAACAATAGTAGTTTGTGCAGAATAACATGGTACCATCATTCATTTCGTTGGCTTCTCATCAGCTGCTGCTTACAGCCTAAATAAATTATGAAGTTTATGGACACAAAAGTTTTAACACACCTACAAATTTTACATGTTGTCAGTTGACAGAAAGTTCCACAATTAGTGATGAACAGTGCTCAGAAAATTGCGCTTATATAGTGTTTTACACAGGCAGTTTTAGTTTTAACAAAATAAATGCATGCATACAATGGTAAAGGAGTTATGTAATAAAGACGAGATATGCGTTAGATGCAGAGTGATTAATAAATTAGGTAATAATGTACTGAGTTCAACTCAAATCATAGAAACCAGAGACAAGCAAGATTAAAGATTATAAAAGGTTAACCTCATCCCTTTTATAATCTTTAATTTTGTTTGTCTCTTGTTTGTATGATTTGAGTTGAACTCAGTACATTATTACCTAATTTATCAGTTACTCTGTTAAAACTTTTCTGTACTTAAACCTCATAATTTATTTAGGCTGTAAGTAGCAGCTGATGAGAAGCCAATGAAATAAACACAGGATGGCACCATATTATTCTGCACAAACCACCACTGTTGTTCTTCCTTTATCCGAATAACACAGTAAGTTGTAAATTTCCTGCTTAACACCATTACACTGAACGTGGGACAGATAGAGTATTGCTGAGTGTTTACACGGGTCTGTACCAGCATATAATCTTTTATAATGACTTTTAGTCCCACCTGATGAGATACAAGGCCAGTAGGCTTGTGGACAGAGAGAGGGTTGTCGAGAGTTAGACAATATGGATTTAGATCACTTCTCATGTGAGTTCAGTTGTATGTCAACCAGAAAAGTAACGAGCTGACAAAATAACACATCACGTACATTACTGACAACCTTTAGTACCCTTCGCAGTGTTACACATTCCTATTTGAGTAGCTCAGTAATGACTGTGGGAGAGCGGTGGATTACAATAGGTAAGATACAAGAGTTAACCAGTTATAAATGTAGAATTTGAGTAATTCCTGATTATCTTAACTCCTTAATGTGGTAGGTTAGAGGGAACATTTCCTCAGATATCGAGAAGATATAGGATGACCAAGAAGTATCAGAGGATAGAACTATTCAAAGCTATTTTACGCTTGAATTAGTCTTATATCAGTGCCCTCTATACTACGAGCATAATGTGAATGAACAAGTTCGTGTAGATGGCGTTCATACCTGAAGGTGAAGTTGACTGTCTGACATTTAAAGGCAATTTAAGGTAAGACCATTTACCTCAGACCACTGCCTTATGTCTCACAAAAATCTACTAAGGTTGGAACACCCGAATGGCGATATAATTGGAAATGGGACAGTTAGACCATCAGAATATTTAGCATGGTCGATTTCATCCGAAAGAGGCAAGTCATTTAAGAAGAAAGAAAAAAGAAGGGGGCAGAGAACAGCACCTTAAGGGATACCGTCTTCAGTAAATAAGGCAGAGGAAGATTTGCTCTTATATATACGTGTCATCCAGTCCAAGCACAATAATTAAAATATTCCAATGTTTATTGTTTAATTCCTCATCGGTGATTGGTTAGTTAACACATAGTCGGAAAACCTTCCACAAGTTGTGAATTCTTGTGCACATAAGACATAAATTAAAAAAGACAGGCCAGTTACATGCTGTTCTAAAAATTGCGGAAATGTCAATAAAGGTCATTTATAATTAGAACTTCGTAATAAAAACATGTGAAATTATATCTCAGAAAGAAACAATTGCGAAATTTGTCTGAGCACTTTTCCTTCGATATAAATTTGTTTATTAAATATATCACACAGACTGTGAAACGGTATTATTTAATCGATAACAATATTTAGAACACAGTTTATAACTGTTCATAATCATCTCAGCAATTATAATCACACAACTTCGAAACTTTCGTTTTATAGTGTTCTTTATCTCCTCCGATTAGTCATAGGCGTAGTAGAATTTCTCAGATGTCCGGTTGGACTGGCGTTGAATCATTCCTATTGCACATGCATGCAGATGATGCGATAAACGAAGCTTTCGTTATCAATCTTTCCTCACCCACTCTGTGATATCAGATTTTAAAACTGTCATCTTATCCAATCTTACTGTATGGTTGTGTGTTTTATTAAGTTGACCCGTTACCGGAAATATTTCTGGAACTCTCTCACACATTTACTATAAATACACTAGTGTGTGTACAGCCTATAGTTGATAACTTCATCGAAAAGAGAATATTCTTCGCGTCAACCGTCATTTTTAAAATATTTCCTGTGAGCTATTTTTGTCTTTGGTAGTTCTGCCGTTGTAAAGTTGTTCATCTTAATCTTCATATATTTGCTGATGAATCCTAGTGGATAAAACCACTTTGAATTAGAGGGTTTCTGAAGAATTTCTATCCTCTGCTGACTTTGTC
The DNA here is from genome assembly GCA_944472135.2 of Trichobilharzia regenti. Lineage (NCBI taxonomy): Eukaryota > Metazoa > Platyhelminthes > Trematoda > Strigeidida > Schistosomatidae > Trichobilharzia > Trichobilharzia regenti. Next base: position 31,999,623 of record OX235267.1, read on the forward strand.
CCCTGATGTATGTGCAACTGATTCTTGTGAGGTGTAGGAGTTATTCTCCTTTTTGTTCCATTTTGCTCTTTGGATCTACCTAACATATATCTCCTCGAAAGCTGTCATGAAACAGTTAGTAACTAACTGACCAAAGCGGAGATGTCATTGCAAGTCCTTTCGTCTTAACAACGGCAATAGTACCTTGAATCTGTAGCAGAGTAAAGTTAAAGAATTAAGAAAGCAAGTGTAATTGGCTCCTCATCTTTCATATTCAGGTGTTCAGAAAGCAAACTAGCGTGATTGAAGATGCTTACTGAAGAATTTAAAATACTGATTAGTGAGCAAAGTGTACTCTTTTCGATGAATTCTTCATTAGGGCTCTACAATTACAGGACCACAATTACTAAAGCAACATTGTTATTCACAACATAAGTTCTGTTTTTAATTTGTTAATCGGTGGTATCAACAGATTTCACCTCAAAAGCATCAATAAGACGAGGTATTGCGCATGAATATAGCACTAAATTGAATTTTGGCGTTAGGAGCACAGTGGTAGAATACTTACCAACCACGCAGGGGTTCGCGGTTCGATCCCCAGCCACCGACGCACTTCACCTCGCCTCACTAAGCCAGTAATAAGACTGGTAAAGAGGGAAGGTTAAGCATGAGGCTAACAACCCCATCCCGTAGAAATAAACACCACTGCAACCGAAACGTCAAGCCTCTCGCTTGAAGCCGTATTTTCACTAGGAGCGTAAGGGAATAAGAAAAATTAAAAAATAAATATCAGGTAAATTAAGGGAAATAACACAAAATTTATGAATTGAAAGGTTCGATAGCAGGCCAGGGTAACAAAAGTAGCTGAACCTGCTTCTTCTGCGCACAGATTTCTGGTTGTTTTATTATTATTATATTATTATATCCTTTAATTCCTAGGGAATATAAGGGTTCAGCTGCACATCTCCATTGCGTTCGGTTCTCTGCCATCGTTGTCACTCCCCCCAAGTCTGCCCCACGCTTTCATCTCCTCTTCAAATGACCTCCTCCAAGTCACCCCACTCTGACGAACAACTCGCCGCTTCCCTTTCAGGTTCCACTCGAGCGATGGCTTGTCTAGTGATGTCACTTGATGGTTTCCTCAGAGTATGGCCAATCCATCTCCATTTCTTCCTGCTTATTTGTTGCACAATCGGTTTCTGGTTGGTTCGCTCGTCGCGAGAGATCCCTGTTGCTGATCTTTTATGGCCAGCCCTCTGATCTTGAGTATTGAGCGAAGACAACTGTTAATGAAGGTGTGAAGTTTGTTTGAGATGCTCTGTATGACCCGCCAAATCTCTTATCCGTATAGTGAGTAGCACTGAGTTTACATTGGAGTTGAAAATCCGGATCTTATTTTTGATGCTGAGTGCTGTTGACCTCCACACAGACTTAAGAGTAATGAAAGCTTGTCTGGTTGTTTTAAGCGAATGGCAATGACCTCTGATGTTTACAGTAGTCGGTACCTAGACGCTATCTGGTACCTCAAAGATGATAGGGAAAGATTACTTCAAAGAAGTTTTATGTCGTGTTTGGATCAGGGTATCTAAGATCAGACTGTTGTTCTGTTTTATCACACTTTCATATTACTTCACTGATTGGTGTTCTTGAATGGTGGAAAACTAAGTTCCTAGAGCAACATATATCATCTACTCACGTGTACGAAAAAGGGCGAAATCCCCACCTACCTATCAATCATATTTCAACATTCAGCCCCAATATAAAATCCTTTCCTGATGTCACAGGTTATTAGTAAAATAATTCTTTTTAAAATTTTATATCTACCTTTGTTTTATTAAGGTTCACAAAAAACTGAAAAATTCAACGATATCGATTTAATTTTTCGAGTTGATTTATCCAATTCTTCAACATTTACAAAAATCAAATCAATTGTCTTCTCGTGTATTACACATATACTAGCGGATACAATTGCATTAGAAAAATTAAAACATTATTCATACGGTTGTACATATATGTGTAATAATACACTTCCTCTTCCGCCTATACATTCTCCTCAGACGACACCACAGAATTCCTTGCCGCCATGTTGTTGTAATTGTACTTGTAGTACACTGAACAAATCATTTCAGTTAAACAAAGAAAATTTAGGAAGTTTACAAACTACTCATGATGCACCTAAAGGTAATAATAACCATAAGAATAAGCATAAGCATAATAATAATAATAATTCAAATTCAGTAATGATCGAATCATCAGGAAATCGTCAACCTTTACATGAAAATCAATCGAATGGAGTATACCAGTCAAATGTTATTACTGAAGAAAACTCCTGTGAGCCTGGAACATGCTCACAGAATGAGAAAAATTCATTATCATCAAGTGAAAATCAAACAGAAGGCTGTAATTATACCTATTGTAGTGTATGTCATCCTTATTATGCATATGATTCATTTTTACCGCCAGTAGCGTGTTCAATGTGTTCAAGACAATTCAGTTGTTCATATTACAATAACATTGACTGCGTTATTAATAACAATAATAATAATAAAAGTGGAAATAATTCAACTAGTATAATGAATCCATATAATGCTACAATTGTTAAACAATATATCCAAAAAATGATTCGTATATTTAAACCGAATTCAAAGATATCGGATTCATGGTCATTATTTACGCTTGGTTATCGTAGCTTATCAAAAGATAATGAGACAATGATAATTGACATGAAATTTATTGATCGTATGCATCGTCAATTTGAATTTACAGTGGACAGCTTTCAAATTGTTCTAGATAGTTTGATAAAATTTCATGATCCAACCAATGGTTATTTACAGCATCAAAAGATGAATGAAAATTTCTATCCTACAGTTGTAGCTGAATCGTTGTCTGGTAGTTATGTTGAAGCGGTGGCACATTTAAATGAGCATATAATTGCAACATATCGACCAGAAGAGATACATGGTGGTGGTCTATTGAAGTACTGTAGGCTGTTAGCTGAAGATTATAAACAGTCGGAGACTACAGATGTTATGTCAATGGAAAAGTATATGTGTTCTCGATTTTTTATCGATTTTCCTGATATTATAAGTCAGCATAATCAAATCAATGCATTTTTGTTGAATCAGTTTGAGAGGGATTCAAAGAAGAAAGCGAATTATTTGAATGTAAGTGTTGTGGAAATATTTTTGACATTAACGATCTATAATGATAATTTGTTTCGAGAAATCAAATATTTTGTTTGGCTTTATTTAGAAGTAAAAGGAGAGGAGTCATCCTGTAACTCATATTATTGTCTTAGCTTGGGACATTATCATGACAAATGAGGATGTTTTATTCAAAGTGAGAAATAGGGTTTCATCATGAGTTGACATTGGAAAACCTGCAGGAAGTACTGGACAGTTGTTTCGTCTGTCCTGGTTTGGAACTCGTCAACAGTACGCACCCACCTCCAGGACTTGAACCGAGGAAATCGTGGTTACAAGGCAAGATCGTTTGTCAGTAAGCCGCTGGGACCTGACTCATTGGTCAGCCCATGAATTCCAACTCCTGCCAACTCAGAAGACGTCGTGATTAGTGGTGTGCAGCAGATCGTGTGTTAGGACAGAAACTCTCCAATTACATATCGTGAATTGGCAGAAGTTAGAATTCATGGGCTGGCCATTGGGTAGGGTCCCACAAGGTTTAATGGTCTACGAGCTTACTCGCCTTGTAACCAGAAAGTCCTGGGTTCGAACTCTGATGTTGGGTGCGTGACGATGAAGAGTCCAAATTCAGGACAGACGAAACAACTGTCCAGTACTCCCTGGTAAGTTTTCCAATGGTTCTTAAAGCGATGTCAGCTCATGGTAAAATCCTCTTACCAATCAAATCAAATCCCTGCAAACCAACACTTGAATAAAGTGAGAAAGACTAAAATCAATAAAACAAATTCCTTGTGAATACTCTTTTTTGAATAGTGATTAATTCAGAGCTTATGCTGAATTAATGTCTAAACTTCAATGGTTAACTGGAAAATGCAGGGATAACAAACTTCAAATTGAGCACAATTGATAAACTAAACAATTCAGGTGATTACGATCTGAATTTACTAGCTTCTAAGTATTCCACTGTCGTCACTGAACTGAGAGATAGCTGACAAAGTTATTTTTCACAACATTCTGGAAACATTCTACTGAACGGTTTAGAGTCTGATGTGAAAGCTTCCCGGTATTGATTATTTTTCGACTACTCACAAGATGGTATCATTTAGTGATGATAAAGAAAAATGGAACCACTATATGTTCAAATGTTGGTTTGACGGATATAAGATTGGTTTCAAAAAAAACCAGGATGTACTAAACATCTGCTTCATCCCAGATCGAGACTCTTAAATAGTACACAACCATCATCCAACTGATGATCTAACTGAAGACTTTTCGATTTAGAAGTGAGTTCATCAACTATTTAGCCAGTGGTCCGTGATCCAACTTCTACCAAATCACAATATTTCATCGTTGACATTGACACCTGGTAACTTATAGGCTCTGAGTTTGCCCTTTACTGGGCCTATAAATATGTACTGATGAAGGGTCTCAGAGAAGGACGAAACAGCTTTTCAAGTAATCCTTGCTTTATAACTGTTCCCTGTCTGATGTCATGTTGTGCTGCAACTTATGACCATTGAATAGTCTGAAAATACGTTATACGTTAGTTACTGCTTTTTGAAAACTATATATGACTAACAGATAACTTAATTTCAACTAAATACTGTCCATCAGCACAATAAATTCAAAGATCTATTGAAAAGAGGCCAGAGACACTTCAGGTGAACTCTTGTGAAGGGAAACAAAGGTGTAAATTCTGATATTCTCATCAATTTGAATCCTCCTGTTTCAGAGAGACTTTTGTTTTGCACACAGGACGCACTTAACAAAGACTACAAACACATGAAAGCATGAAGGCATTTTGAGGGAAAGAATATAGTTCACAAACTCTCAGTTGTAAGAGAACGTTTATGACAGTTTATCCGATTGCCTACCTTCTAATGCTAACTAAAGTTAGTTGACCAGTTAAATGGAAATTAGATATGATAGAGAAGATTTGTAGCTCAGGTGGATGATTTTGATATGGTTTTGTTCTCTGAGCTGGATGGTTAGTTTGCGAAGCTTTCATCACCTTACTGGGTGACATCTCCAGCGCATACTTCAATTTGAAGTGAGCTTTTAGATTTCTCCACGAGTTTATTAATCATCTCTTCTTGTGTGTGACCTTGGACATGATTGGTTGTTTGTGTGTTTTCACACCTTCTAGGTTACTTGTATTGGAACCGGTTGTTTCTTTGACTTGAACTTTGACCCTTTGTGTGTGAAGTTTCTTTCTTATTGGTTGATAAATTTTGTCTATCTCGATGTGTCTATTGATTGATGATTCACTGGAATACCAGGCAGGCTTCTAAAAATTCTCTAGCATTCTTGGTGTTTCCTTTGTCTAATATTTGAACGTTGTCCCAGTCGAATTGATGTCCGTAATTGTCTGTGTGTAGTGAAATGAGGGAGTGGATATCATGTCTTTGACGGCTAGCTTATGCTCGTGGATACGAAGACGAACGGGACGTCCACTTTGGCCAATGTAGTGTCCTTCGCAGTTGTTACAGTTTATTTTGTATCTACCACTGCGAAGAACACTACATTGGCCAAAGTGGACGTCCCGTTCGTCTTCGTATCCACGAGCATAAGCTAGCCGTCAAAGACATGATATCCACTCCCTCATTTCACTACACACAGACAATTACGGACATCAATTCGACTGGGACAACGTTCAAATATTAGACAAAGGAAACACCAAGAATGCTAGAGAATTTTTAGAAGCCTGCCTGGTATTCCAGTGAATCATCAATCAATAGACACATCGAGATAGACAAAATTTATCAACCAATAAGAAAGAAACTTCACACACAAAGGGTCAAAGTTCAAGTCAAAGAAACAACCGGTTCCAATACAAGTAACCTAGAAGGTGTGAAAACACACAAACAACCAATCATGTCCAAGGTCACACACAAGAAGAGATGATTAATAAACTCGTGGAGAAATCTAAAAGCTCACTTCAAATTGAAGTATGCGCTGGAGATGTCACCCAGTAAGGTGATGAAAGCTTCGCAAACTAACCATCCAGCTCAGAGAACAAAACCATACCAAAATTGATGGAAATTACACGGTACGCCTCATTTGATATCATGAAATAAACAAACAACTGACAAGAAATCCTGCCCCAACGATTAGATTCACATGCTTGATGGGGCCAATCACGGCGATATACCTGACGGTTGAAAGGTTTCGTAGAAGATTCAAACAGGTAGCACTCAGTTTCAAAGTCCTTAATTCCCCTACTAAAATACTGTACTCGTATTTGACAAAGGCGAAATTCCAGCTTTCTAAGCTATATTCTCTAGTAATAGGTAAACCAAGCTAGGAAACTCACCACTCTGAATTATTACTAAATCTCTGGAGGCGAATCGCAGAAAGCTATCCCTAGTAGACTTCATCGTGACGAAAGCATTTTTCTTTACAGACTCATTCGTGCAGAAAACACCAAGAAGTTTTCATTCCTGACAAAAAGACGTTTTTTTCAACTAACATACCATCCACCTTTATCTGGTATATGGGCCAACTATATATCATCAATGAAGGAAGGAATATCCCCAGTCTTTATGGTTTGAAAACTAGCATTCACAGCCAATCTACGAAAAATCGCCAAAGATCATTGAAAGATCTCTGACAGTAATTTATCAGATAACCAACACAAGAAATCTCGTGGATGCTTCATGCGTCTTACTGTATACATGTATAAAGCTACCTTAAGAGATGGATAGTCATAAAGCTCTTCAAAGATAGCAAAAAGACTATTTCTCTTCAATGAATCTGCGATTCTGTCACACAATAATAACTTCAGAAACTCAAAATGACCTCAACAGTACCATTAGACGGCTATACATTCCAGTTAACTGTCTAAGCGCCAAAAACGTACTTTAGAACAAAGTTAGTTAACCGAATTCCAATCGTGAGGAGTTATTTAGAATCGCCTAGAATATTCCCCAACAAGGTGTGACCAAAACTTTTTTCACAAGAATCAAAGACAAAACAAACGCTCGCAAACAGTTCAATCTGAGAATGACACTGGTTCATTCAAACAAAATTATATCGCAAAACAATGCATTATCAATATTATCAGTAAACGACAAAGAGGAGCATTCAAATGAGAGATTAAACACGGGATAAAGGTAAATAATGAAGATCAGGTCAACATGTGGTAAACAGTCTAGGCAAAACACGGATCATAATTACTGAGTTAGTCGGAATGTCTAAATTAACGCCAATATTAAAACTAGATAGCTGAGGAATGATTTTCCAAACAATTATTTCATCACTAACAGATAAAAATAAATAATCTCCAATAATACAGGGAAAGTAAAGCAGACTATATAATCCTTTAAAACACTAGAAGTTATTAGAAAGAACCAAGCACCAAGACCTATCGGCCGTTTCCTAATACTTGAATACTTTATGTTGCTCATTGAGGTATTACTAAATTAATGACTGAGGGCAACTGATCGACAAATATTCTGACAACCTCTGTATGTTACAGACTAATACGTAACAATAGACCAGATGAGTGGTTAGATAACAATTATGCTGTTTTGATAATTTCACTCTTCGAACCAGTGATCTGACGACTGAACAGTAACAGGTCTGATTGAATCCAGCTAACCCTTTTGGTAGTATACCAAGCCACAAACTAGTTGACTACTGATAATTCTACCTTCAACTCATGCAAACCAGTTATTAAGTAAATATTATCTCGTCATCTCATAATGACACACTGGAACCTTCAACAAATCTATTTCCTTCAACTAAATAAGAAATTATTTCAAATCTAATCTTGGAGTGATATCGGTTAGAGAACATTTGAAAACCAGATAGAACTGGAGACCTGTGTTCTTTCTGGTTTCGGACTAATTGGATGTGCACACCTACCACCATAGTTCGAACCCAGAACCTTCCACATACAAGGCAAGCTAGTAGAAACCATTCGGACACTGGGACCCAAATCATGGGACCAGCCCATGAATTCTAACTTCTACCAGTTCGTGATTTTAGCGCAACCTCTATCCAGCGTCGTCGACGAGTATTCGTCCTCACTTTCAACCAGATGAACCTGACTGGTCACAACTTTAAACTAGAATCGTCTAGAGAGCATTAAATTAATTTTCAAAGGTTAATTTGCAAGGATTTGATTTGTTTCAAGTTTGATCACGATCGATGAGGTCAAAGTTCATCTCCGAATCCTAACAAATTCAACCATCCAGTATCAGTACACTATTCATTAGTTCTGAATTTTTTACTAAAGTCATAATCGGTCTGACATTGGATTGACAGAAACTTAAAATTCATATGTGACCTGTGCACACTTACTCACTGGTTGAATGGTTGTAAAATATAACAGTCATAAACTTGATCCTTGATGTTTTTTTTCCTTCACGTTCCCAGTGGAACATAGGGCTTCAAGCTAGTGGCTTGAAGTTTCTGTAGCAGTGTTTATTTTACAGGATGGAGTTGCTAGCCGCATGCCCAACCTTTCCTTTTTACCAGGATTATTTTTGGCTTAGTGAGGTAAAAGAGTGCGTCGGCCTGGGATCGAACCCTGGACCATGTGGATGGCCGGCGAGCGTCCTAGCCGCTATACCACTGACGCAAGAGCCTTGTTGTAGCCATCAGTAAATAATACACTGACGTCGTGTCCCGTTCTTCCTGGTTGTTTTTTCTTACATAAATCCACCAAAAAATATTAGTTTTCGACCGAACAAGTTCAGTCTCCAATCTTTAAGTTCGAATATAACTGAGGCTCATACAACTTCCATGTAAAGGCAGCTTTAACGCGCGGAATGTTACTCTTCTTCATGGGGACTGACAGTCTTAAGGACAGAAGTAACAGCTTCGACTAGTTTCCCCCTTTATTCACCAGATCAATAAATAGCCATAAATCATGAATTGATCAGGAATTAAAATTCATAGGTAATTTGATTCTACTCCAGTGGTTGTGAATGGCCAATGTGCTTGTCTCATAACTTTGAAGGTCTCAGGTTTCATTGTGCGGGGTGGGGGGTGGGTGGTTCCGCAGACAAAACAACTGTGTACTACTCTGTAGTTTTCATTGGTTCTCCAGCTGACATCAATCCATTTTTATAGCATGTAATCAATATTTTTGAAAACAATTCACTAGATCATTCATTTTTCTGATCCTATTTTTTCTTTCTTAAATATTTGATGACATGACTAACTACTTTAAATAAATTATTTCTTCAAAACAAAACTGATAAAAGTGAAAAAAATATATAGAGAGAGGGAGAGAGTTACCGATTACAGGACATGCATAGATTGCTAGATTTGGCAAGTAGTAAATATACAAAAAGGCAAGCGAAAGAAAACTGTTTCCCATTTGATCACACACACACTTGATTACACACACTTCCAATAATTATGCTGCGTTGTTGTGTTATATTTATTGGTAGATTTATGGTTTAGAAGTGTAGTAACCCTAGCCGTAGTAGTGGTATTTATTGTTGTTACTCTTTTTGCCGTTATTGTTGCTGTTGCTGTTGTTTACTGTTGTATGAATAAGGTTAAGACAGGAGTTTGTCCAAAAATGCAAATACTAATGCATATCATAAAAGTTGTTTATGTGAATAATCAAACTGGTGGAATTGTAGAATATTTAGCATATAGTTAAGTGTTGTACCATTGATAGACTAGAGTTGAGGAGGAAATGCCTGTTTTTTATTATCTTTCGTTATTTGGATCATAGGAATTATTAAGAAGATGGTTACAGTGAAGAAAATTTTGCTTTTCGACGAAGTCATCAACTAGACAGCTGTACATTCGTGTATTTATATTACATAAGTGAAAAGGTCCCACAATTATTTCCGGTCAGAGGTCAGATTAATAAGATTACAACGTGTAATAATCAGGAAGATATAGTAGAAGAGACAAAATAGGATTACAATTACTAGAAAAATAGTCAGTTTGGATAATTACGGGTTAAGGATGTAGCATTTACGAAATGGGTAGGAGGTTTGGACATATAAAGATAACGATAATAACTAAATCTAATAATGCAGATAGGGATTTAGAAAGGTAAATATAACAAATAAACGGGAAGGTTGGAAAAGAAAGGTAATAGGATGATCATTATTGGTGGGGAGACTGACTTTTCATGATGGTCACGGTAGGTATAATGGTTGGACGTGTTTCTTTTGGACACATAGAATAGGCTTGAGTGTTTGGATCGCCAGTGCCTACCTCAGCTTTTCCTAGATGTCTTGATTTCACTCCCTTAGGTAGGTTGGATCGGATCTTATATATAGCTTTGAAAGACTTTCCAAATGGGATTGAATGTCCAGAATTCACGAGATGCTATGTTATCGAACCGTGTATCCTTTCGCGTTCTCCCTTTACTAGCCATGCTGAATAGTGTTCACGCGCACGTTTTACAAGCGGACGCATGGTACTATCAATGTACTCAACTCCACACGAGCAAGTGAACTTGTATATGTATGTTGAAGTGTCCCAATGCAACAGGCTGTCTTTCACGTGTTGGATGAGTAATTTCTTGCAGGAGAATGCTATTTGTAGGCTGGTGGCGTAGTAGATTTTACTGAGAGACTTCAAAAGCCGTATACAGGGAATTTCCACTTCGGTATCACTTTTAAATTCGAGGTTCAATATAAGCATCTTTTGGTGGGCAAAATGAACCTTTTCAGGTGTTTTTCTTAGTTTCAGATTCTTGTCTATTAATCTGGGTGGAAATCCATTTTTTATCAAGGTCCCTTGAAGATTTTGCAATTCTTCATCTGCCGGATCCTCGAGGAAAGACAGTATATTAGGTTTCTCTTTCTGCTCAGAGGCACACAGCTTTGAAAGCTAATAAACTCTCCGTTCCACGTAGGCTTTCTGTAGATGGATCTATAGATATATTGCCAATGTAACTCATAATTATACAAACCGACTAGTTTTCTAGTAATTATAATCCTATTTTGTCTTTTCTACCCGATCTTCCTGATTATTACAGATTGTGATTTTAATAATTTTACCATAGGCCTGAAATATTTCTAGAATAGTACCACTACCTATCTTCTGTTTATTTCACTTAGTAATTTTATTGATCTAACCTCTGGCCAGAAGTAATTGTGGGACTTTATGCCACATGAAATATAAATACATGACGAATGTACAGCTGTCTAGTTGATGACTTCGTGGAAAAGTAAACTTTTCTACTCTGCAACTATCTTCTTAACAATTCCTTCATTATTTCATATAAGTTTCTGTTAGAATGTAAAAGACTGCCTTCACAAAAGGAACTCATTCGCTGGTATAGATATGGTTAAATTAATTTAATCATTTGCTATGTGGACAGCATGTCCTACAGTTCGACATCAGTAGTAATTTCTAACTACTCATATCTATCAGTAGTATATTTCATCTTGATTTTGTCGCCTGTTACCACCACTTCTCTGTCTATCATGTTTAAATTGCTAAATTAAATACAGTCAATAAGCATTATTAACTAAGAAAGCACTGAACGGAAGTCCCCCGATCATTTGGGACATAATGCTACCTATCAGGGATTAAGGCCACTGAGCTAGATGTCTCTTAATTCTGAATTATGTCAGTTAGCAATAAAAAAACAAAATACTTGAGCAAAGAATATCCTTTCCAATAATTTCCTCTTCTGGAACTACAATTATATCTATATTTTCTGTAGTTGGTTTGTAAGGATTAGTATGTCTTGTCTGGTCTGCCTGTCTGTTTTCGACATAGAACTTTACACAAATGTGCGGCACTTCAAGTCGCCACACTCCACTCCTTGTAGCACACAAAGCAAGAGAAGAAAGTACAAGAAAAGCATAATAGAAACAGTGAGCAGAGGTGTGAGACAAAGGAGTAATAAAGAAATACAAAACAGTTTCATTGAAGATCATAAGTCACAGGGAGTGGATGCATCTGCGCCACTGAGAACGATTTTGAGCCATGTCACCAATTGTTTCCAACCATAGATTTTTACCGTCCCGAGGACCCCAGCCTGGAAGTCTACACCTTTCTACGTGGCTTAGACCAACTGTTGTGGATTTTATTGACTGATGCCAAGTTTTTGTTTGACCGCCGCTAGCTTTTTTCCAGCCTGACCCTAAATCCGTTAACATTGCTTGTCTTGTACGAGTTGGTCACGGATTGATATCAGCTAGAGAAGTATTGAAAACCGGGATTACTGGACAGCTGTTTCATCCTAGTTTGGGAATCATCGGCAGTACACACCCACCACCAGGGTTCGAACCCACGCCCTTCCGGTTACAAGGCAAGCTGGCTCATATACCATTCAGCCACTAGGACCTGATTCGTATGCCCCACCAACGATGTTGTTTGGGGTCGCGGTAAATCACGAATTGGTAAAAGTTTGAATTCATGGACTGACGACTGAATCCGGTCCCAGTGGCTGAATGGTCTAACAGCCAGTTTGCCTTGTAACCGGAAGGTCGTGGGTTCGAACATTGGTGGTGAGTGTCTACTGCCGATGATTGCCAAACTAGGATGGAACAGCTGTCCAGTACTCTCTGGTTTTCAATGGTTCTCTAAATGATATCGGCCTGTGATCAACTCGTAAATAATATTATATATATATATATATATAATATATAATATATATATATAATATATATATAATATTCTAGAATAGTAGTCAATAACAATATTAGTGTTTTTCAAATAATATCGATTTGTTAAGTAAGACCAGTGGAATTACAGTTCAAGAAAGATGCAAAAATTATAATAATAATATAATAGTAAATAGAATATCAACTGAAATTAGGAAATTTCTACAAAACATTGAAGATCATTCGAATCTAGAAGGCCAAAGTAAGGACAGTGTCTGAACCAACTTCTTTTTGATACATAAATTAGGCCACTACCACTCGATGGTAATTTATTTCTGTTGAATGACAAGTCGTATTGAATACCTACCATGAATTTAGTTCAATCCTCATAACGTTTGAATATTAATCTAACTCTATTAACTAGATTTGAGATGAACTTCCCTAACGTGCCGATGAAGACTCATCACTTGCGGGATAGGCAGTCACAATTAATATTGACTATTGGTCTATTACTATGAAGTGGAACAATTGGTTTAATGGTCGAATGCACAATCAATAAGCAGAAGGCTATGGTTTTGTTCCCTACAGACACACCTTAATCCCTACTGGTTCATAGTAAGCCCAGAAAAGGGTGAATGTCAGTAATGCGGCTAGCAGGACCACTTCGTGTAAAATAACGCCACCGACACTAAACACTTAAGCCTTTAAGCTCTATGTTCTACTCAGAATGCAAAAGAAATGAATGAAAACTATAAAAAAAACGATTGTTTTATGGTCTTGTATTTATCTTTTAGCATGATAACAAAGGTTTTATTAGTCATTTGTGCTCTGCTAAAGACTTCGTAATTAGGGTGAAACAGGCGATCAGTGTTCGATGTTTCTTTTTCTGATGGCTTTATAACTCATATCACTAAAAGACTGAATCTATTTATTATTCATCATAGGCTGTACTAAAATGTGTATCTTACGGGATTTATGATATTCATACCAGTTATTTAAATAGGAAAGACTTGTAACTCGTATTCAGAGGGGTATTAATAACACAAACTTTCAACCCGCTCAGTGTAAAATGAATAGGCACTTTTCAAACTCTTTATTATACACAAAATTTCGGAATATATTTCAGTACAGATTTCATCAAAAAGTGATATCACGAAAGGAAGCTTCGAAAATCAAGGTGTATAAAACAGCCTGAAAAATATTTCCTTTCTGCAGTATTTAGTGAATTCATAAATGATGATGGGAAGACTGGTAAACTGAATACTCTTCGACAAACATCGTTATTTATACAATTGGCCTGAGGATTTCATTATGAGCTGAAATCAGTTAAAGGACATATGGAAAACCATCTGGGAGTACTGGATAACTGTTTTGTCAGTCTAGTTTGGGACTTCCAAGCAGTACGTATTCACCTCCAGGGTTCGAACCCAGGATCTTCTAGTTACAAGGTGAACCAGCTTGCAAAGTGGTCGTGTTATGTCAGGAATCGGCAGAAGTTAGAGTTCACGGACTGGCCAGTGATTCGCGTCCCAGTGGATGAATGGTCTACGAGCTCACTAGCCTTGTAACTCTAGCAGTGGGTGTGTTCTGACGAAGAGTCCCAAACTAGGGTGGACAAAACAACTGTTCAGTAACCCGTGCAGGTTTTCCAATGGTTTTCTAACTGAGGTCAGCTCATGATGAAATCCTGTAACCAGTGAAACAAAATCCCTATAAAAACCAATCCTTGGAAATTTATACAATTCATGTTTTAAGGTTAAATCCGTACAAACGTAGGAACATTGTGATAACAAATAACTATCAGTCTGAATAAACATACTATATATAATTTATGTGAGTAATAATCTGTTAACTTTATCATCAGGTGAATAGTAATCACTAAAGTGCATATTAGCATATAAACTGGAGTTATTGTATTAGAATTAAATGCAATTATAAACATCTAGATTTCGTATCAGTAAAACTTGCTTCTAGTTCCACCCACCTGATGAGGTGCAGGTACATCCAGATGACGAGTCCCAAACAGGACGAAATGCGCATCCTGGATTCCACTGCTAGCCACCATCCACCAATTGTATACTAATCAAATGCCCCGACATCGTCGAAGCTCTGCACAAGAAGCCGACATGTCAACCTGAGACCGAGCACTTCGGTTCAATCAATCAACGGGAAAATCAAAAATTCAATTCAATTATTATTATCATTATTATTAATAAATAATTAAAATAGGGGATTTACATTAATAATAATAATGTTCCATAAGAAATGAATATAAAATTAAATCAAGTAAAAATATCAGCGACAATGTAACAATGAGAACAAAAAATACAATGCCATTTACTGAGAGTTCCTCAATAAACTGGTAGATTCCTGTCTCACACTCTTCTCATCACAAAATGAGGGTTAAATAAGGTATCGTAGAGATTTTGTACTTAGTTGTCCGAGTACACAGTCTTCTATACTTACTTCTAGTTCCAGCCACCTGATGAGATTAAGTAAGCAAACGGTTATGCATAGAGAGAGGATGTTCAGAGTCTGACAGGGTAATATTTACTAATTGCTTGCAGGAATCCAAGCGACTATCTACAAGAGTTTTAACGAGTTAATTTAGCAACACCCGACTTGTCCTACTGACGGCTTTTAGCCTCCTATGCAGTATAACAAACAAAGTCTTTCTTTAGTAGCCAGTGAAGCATTAAGAGGGTACAGTGAAGGAGTATAGGCAGAATACAAGAATTAGCGAACGGTAACAGTAAAGACGGAGTTATACCAGATCGTCTTAATTTCCTTACGTAGAACGTCAAATGAGATATCTTTCTGGAAGATGACATGATGTAGGAAGACCAGGAAAGATCAGAGGAAATACACGATCCAAGGTATTTAATATTCAATTTAATTGCAACTCCTGTGCCATCTACAATGGCGGAACCGTGTGAACTAACTAATCAGTTTATGTAAGTCTCACTTGCGTTTGAAAGCGAAATTAACAACCTGACATCTGAAGGGATTCACCTTAGGACCATTTGACGAGGACTAATAACTAGTTCTGATAAAAAGTTATTCATTTTGCAACGGTCTCACTGAGAAGTAACCGCCGGCATCGAAAAGGTTAGATGATCGGCATACTTAATAAAATTGGCTTCATCTGAATGAAACAAGTCATGTAAGAAAAAGGAAAACAGAAAAGGAGAATGGACAGCTCCCTGAAGAACACCACCTGGAGTAAGTGGAGCTGTGAAGGATTTCTAATTGTAAACAGTGTATTTCTTACCACCAGAAAGAAAGGAATGCAACCACTTATTATTCCAGCACTCTACTTGTGCCACGGCAAGCATGTCTCATAAAAGAAGCCTAGGTACAGAGTCAAAAGCAGATGTTTAATGTAGGAAGGCATACAGAACACATTTGACATCTCCGTTCAAGTTAGAGACAACATTGTGATATAAGACGACTGCGGCATCTAAAGTACACCTACTATATTTATAAACAAATTGATTAAGGTTGTAAAAGGCCTTTAATGAAGGTTCAAGGTTAGGTAAAAGCAGTTTTTCCAGTATTTTTTTAAGAAAGGTGAAGTGATGGCAAAGGGTCTAAACTTAACACTTGAACCGCTTGATGATTTGAACACAGGAACAACTTTAATATCCTTCCAAGTATCAGGCACAACGTTACTAGAAAAGCATTCATTGAAATACCAGTGATAGGATAACATAAAGTGTCCACATATTTCCTGAGGATGGTAGTGGGCACCCTAGCTAAACCAAAGGACTGGGTAGAATTCAGGGATTTGAGACACTTTAGGATATAGTCTGTTGTAAAACCAGAGTAGAATTCATTATTTGCGCTTGTAGCATCTGAGTCCAGATCATCTGCTAGACGACATATGAAAGACCTCCTAAGCGTATTAACATCGAATGGAGAAGCATCATTATTTATTTGTTGATCACCTATGATTTCCTAAAATAGTTTCCATATATTTGATGAGTTTCTGCATGATAAGAACTTTTAGTTGCAGATCCTTTTTAATCTCTGAAGGTAAAATAAAAGTATGCTACCAAGATAGGTTTAAACCGACCACTGTCTTCTTTGTATGCATAAATCTGGCTTCTTTAATCTCATTTCTCGAGCTTCAGAAGAAACCAAAAGCTTTTTTATTAACTTGCTTCTTAATAGCTATAAAGCTTTTACTGAAGGTTACCGTAAGAATACAGCCCAGTAAACGTTGTGTGAATGAAATCCCTAGAATGCCATTATGAGTACTAGAAAGCCATTTCGGACAGTGATTGACAGTGCGAGCCTAAAGACATTTTCTCGTACACCCAGTGTATTTGCTTCCACAAACACATGCACATTTATGCACACATTTTGATGTGGTGAGGATCAATGACTTATCTTTGCCTATAGTTTGCAAAATGGCCTTTATTGTGTTTATGAGCAACTTACCAAATGCCTGATGGGTTCGATTAATGTCTTTCTCCAAGTGACGTTACATGCACTGACTATATTACCTCTCTATAAAGATAACTTTATATTATGTTATTCACTTCATGATAACGTTAACACATTGAGCACCTGACAGACTATAAGGTCTATTACACGATAGGCTCCAAAGATGCTTAGATTACTAGGTCAGTCCACTGGATATTCAGTTACTGCAGTATAATTCAACGACCCATTAACTCTACCTTCTATCAATTTGAATCCGCGTCGAACCTGATATGATGAACCCCATTATGGGTCTCTTCAGTAATCTAGGCATCTGACTTCAATCCCTTGGTTAAATTCCTCTTGGTGGTATCAAACAATAACGAAACCTCTCTTCGAAAGTCCTTGGTCTCCAATACTCCTCTTGATGATATTGATTTGTGATAGTATCCACTAAAATCCATACAAAAAGTCAAAGTCTGGATACTGGAGTACTAATCAACTTTCATCAATCTACCTAATCTGCAGCAAAATGTTCTATTTTTGATAGGTTTTGTTTATTCACTGCTCTATAAATCTTCTCTGTTACTTTCAAATGACCTAAATTCACACCATAAAGATGAAATCTACAGGTCAACTATAATTTTTCAAATCTAATCTCGTAGTAAGAGTGAAATGAAAACACACATCTGGCAGCAAAAGTTCATAAGGATAATTTCATTCTGTTTTCTCCAACGCGCAAAAATCTATCCTTCCAAAGTGTTTTCTACAAAAATATTATTAGAGGTAGGTAGATATCACTCTCAATCCTACTCATTCTATAGGGCCAGCTAATAATTAAATGAATGAAAGGCGTTTTAAGGTCATGTATATATATATAATGGTATATATATATTATGAGTACGAAATGATGTCGTTGGTGTGACACCACTTTTCAGAATTTTAGTTTAGTTTTATCTAAATTCGAGATAATATTTCATATGAGTGTTAAAAATTGAAAAGATTTTCTTGAGAAACTGGAAACATGAATTCGAATAAAATCGATTTGAAAAAAACTGAGTAACAACATATAGAGCTGAATTAGTTGGATCCTTGCCTTTTCACCATATTTGACCACATCATCTTTTATTAAATGTAAATAATGAATTCTTTTCCCTGTCATACTTAGTGATGCCATTATTTAATAGATATCATGGTTGATGAGCCTAAATGAATTCTCAAGTATTTGGTGTTGTAGGGATTTTGTTTGGTCGGTTGGAGGATTTCATCACTAGATGACATCGGTTAGGGAACCATTGAAAAATCTCCAACGAGTACTAGACAGCTGTTCCGTCAGCCTAGATTGAGACTTCCAAGCAGCACGCACCCAGGGCTAGTTTTCGAACCCGGGACATTCTGGTTACAAGGCGAGCTAGCTCGTAGACTTCTTCAATGAGTTACTGACTCACGTTCAGTGGCTTAATGGTCTACGAGCTCGCTCACCTGGTAAACAGAATACCTTGGGTTCGACTGCCACTTAGTGGGTAGGTGCTGCTGAAGAGTCCCAAACTCGGCTGGTGATATAGCTACCCAGTAATTCCAGGTGGTTTTCCAATGGTTGTCTAACTGATGTCAGCTCATGTTGAAATCCTTCACCTAATGGCTAAATGAACTTTAATCAAATTCGCGATTTTTAATTTGCACAGTTCTACAAGGTGATTATAATATTTGGTCTGCTTGATACGATTAAATGGCAATCAAGAAGGCAGATATGACTTTGTGTACTATTTATTGTCTGATTTGAGTTGTTGGATACCGTTCACATTAATCATTTATCTTGGCCGATATCAGGAGGTTCTCTGAGATCAGTTAAACCGGATGCGCTCAGATCAAAATCAGCGAACAGTTTGTATCATTTCATTCTAGCTACCAATCACTTCCGATTGAAGTGAGCGGTATCTAACTACTCAAGTCAGTCAGTTAGTAGTATGTAGCACCATAAGTTAGCTTATCTTACAACAGTTTTCCAGTGAATTACGTCATCCTATAATCTATGCACCTCAGTAGCTTGTTGCTACTCCCATTCACCATTTTTACTGTTTTATTCACAAAACTCCGATCATATTACTTACGTAATAAATGCAGAGGTCGTTTCATACTTTACTGACTAAACATATCGATTCACCTACACATCGTGATCATCGTTGATTATTACTTCATTTCTAGGGAATTCATTTGTTTCAAGTATGGCCATGGACTGATATCAGTTGGGGAGATACTAAGAATCAAGGAGTAGTGGGCGACTTTTCCGTTCTTGTCTGTGGTTCATCTGTTGTACGCATCCACCAGAATTCGAACCCAGGACTTTGTAGTTACAGGTCAAGCTCGTAGACTATCACTCAGACACTGGGATTGAACTCAGTGGCCCATGACATCTAACTTCTACCAATTCATTATTTTGTCGTGACTGGCACCAGACAATATCATAGGCAAGTATTTGTTCACGCTCCTGACTAGATGGACCCCACTGGTCACGACTTCCCATTAGAACTATAAAAACAGTTCGTGCTATA
This sequence comes from Trichobilharzia regenti, assembly GCA_944472135.2. Lineage (NCBI taxonomy): Eukaryota > Metazoa > Platyhelminthes > Trematoda > Strigeidida > Schistosomatidae > Trichobilharzia > Trichobilharzia regenti. The sequence continues at coordinate 32,019,258 of OX235267.1, forward strand.
GCCAGTCACTAAAGAGTAGAGTCCTTATGGCTGAATGGTCTACGAGCTTGCCTTGTATCGAGAAGGTCACAGGTTCGAATCCCCATGGATGCGTACAGAGAATGCGTCCCAGACTAGGCTGAAAAAAAAACCAGCTGTCCAGTACTCCCTTATGATTTTCACTAGCTCTATAACTGAAATCTATCCGAGGTCAAACTTGAAGCAAATCAAATCTTAAAAAACAAGCTCGTATGCATCAAAATGTTTGCCAACTTCTTCAAGTATTTTTGTGTTTTCTTCGTAGAAGCAGGGGGAGTAGGATGAGGATGCGGTGAGCTTATAAACCTTTCACTCAGCCTATGTACTTGAACTGATGAAATAGTCATCTTGAAGATTTTTGAATAACTGCTATATTTCAGGTTAGTTTTCACCAGAAATAAGTAGAATTTAGGAATTCAGCTGAAATTGAATACTACTAGGTGTATGTTATATACCAGCTTCATATTATTCAGCAGTTATTATTACTATTCCCTCGGCTTCTGTATGAAGCATAAGGCTCCAGTAACAAACTTCTGTTTGACTCTGCTAGCTGAATTATTTTGTAGCTCGCTTCATAGGCTTTGATCTTCTTCTCATACAGTCTTCTTTATTTCAACATCATCAACATTCGACTCATCGTTTCCCGTTGAGTTCCACTTGTGAATATGCATGGTGCGTTATATCAGTCGATTGTCTCCTCAACTCATGTTCAATCCATCTCCATTTTCTTATTCATATTTCGGTCCTTGGCTGATCCGTCACGTAACAGAGTTTCTTTCTGGCCTTCCAATCTTCAGCATGCAATGAAGGCAACTGTTGATGAAAGTCTGTTTCTAGTGACGCCCCCAAGTTTATGAACCACATTGAAACAGTGACTTGAAATTAGTCATGAAGATCTGGATCACCCCTTTTGTGTTTGATTTCAGTAGATCTCCAAGTCGATTTCCCGAGCAATAAAGGTTAGTCTTGCTTCTCCAATCATGGTTGGCTTTGACATCCTCATCTGTAGCATCTGCCTGTAGTTGAAACGACGCCTCTTAGATAACTGGGAGAGGTGATTTCATTCTACCGTTGACGGTGATTAGTGCCTAGGTGTCTTCATCTCCCCGGTCTTCTCTATGTTCATTTGAATTCTTGTCTTCTCTACCTCTTCTAAAAACCTGTTAGTAGATCTTTCATTTCATGTGACAGTGCATGTAATTAATCATATTAATAAAGAGAAGACGTTCAACGAAGAGACTCTTTTCGCCGAATTCATTCACATAGCTGTACAATCATATTTATATACAATTATTTTGTGTGTGTATACATGAGGTTTGTCAGGGTTAGGTAATTAGATAGCAACTAAAGTAAAATTGAATTAGTAAGTTAGATGACATAATGTAATTGACTAAAACTTTTCAACTTAGTTGAATGAATTCGCTGAAAAGAGTCTCTTTGCTGAACGTATTCTCTTTTTCACAGTATTATTCAACAACGGGTATCTGCAGCTTCATGTGTTGATTAAACCTAAAAGCATTAAGTTTCAGGCCGAAAACATTAAGAATCCATTACAAGTTTATGAATACCTCATTCTTTTCTTCAAGTGGTAGCATTAATTGAAGGTGTTACAAGCGCTATCCCAGTATCTTCTATGGACAAGTAACTGATTGTATCGCTGACCATGAAAACCAACAAACACCAAGATGGAACATTGAATAAAAATAAGAAGGCGCAAACACCAGAAGGTTTAACCAAGTCGCATATGAGGATACCTGTCCATTAGACAATGAAGGAGTGAATTCGTCGATAATTTTCAAAATCTGGGAATCTTCAGATGTCGGACTGCGATTAATTGTCTTCAAATCGTCAATGAAACCTAATTGTCAAATAATAATAATAATAGTAATGATTTACTTTATTCCAAAAACAGTACTTGTGATACAGAATGGAATTTTCAGCATTAATCACAATATTGCATCTAATTTCCTCAAATTATAAATAAAATTAATCACACAGAAAATTTTCCACATTTACAATAGAGGTAGTGTCAAAAACATGCAGCATATAAAATGGAAATAGCAATAATAATGATAACAGCTAGGGTAATAATAATAATAATACAAGTGAAAATTGCGGTGGGCTTTCACACACAGTATTGTCAATGTGGTATAGAAATCCTAACATGTTTAAAAATATTGAATATAATGTTCTTACTACATGATATGGTGAGGGGAAAACAAAGATTACAGCCGTCATGGAGATAAGTTGGTGTTTGCAATTATGAGAGTAAAACAAAGAAGCAACAGGACCATAAATATAATAGAAATAATAAAAGTAAAACTTGAAGGTATATAAGGATGGATGGAGGAAATTGTTTATTTACTAGATGAAAAATGGTTAGTTAATTCTTGCCTGACACTATTTTCATCACATAAAATACGTGCCAAGTATGGTATCATAGAATTTCTATACTTAGACGTGCGAGCATACAGTTTTCTGAAGTTACTTCTTGTTCTACCTGAGGAGATGCAAGGTGAAAGCTGAGGGTAAAGCGGATGCTCCAAGTCAGACAAAATCCCTTTAGCAAATTTATTGCACGAAGTCAAATGCCTATCGACAACGACGTTAACTATGTGGTCCACTGGGACACCACTCACTCTACTGACAGTCTTCAGTATTCTACGAATTGTGACATAGTCCTTTTTAAGCAAACCAGGAAAGAATAAGGGTGAACAATAAAGAAGAATAGGTAGGATGCAAGAGTTTACGAACTGTAGGATGAGGGTTTGAGTTATACCCGAGTGTCTTAACTTCTTAATGTAAAATGTCAGGCGGAATATTTTACTGGAGATTGCTAAGACATGGGAAGACCAGGAGAGATCAGAAGAGAGAATGAGTCCAAGATACTTAATTTCTGATTTGATTCCTATATCATTGTCGTCAATTTTACAACTGTCATGAGAATCGACGGTTTCTTTTAACTGTCTTTTACATCTTAAGCTGAAATCAACAGTTTGACACTTAGAAGGATTCAGTTTAAGACCGTTAGACTCAGACCATTTGCTGACTTCCGATAGAAAGCTATTTATTTTAGTACAATCTAGCTGGGAGTTAACAGCCATTGAAACCGTTAAATCATCAGCATACTTCACAAAGTTTATTTCATCAGAGTGAGGCAAGTCGTGCAAGAAGAAAGAAAAAAGAAAAGGAGAAAGAACAGCACCTTGAGGGACACCAGCTTCAGTAGGCAATGAAGTGGAAGACTTCCCTTTATATACGGTGTACTGCTTTCTTTCTGAGAAATAGGAATGTAACCAAATACAACAGCCCAACATTGTGTTTGACTAGCAGCAAGTTTATTTAATAAGATGTCCCTAGGGACCGAGTCGAAAGCAGATGTATAGTCTAGGAAGGATAGATAAATAAAACAATGGATTTATCAGTTCAACCATCACCTGCAAATCTCTCAGAAATACCATCAACAACACTCACAAAACTGCCGGTGGACATAAACCATCCAACAAGAGCAGAAATCGTGAATATGATAAATCCAATAAAGCCCAGAGAGGCAGCAAAAATAGACGAAGTTCCCCCTCAAATCACTGACAACTTACCCAGAAACTGGGGCAGATGTGGTCATGCCACTATTGCAAATGATTTGGAGGGAAGGGAAGGTGCCTACCGATTGCAAGAAAGGCTGCCTTTTGCAACTATCAAAGAAGGGTGGCTTACGCCTCTCCAACAACTGACACGGAATTATGCTCTCGTCCACTCCAAGTAAAGCGCTTAGTCGCATCATCCTGGAGAGATCAAAGGATGCACTGGATGCAAAACTCCGCCAGCGAAATCACAACCAGCCTGCTGTATTCCAGAAAAGCATATCATGTGATGATCAAACTACATTTCTACACATCATCGTCGAACGAAGCATAGAATGGAAGTCCAACCTGTGCCTTTATCTCAACTTCATCCATTTCGAAAAAGCCTTCGACATTGGTGGCCGAGAAGTAATTTTGAGATTACTTCAATACCATGGCATTCAGTGACAAAATCTTTATCACCCTCATTCAACAGCTGGCTATATGACAACGCCGCGTGTTAGATGATCCACAACGGAAACAACAGCCAGCACCAGTCACTATCGATAAGACCGTTTCAAATGCAGGCAGTTGCCGCAGGTGAAGATATAAAAACCATAACCGGAAAGGCAACACAGACCTTGAATACTCTGAAATCAGTTTTGAAGTCTTCTTCACTCCTAGCAGAAACAACATAATTCAGATTTTCAGCACCAGTGTTAGGCTGGTCGGTCAGAAACTTGGCCAACGCGTCAGGAAAATCATTTTCAACAAGCTAATGCATACTTTTATCAACATCTGCCCCCTTCGCTGGCTCCACACACAAGACCAGATGGGTAGTTGGAAAGAATTAACAAAACGGAACTCTGGGAATTAACCAGTCAAAAACCTATTGCCCAACAAATGTGCCAAAAGAAATGGAGAAGTATAGGACACATAGTGAGGAGACAAGGAAGGGAAATCGAGTGCCATTTCAGTGCAGGAGTGGAACCTGAGTTTTTGTCGATGTGTTGGGAGTCTTGTGATGGCATGGAGGAGGTAGTGTGTGAAGAGGGATGACAGATTATGCGAAGTCGTGGGGGCGGCTAAAGAGGACCACAGAGAATAAGACAAAGTGTAGGTGTACTGCTGAAGCCATTTGTTCCACCGAGGACTCAGTAAATGGAAGGAGAAGAACAAACAGTTAACGTGATTTCCTCACCCTTAGCAACTCTGTAGTGATATTTTCGTGATATTTTTCAGTTTAGCAGACTGGTGATGCTCACATAATGTTGAATAGGAGCTTAGATAGTCTGGCTCCAGTTGTGACTTTTAAAAACCCACCTTTTTTGTGAATTTCAGTTTGGTTTTTGCTTCACTTCACCGCATAATTATTAAAGTAGTCTATTTTCTATTATGTTTATTCAACCAAATTTAAATCTGGTCACATAATTTTTTAGAAGTAAGTTGAGTAGAACTTCCATATGTTGTGCATTCTACTTGTAAGCAGATATGAGTAGTGTATACATGAAATCCTTGGGAAAGCGATAATAATAATTTACGTGACTGGTATAGACACTGGACAAGGAACATGGGAAGAAAGAGCCAAATAAACTTGAGAAAGTGAAGAATAATCTATCCGCAATACAGAATATCTGTGCAATCAGTACCATGCTACTCATTTTAGTAATGTCTTGATGTATTCATCATCGTTCATCGTTGATTCAGCGGTAGAATGTTCACCAGCCAGCTACATATTCCGTGGTTCGACTCCCAACCAGCGCACTACTAAACCCCGCTTAGTTAATAGTAAGCTCGGTAAAGAGGGAAGGTTGGTTGTGAGGCTGACAGTCCCACCACACACGAGAAAGAATAATAACATCAGTGCTACTGAATCCTCGAAGACTAAGCCTGAAGCAATATATTCCACTCAGAATGCAAAGGAATAAAATCAATAAACAAAATGACCTCTTCAACACCAGATCATAAATACTCATAGTAATAATCTACACCCACTGAGACTGTAGTGTATCACTATCGGAATTCTGATTTGCCTATGTTATGTACTCGTCTCTAAATTATTGCTATGTACTGGTTGAGAATTTAATAGTCCTGACGCAAGAAAGACGGAAATCAGAAGACCGCTAAATTTGCGATGATACTTCTATTTTCCAAACACAAGGAGAATCAATGTCACACAAGAGTGTGAGAGCAAAAATATATATGAATGTCCGAACAAGTGTGTGAACAATCAATAGACAGTCTTACCATGATTGGCTAATTATAATGGAGTATCGATCCATATATACATAGCAAAATATAGCAGACATATCAACAAACACACATATTATATGGATATATATCACCAAGGACAGACTGTCAACAAACACACATATTATATATAATATAAGGGGAATATACATTGTTAAAGGAGACAGGTTCATCAAAGTGAAATGGTCACAGACTAAGAGAGCAACAGAAAGAGAGACACCACCATACATATATATATATATATATATATATATGGATACATTTCAGCCTAAAATTATAATGTTGTTTGATCTTCTACCCATTTACGGTGAATCATTCATCTGATGTATACTCTTTGTATTCAAAGCTTGCTAAGGATTATTTTGTCATTCAATTTCAGGATTTGTGATTATTTGCACTTTCAGTAGTTTGATGGTATGGTATTTATTCCTTGGAATGTAATAATTTTAACACTTGACACTGAGTCTATATGGCAGAGAATTCCATACTTAATATGACAGTAAGCTGAAGTCTTTAAAGTCTGAAAAATTAGCTTCTTTAGTAAATTAGAATAACGTTACTAGAAGATGGAGTATTTACGCAATCTTTGTTTTATTCCTTCACGTTCCCAGTGGAACATAGAGTGGCTTCAAGCTAGAGGCTTGAAGCTTCGTTAGCAAGGTTTATTATTACGGGATGGGGTTGCTAACTTCATCTCAACCTTTCCTCTTAACTAGCTTTTTTATTACTGGTTTGGCGAGGTAAAGGAGTGCTTCGTCGGCCGGGGATCGAACCCGGTACCATGTGCATGGTCGGCGAGCGTCCTAACCGCTGTGCTACCGACGCCAAAACTGGACGCCAGTACTGGACAGTTGTTTCGTCCTAGTTTGGAATTCATCCTCAATAAGCGCCACCGTCAAAGCTCGAGCACGGGACTCTCCGGTTTCCTAGAGTTCTAGTGAGAAGTCGTGACTGGTGGAGTCCATCTTGTCTAGAGTGAAGACAAATACTCGCCAACGATGATACTGGCTGGTGCCAGTCTGGCTAGAATTTCGATTTGTTAGAAGTTGGAATTGAGTCGGCTCCCAGTGGATGAATGGTCAGTGAGCTTGCCTTGTAACCAATAGGTCTTAGGTTTAAACTACGACGATGGTTGCATACTGTGGATGAATCCAAAACTAGGACGAAACAGTCATCCAGTACTTCCTCGTTTTCAGTGGCTCTCTAACTGACATCAATTCATAGTCAAACCTGAGACAAATCAAATCCCTACCGACAAACTCTTGGAAAAGTCTGTAACCTATTGATGATAATCATTGGAAGGGATTCTGTAGCATTTCAATGAAACCTACTGATTGGTAGGGTTTAATAGGTTAACTGTGACAACACTGATTGAAGTGAAGATATTAAACAGTGGGTGTTTTGTTATTCCTTTAGGTTCCCTTAAGTGAAACATATAGCTTCAGCAGCATACGGTATACTAAGAATTATTTTTCGGAATTTCATCCAGGTGGCTGAATGGTAATTTGCTCCTACTAACAACTTTCGCTACATTTATCTTACATAAGATCTCAGACGATAATCAAAGAAGAGTCCTTCTACTGGGACCACACATCTGCCCAGTACTGTCAACTTTTTAACTGGAAAATGAAACTGTAAAATGACAGGAACAATTATGCCTTATTCTAATTTTTTTATTCCTTCATGTTCCCAGTGGAACATAGAGTGGCTTCAAGCTAGAGGCTTGAAGTTTCTGTTGCAGTGCTTATTATTACAGGATGGGGTTGCTAACTTCATCTCAACCTTTCCTCTTAACTAGCTTTTTTATTACTGGTTTGGCGAGGTAAAGGAGTGCTTCGTCGGCCGGGGATCGAACCCGGTACCATGTGCATGGTCGGCGAGCGTCCTAAACGCTGTGCCAACGATGCACTGTTTTCGTTAATTTATCAAAGACATTGTTGTGTGATAGTCTGAGGCAATTGTCATAAAGCCATGGACGTACGTTTGGTGTTTGTTGGCAGTCGTCAGATAGGCGTATCTGCAACCTTGAAGTATCTCATCATACTTCTGTGATTCTGATATGAATTATTCAGTGCTGTGGTCATGCGTTTTACCACAGAGTGATTGAGCGTCGCGATCGGTTCTCTGTAGAGCAGTAATGTGTACTTTGTTTAGACACTAGATAGTAACTAATGTGCTGCGTCTAGTCCCTCGTTTGGATGTATACCTAATTCTTTCAGTCAACAACAATTCACATTGCACCAATATATAGACCCACTTAGCTGGGTGGCCGTATTGTAAACTCGATTGATACGATTTAGTCTGCACCTAAACGTCTGTCTGTCTGTTTCCAACATAGAACTTTGCGCCGATGTGCGGCACTTCAAGTCGCCACACTCCACTCCTTGTAGCACACAAATCAAGAGAAGAAAGTAGAAGAAATGCAAAACAGAGTCAGAAAACAGAGGTGTGAGACAAAGGAATAGTAGTAACGAAGAACAATATAGTTCCATTGGAAATCATATGTCACAAGGAGTGGATGCATCTGCCCCACTGAGAACGATTTTGAGCCATATCACCAATTGTTTCCAGCCTTCATTAGTTCTAACCATCCTGAGGAACCCAACCAGGAAGCCAGTCTACACCTTCCTATGTGGCTGGCTTGAACTAACTGTTGTGGATTTCATTGACTGGTGCCATGTTTTGGTTTGACCACCGCTAGCTCTTTTCGAGCCTGATCATATGTCAGCTAACATTGCCCACTGTTGAGGAAGGCGATTGCTAGGCATATGTAACATATGTCCTAACCATCTCAGTCGATGTAGCTTCACAGCCTCGTCGATTGATTTCCTCCCCTTCCTAGCACTCGACTGAAGCCTAACCTCAATATTGCTCACCTTATTATACCACTTTACACGGGCGATAGAACGCAGACACATATGATCAAAGACAGCTAATCTTTTCATATATTCCACTCTCAATAGCTAGGTCTCACTGCCATAAAGAAGAACGGAGTGGACTGCTGAGCAGTACGCCCGCCCTTTGGTCGATAGTCGGATATCATGTCTATGCCGGAGACGGTGTAAACTGGTAAACTGGCACCCAAACGACGAAGTAGTCGCGTGACAGTAGTTACCTGCTGCCTTATATCCAATCAATACGACACAAACACCACACGAGATAATTAAATTAAAATTCTTTAAGCTAATAATAACGTGGATTGAGAATATTTCTTTTTATAATAAAGTTAAATATTTATAAAATGACGAAAATCTTATTGATCAATACATGTTAAGTTGATTTATTATCACCAGGTTCGAAAAAAGTATAGGAGTACGTGCTTTAGATATACACATATACCCAATAAAAGTATACATATATTTATATTGGAAGCATTCTGATTGGTTGATTTATCCAAGGCCATTTATCAGTTAGGATCAATACAGGCAATAGTTTGAGAATGAATGCATGAAAATAAATGTATCGGTTTAATAGGTTGAAATCCTATCATAGCATTCTAAATTCAACTCAAACAATGTTTGTGAAATGACTGAAATCTTTTCTGATAATTATTTTTACTACTGTTATTCAGTGAAGATGCCCGTTAAACATTTTTACAAGACTGATTATTGAAGTGTGAATTTTCTTTTCGATAACCTCTTCTTCATCAAGTTCTTTCTACACATGCATAATGTTGATAATTAGAGAAATATTGTTATTAATAACATCAATATCGTTTTAAATTATACTGAATCAATTATGTCGTTTTTTTTATTCCTTCACGTTCCCAGTGGAACATAGGGATTCAAGCTAGAAGCTTGAAGTTTCTCTAGCACAGGTGATTATTTTTACAGGATGGGGTTGCTAATCTCATGCCCAACCTTCCCTCTTTACCAGTCGTATTACTGGCTTAGCGAGTTAAAGGAGTGCTTCGTCTGCCGGGGATCGAACCCCGGACCATATACATGGTTGACGAGCGTCCTGACCGCTGTACTACCGACGCAAATCTATCGATAGATAACATTTGAAAACCATAAAAAATTGCATCCATTAGTTGAATATTTTATGAATTAAGGGAAGTAACACAGGACTTAGGAATTTGTAGGCTATATAGATGGCCAAGGTAGCAATAGTGACTAAACCTGCTTCTTTCGCTCACAGAGCCCCAGTTGATTTAGGAGAATTCCAGTGGACGCGGCTATTCGAAGTGTTCGCGTATCTATACGCTTTTAGTAATTTATCCGATAACCGATAGATGATAGAGGACGATTCGCCAATCTTACATTTGTGGCCTGTTTTAAACAGAGCAGTCCAATACAGAACCGTTAACAGTTTTAAAAACACCTTTATTTATCCTCACTGATAGGTGTTCCCGAGCACGAAAAATTAGATTCCCAGGGGAACAGCCAATTTAACTCATTTCACAGGCGCTGTATTTAAAGTGGCAGATACAGTTAGAGATGGCCAGCTAGCCTAGATACTTCATCTTTCAGCTGAGGAATCACAACCGATAATGTGGAAAGAATGAGCTGAGGCATTCTGGCATTAAACGTCCTTTGAATCGACTTTTTCAACTTGTTATTGGATATTATTTCACAGTGTATTTCACCTTTGAGTAGTAGTCATATCTGTATAGAGGCTTCTTGTTAGCGGATATAGAAGGATTCTCTTCTACTTTACTTGTTATGTGTTTAGTCATGAAATATTCAGGGAAGCTGTTTTCAATTGAGGTGTTGTATACGACTTTAGGTTCGTCTTCAGTCGCATCTTCTGAACGAATGGCTCTGACCCTTCAGCTGAGGGTCTTTACCGAATTTCTTTTATACTGAACAGGAACAAAGCAATGAAAATGTGTATCTGGGCTGGTCGAAGTAATTTTCTTATGCAAATTCCTTTTTATCCTACTGCATGGGTTTCACCAATAGGATTTCTATAGGGGTAATTTTATTTCCGGATCCTTCTTCACATGTGAATTTGATATCTGAGATATATTATTGCTTTCCTATCGCAATAAATGAAGGCGTCATCCATATACCGGCAATAGAACGAGACTTTTCTGACAAGGATGTTCAAAGGACTATTTTCTAGTTTATTCAAAAAGAAGTCTGCTATCATGAAACCCAATACAGAGCCTACTACCGCTCCATCCATCTGTCCGTGGGGTTCACCGACAAATTTAAGATTCAATCATGGTACGCTTCAGTAAAAATTGGTTAGTCGCTTAGAGAACCATTGGAAAATCACCACCCGTCGTAGTTTAGGACTTTTCAGCAGTACGCACCCCTGGGGTTCGAGCCTAGGGCCTTCTGCTTACAAGGCGAGTTCGTAGACAATTTAGCCACTGAGAATCGACCCAATGATCCATGAACTGCAGGTTCTGCTAATTCACGATATAACATGACGACTAGCCAATATCTTTGGCGAGTATTTATCCTCACGCCCGACCTCCTGTACCCTACTGGCCACGACTTCCCAATTATTATGTGAGGGTTTTCGCAGGGATCTCAGTATTGATTAACATTTTATTTATTTTTTTCACAGGTATAATTCATCGTTTCAAATAGAGATGCATTTATAAATGCACATACTACGTTCAAAGACATCATAGTTTTATCTTTGATGTTAATAAGTTAAATTCTATCTGTGAATTCAAATACATCTCTCAAACTATATTTTACCAGCTGTTTATGTGAGACTTTTAGGGTAGTTATCAACCATGTAATTAAAGCATGGTAGAGTGAACTGTGCATGTCAAGAATTGATCTTAACGACACTCAGGATTTATGTTCTTCGGATATTCTATATAATCTTGGTGTGTATGTGCCTGTAGGTATGATGTTGTCATATGAACGTATGAACCTGATGACAAATTTATCAAACAGAATATTCTTTATGCATTGATCTGTCTTTTGTTATTATTATTCGCTTTAGTCCCAAATGGAACATAGCGTTTCAGCACATCTCCATCTCAGCATATTTTCTTGCAGTTGTCTTTAGGTAGCCTTCTGACTGGCCATAAGCATTCACTTCCTTCTCACACGATTTGCTTCATGTCACCCTCGGAGCCACGCCCAACTCATCATTACCTATTCGGCCTCCACTCTAGGGCTAGGTGTGTAGTCTCACTCAACAGTCATCACAGCGTGTATTCAGTTTACTTCTGTTTCTTTCTGTAGCAAAGTTATTTGCGATTTTGTTAGCCGAAATCCCTCAGTCTCTACAGATCACCTTCATTTGTCACAGGTGACACAGCTGACTCGCTGAGAACATCATAGCAGTAACTATGATAAGAATTTGTGACCATGACAAGCATGTATAAATCTGTTGACAGATAGTTAACCACTTACCAATAAGAATAATTCTAATGTCATATAGCGTCATTGTACAACACTCTTGTAGACTATTAAGTAGACAAAATAGTTCATTCTACACCTGGGTACCAATCAGTCGAAAAAGAAACCTAATTAGATCTCTTGCTACTCGCGTTCAACGCATCTGCATCTCTGATAACCTGGAAGAAGAACTACACTTCCTGGAAGAAACCTCCAGACAAAACGGTTATCCACCAAGATTCATAGACAAATATATCCAAAAACAGAAAATCCAAAAACAACAGACGCCATCCGTGCCAAAATGATACACTTTACGAACCTTGACTTCAAAAATGACCTACTCAGTGATGTTCTTAGGAGGAGAATTTCCACTTCTTTAAGAAGAAATTTTTTGGCAGCAATAGATAGAGTAGTGTTTTCCAGTCGCCCACTGATCTGCAGAAACCCAAACGACAAGATCCCGCACCTGACCACTTCTATGTGTATATATCAGTTCAACTGTTTCTGTGGAACCAGGTACATCGGTCGTTCAACGCGTATCATGTCGTAAAAAGCCAAAGAACACTATCCAGCATGGCTGCAGAATGGAAGAAGTGGCCGTATAAGGAGTGCATTAATCGAACATCTCGTCTCCACAAACACCTCCTTCAAAATAATCTACAAAGTGAAGAACAACCTGTCAAAGACAATACGCATCTGTCTTCTTCGCATCGCAGAAGCCCTAGCCATTCATTTATAAAAACCAGAACTACGCATAAAGAAGAAAATTATCCAACCACTTCTACTGTTATGGTAACAACTCTAATGATTCGACTTAACTTTTGCTTGTCTGCTTATTTTTCTAACCAGTCAAAACTCTTGCGTAATTCCGTATATTATTTTGTTTCCGTGTACACCCTGAGCATAACTCTTTCATCAAACTATTCATGTTATTGCGTAACTCTCATTTAACAATCGTTTATGACACCTCATCACTTTTGTTACGATTCTCTTATATCAACATCCAATTCATCTGAACTTACGAATTGTATTTTCGTTTGTCAAATTTAATGTACGCACACATTAAAACAACCATATAGATATTTGCGATTGTACAGCTCATAAAAATGAATTCGCCGTCGAAAAGAAACTCTTTGCTGAACTGCTACCGGTCTTCTAGCCATTTTGGAAAAGGCTTCGACAACCTACTTTCTGCCTAAGCTGATATGGTTTAAACAATAAGCCAAATTCTCTTAGACAAAAGAGGCACAGTGTACTATTTATTCACGTTATTTTGATTTTTCGCTCCATGATGTTTAACTTATTTGACTGAAATGCTCACATCAACTCCTAAGATGAGCACTTCAACGATGTTTTGAGGAGTTTAAAACAGGGTATTTGCTTGATGATGATAAGCAGTTGGATCCAGCACATGCATCTCGTCCTATTTAGGACTCACCTGGATTTGTGGGCATGTGGGCAAAAGTACACCATGACTCTAAGGTACATGTCAATTTAGTCCCAAATAGAACTGAACATATTGCTTGAATTCCACTAATACTTACAATAAACTGAATAACATGATGCTAGACGGTATTACTTCGACTCTTTTGTAGAGGCTAGTGTTTCCTCTAGAAAAGCACTCATCATTTTTGTGCTGAACTTCATGCATTTATTCCCCTGATGAATTTGAATAAAGCAGGAACAACAGTGTGGTTTGTGCAGAATAATATGATACCATCATTGATTATTTCGTTGGCTTCTCATCAGCTCAGCTGCTGCTTACAGCCTAAATAAATTATGAGGTTTACCTACAGAAAAGTTTTAACATACTTGCAAATTTGTTTACATGTTATCAGTTGACAGAAAGTTCCACAATTAGTGAACAGTGCTCAGAAGATTGCGCTTGTATAGTTTTTACACAGGTTTGTTCAAGTTTAAAGAAAATAAATGTATGCATACAATGGTAGAGGAGTTACGTAATAAAGACGAGAAATGCTTTAGATGCAGAGTGACTAATAAGTTAGGTAACAATGTGCTGAGTTGAACTCAATTCTTAGAAACAAGAGACAAGCAAAATTACAGATTATAAAAGGAGGGTGAGGTTAAAGACAAAGATTACGTGATCAGATGAGAGAATAAAAACATCCAGTTACCAGGGCAAGGAAAGACTAATAACTGCTTCTTTCGGAACACATAAATCTGGTTTCAAGCGTTTGATAGAAAATGCTTCGGCGAACTTGTGGAGAATGGAGCTCCTTTGTCTATTGATAATTTTAAAGGACTTCTCGATTTCCACCGCATAACCCGTGTAGAGGAGATATCTGATAAAAGCGCCACTATAAGAGTTTGTTCCCTTGAGACGTAGGCTTTCCGGCACATGTTCAGAAAATCGGAGGTGTGCCCTTCTTTCTGTTCTCCCAATGTAACTGCTCCCGCAGATATACGTAAATTTGTATACACAATTCGAGTTAACATGAGAAGGGTATCTATCGACTTTCGACTGCACCAAAAAGCATATTGTTCGATAGACGGGTACCAGCTTAGCTGCAGGATAGGCTCCAGCTAGGGATGTTCTTAGTCTTCTGTTGACCATTTCTGCGGTGTTTCCACCTTAAAAATATAGTTGAATGAAGGCAGGTTTTTTCAACTGTGATTTGTCTGGAATTTGAGCCTTCACATCTTCCATATTTGTTAATGAATTTTTGAGTATAGCCGTTGTTTTCAGCACCTTTTCGAGATTCGTGAATTCTTCCTCTAGTTTCTCTGCAGAGCATATTCTCCTCGCTCTATAGTACAGAGTCTTGACTAGTGCTCGTTTATGGCCATTTGGAGAAAAACTACTTAAAAATAAGTATTGTCCATTCCATGTCAGCTTTCAGTAAATTGAACTCTGGAGACTACCATCTTCTAGGCGCTGTATGGAGATGTCAAGGAAATGAAACCTTCCATCATTTTCACATCCCATAGTAAATACAACATTTGTATGTGCGTTGTTGAGTAGTCTTAGTAGGTAGGAGGCATGGCTTTCGTTGTTGCATAATACAAATGTGTCATTGACATATCGACAATAGGAAGTTGTTTGATCAATTCCGTGCTTCAACTTTGTATTTTTAAGTTTTGACATAAATATATCTGCTAGAACAGGGCTAAGTGGACTGCCATAGCTACACCATCTATTTGCCGTTAAAGAGTGTTGTCAAACTGGAACTGTACATCCATGGTACACATTAGCATTAAGCGTTTGGATTCTGACTCTGGTAGTGGGAGAAGATCAGACTGTTGACAAATGATCTCAATGGTTTCATTGATTGAAATCGTTGTGAACAAGGAGGTTGCATCAGATAAAGCCATGAACTCATTTGAAATGTTCATGTAATTCACACTTTCAGCGAAATGAAATGAGTCGTTTATGGTATGCACGGCTAGTTATTGGCGAGTGGGTTCCAACTTCTCCGCAAGCCAACAGGCAGCCTAATGTTGGGGAGAGTTGGTCATTGAAAGTATAGGTCTCAGAGGGACTTCTTTCTTTTGTGTCTTTATTATGTCTTTATTATTTACGTCTTTATTACGTAACTCCTCTACCATTGTATGCATACATTTATTTTCTTTAAACTTGAACAAACCTGTGTAAAAACTATACAAGCGCAATCTTCTGAGCACTGTTCACTAATTGTGGAACTTTCTGTCAACTGATAACATGTAAACAAATTTGCAAGTATGTTAAAACTTTTCTGTAGGTAAACCTCATAATTTATTTAGGCTGTAAGCAGCAGCTGAGCTGATGAGAAGCCAACGAAATAATCAATGATGATACCATATTATTCTGCACAAGCCACTTTTGTGCTGAAAATTGTTTGTCAGCAGTTGATAATGTCTATCAAATACACTGAGATACTCACTGAATAGCATGTCAGCTTCGACAATAATTTACCGAAAATTCTTTCTTCTGTGCTAATGTGAATTTGGCTTTGACATTTTTCTACCTTACTGAACAATCAACATTATCCTTTAGAGGAAAATTGCCATTGAATCCATCATATTTTTATATTCATTTTCACTATATGACTAGTTGGAAATAATGCCATGCTTCATGCAATCTTGCTTATTATTGATAATAATCCAAAAAGGGGGATAACGGTATAAAACAAAAACATACTGTTAAGCTTTCCATATGCATAAAAATGAATTTGTCCAAATTCTAGTCAGCTGACCTTTCTGAATACTTAAACAGCATGGTATATATACTAGTCGGCTGTCACTTTGACCACTTGCTTCTTCTAAAGGTGATTAAACGATATAATTTTAAACAGGCTATTACAATAATGTAAAAGCTTTCTCTAGCTATAGATAAACTTATTATTATTCCCTTAGGTTCCAAGTGAAACATAGGGCTTCAACATCATATTTCTGTTACATCCTATAGTCTACAGTCATCTTCCAGCTGGCTTAACGATAGCTGAAAGATTTTCATCTCCACCTCACAATATCTCCTCCGTGCCACCTAAGCTACGCCTGGAGCATATTGTTAATCAACAGTCTCCTTGGCGTATGTCCAATGCATCTCCCTTTCTTTCTGCATATTTGTTAGGCAATAGCTTCTTGGCTGATTCGTTATCTGATGGAGTTCTTTGGTGCTTATGTTCTCTGGCCAGCCATGTGTTCTTAACTACTGTGCCAGTGAAGGTAGGTATCGATGAAAGCCTGTAGTGACCTGTTGGAAATGCTTTTCTCTACACACACACACACACACACATGTGTGTGCAAATCCTCTGAAGCTCATAGAAGCACTTACTGGACATTAGTAGTGAAGATTCGAATCTTGTTGCTTACGCTGACTTCAGCAGATTTCTACAATGTAGGTCAATCATGCACACATGATCTAAAGTTATTATCAGATTGAGCTATCGCCGAGCTCATTATAGTGGCGGTCAATGACAATACTTAGAATCTTTGAACAAAGTTAAGGTAAATAAGTGATCGAATGAAATTAAACACAGCCGATATCCCCTATCCTTCAAAGTAAGGACAGGAGTAAGGCAAGGCTGCCTACTATCGCCAATGATTTTCCTGATCGCAGTAGATTGATTAGTGCGACAAACAGCGGGCAATGAGGAGACAAGCATAAAATGGACTCACAAAAAACTTGGAGTGTCTGAAATTCGCCGATGACATATGTCTGATTTCCCACAAGCCGGAAGATATGCAAGTGAATAGCAACAAGCTGGCAGAAAAAGCATCAAACATAGAACTTCACTTCAGGTGAACACAGAGTATACAGAGGTGATGAAGATTTCTGGTCAACAGAAATAGCAACAACAACAGACGACAGTCAGCATAAATGGGAGGAACCTGAAAGAAACAACCTCCTTTACCTTCTGACCTGGAAGCATCGTTTCAACTACAGGTGACGGAACTGACGAGGAAATCAAACCAAGAAATGGAAAAGCAAGACAAGCTTTCATTACTCTCAAGTCTGTGTGGAGGTCAACAGCCCTACTCAGCATCAAAAATAAAACCCAGATTCTCAACTCCAATGTAAAGTCAGTACTACTATACGGATCAGAGACTTGGCGCGTCATAAAGAGAATCTCAAACAAATTTCAGACCTTCATTAACAGTTGTCTTCCCTCAATACTCAAGATAAGATGGCCGGCCAGAAAAGATCAGCAACAGGGATCTCTGGCTATGAGCGAACCAATCAGGAACCGATTGTGAAACAAATAGGCAGGAAGAAATGGAGATGGATTGGCCATACTCTGAGGAAACCATCAAGGGACATCACTAGACAAGCCAAACCCGGAAGGGAAGCGGCGGGTTGGTCGTTAGTGTGAGGGTGACTTGGAGGAGGTCATGTGAATAGGAGATGAGAGCATGTGGGCAGACTTGGAGTGGAGTGAAAACGATGGCAGAGAACCGAACGCAATGGAGACGCGCGGCTGAAGCCCTATGTTCCTCTAGGAATTAATGGAAATAATAATAATATTCCCAACTCACCTTTTTTGTACAGATATATGTGGCGCATCATAACATTCTTACTACTTGTAAAAAGGATGTGAACAGACCTAATTTTAGAAGAATACTTCAAATACTGAGATGAATGATTGCATAAAAACACAAAATGGTGTATGAGAAACTGATTACTTCTAACTATTATGAACAAAACTCGACAATAAAGTCAGTATATCAACAAGCTTCCAGTTTAGGAATGATTGCAAACTCTTCTTCAGTTAGATAACCAATGAAACCTAGGGAGTACTGGACAATCCTAGTTTTGGGAATCTCCAGTAGTACACATCTATGGCTTTATTGCCAGGAATCGAACCAAGGATCTTCAGGAACGGAATCCAATGGCCTATCATTTCTAGCTCCTGTCATTTCGTGATATGTATAACGCGATTGCCAGCCCATGTCATCAATGAGTACTTATCTGCACATCCAACTTGATGGGCACTGGTAGTCACGACTTCCGGTGACTTCACTTGCGATATGAAATACCCCTATATTGATTTTCTTCTTATATCAAGACACAGTGTTGATTATTTCTGTATTTTTTCTATTAGTTTTGAGGTACAGTTTGTTATTTTGTTCAATTAGAAGCAGGATTTAGATATCCTGAAAAAAATATCTCGACAACTTCAATAGGTCTTAAATGTTATTACTTACACATATACAGTATATGAAAGCTGTTTAGCCAGTTAAACAACAAAGTTGTACACTTTGTCCAATTTTAAATCTGCCTAAGAAGCCACTAATTCTAGTTAAAGGTCTGTAGTGTCTCTGTTAAATCATCTCTGTTCAGCACTCATACAGACCACCGAATAACCGTACTACTTATGTTTATCATCATTAGTGATGCTATTATTATTATTATCATCAATATAACGAGTACTCTGTGTAATTTCTCTGGTAAATACGTACTAAATTTGTTCTCAAACATTCTAATTTAGTGTGGGATAATTAAATTTCACAAATTTTCTTACAAAACTCAAGAATTTTATTCTCCCACAACGTCGTAATTTTCTCTCAGATTAGAATTTCAGTTATGTCATTCATTCTCATCGTTTCAGTGTGACAAAATAAGTTTACCAGCTAAAACAAATCGTCTATCTGCCTATTCTGTGTAGGCGGTATCATTTATATACGCTTGAGTATACAGATACATTCACAACATTTTGTCTCAATATCTCAATACGGTTACACTGACACACATACTTATGTGTGGACAAACATATCTAAGCATCAAATCAACAAGCAAATAATAGATTGACTCTGTAAGTGACATAAAGACATACAGAATGGTACAGACATGCATGATCTATTTGTGGGCAGGTGTAATCGATGATCGAATATGCATCCCAATTATATATCTTTTTAAAAATCAATATGATTTTGATGTTTAAATATATATACCAAAATGTTGTAATGCAATATGCTAAAATTATATGAATCTATATTTCTACCTTAAAATTAGAGATGACATTTATTCTGAATCCCTTTGAGTTGTTTGAGGACATATTTATTAAAAAGTAAAAAGAAGATGGTTACAATGACCTTTAGTCATCTAAAAAAGATTGTTTTGAAAATCCATTTTGAGGTGAATCTTACTGAAATTTATTATGTGAATTTGTTAAAATATACTATCATGAAAGCTACCAGCCACTAAATAGTAAATGACCTTGATAGGGAGAGCGCAGTACGAAAATAGCGGTATTGCTTGGCGCACTATTTAAAACTTAAATATTATAGAAATGTGTAATGTTAAGGCATACCTTTAAATTCACGAGTCTTAATGAACAAGATTTGCTAGTCTGTGGCAGTAAATGCTGTTTGACAGTTATATTTAAGCAGTAGGTCTCAGAGTTGCATATATAAAATTTCGTCTTCATGGTTTCATGTTAGCATGGGCTGTCAAATGCATTAGAAATGCATCGATCTTACTTGTATTGTAGTTGAGATCATTCAGACTGATGTTTTTTGAGGATATGCTTTAACATCAATCGTCAAAAATACTAATGAGTTCTACAGTGAGTTTAGTGGAAGAGGAAAAAATGTCTGATGAATTCAGATTACATAGCTCCTCTAGGGTCTTCTCTTACACCCAGTTTTATCAGGTTCCCTATTATTTGTTTCATCCTATTTTCTGCGATCCTCTTTACCAAGCCCCACAATTGCCCATAAGCTCTCATCTCTTCCTCTCACTATCTTTTATATGTCCCCCTCGTACCGATAGCCGACTCGTCATTATCTTTTCGAATCTCGCTTAAGGGCTTGCCCTGAGCGTGACGTCATTCGATGGCCTCCTCAATGTGTACCCTAGTCATCGTCATTTTCTTCGACATTTGTTGAGGAAAAGGTTCTTGAAAACCAACACTTGAATACCAATGAGATGCTCATTAGCGACTTGCCCTATTCAGGTAGGTAGTTACCTGGGGTTCCAGTGGGAAGCAGTGATCAGTAGAGTGCAGCGGGTCACGTATGAGGACAAATACCCTCCAGGGATATTGGCTGAGGATCGCGCTATGTCGTGAATTGGCAGAAGTTATAATTCAAGGACCATTGGATCGGGTCCCAGTGGCTCAATGGTCTACGAGCTCGCCTTGTACCTAGAAGGTCCTGGGTTCGAACCCCGGTGGGGGCGTACTGCTGAAGAGTCCCAAACTAAGAAGAAACAGCTGTACAGTACTCCCAGGTTTTCCAACAGTTCTCTAACTAATGTCAGCTAATGATGAAATCCTGAAAAGGTTCCTGATTGATTCATTTCCAAAGTTTCTTCTTACTATTTCTTTCTTACCAGCCATCTTATCTTCAGTATGGAGGCAGAGAATGCAGCTATTGATAAAAGTGTCCAGTGGCCTGTTGGGAATGCTTTTAGGAATGCAAGCGCCACGTTCTTGAGTCACATCTGTGGATTGACTGGAAGTTGTTGTTGAAAATCCAAATTTCAATCCTGATGTTGAGCTTAGGAGATTTTGTTTTACCATTATTGGACAGTTTCATATGGACTTGAAAGAATTTTATAAACCCCTCGGACTTTAATGTAGTAGGTGTATAAACAGATTTAGATTACGTAATAGCGTCCGCACAGTTTAAAAATAAAGAAGTGCTTTTGTTCAAACTGCACCTCAGACGATTATGATATAATAATAATGATAATAGCTTTATTCCAAAACAGTACTTGCGATACAGAATGGTATTCTCAGCATTTTAATACAGTATTGCATCCAGTTAGTATATTAACCATAAAATAAAATTCTCAAGTATTGGTATTGTAGGGATTTTCTTTGATTGCATAGAGGATTTCATCATGAGCTGACATCAGTCAGAGAACCACTGGAAAACTGTCAGCACATGATGAAATCTTCCATGCAATCAAACAAAATCCCTACAAATCCAATACTTGAAAATTAATCTGATGCTCACTAGTGACTGGCCTATTCAGGTAGCTAACCTGGGGTTCTAGTGGGAAGCCGTGACCAGTAGAGTACAGCAGGTTGCAGATGAGGCAGTAACTCATCGAAGAAGACATTGCTAAGTGGTCGCGCTATATCGTGAATTCGCAGAAGTTAGAATTCAAGGACCATTGGATCGGGTCCAGTGGCTCAATGGTCTCCGAGCTCGCCTTGTAACCAGAAGTTCCTGGGTTCGAGCCCCTGTGGGTGCGAACTGCCGAAGAGTCCCAAACTAGGCTGACACAGCAGCTTGTCCAGTACTCCCAGGTTTTCCAGTGGTTCTCTAACTGATGTCAGCTCATGATGAAATCCTCCATGAAATAAAATTCTATATAGATTAAGGATAATCTCAGTTAGCTTTGACAGTGATATATTAGCATGTTGGCAGCAAAGCCGAAATTCAACAGAGTGTTTGAAGGTGTTAGAAAATTAGACGCTAGCATATTTACTGGAGTAAGCAGAAGAAAGAAACAAAGCTGCACATAACAGAGAAAACGAGAGAGAGAAAAGGAAACGAAAGAAAGAAAACGTTGTACCTAAAAATAATATGAGTTGGAAAGACGAGATCCAATTGTTCTACTGACTATTTAATAAGTTGTAGGTATCACGCCTAATGCTTTCTTTATCGCACAGAACACGAGCTAAGTAGGGTATGGTTGAGTTGGGTTTTTGTATTTACTAGTGCGAGCGTATAGTTTTCTACATAGGCTTCTGGTCTGCCTGCCTGATGAGATACGAGGGGAGAGTTGTGAATGAAGAGGGTGGTGTGAGTTAGATGAAATGGATTTTGCCCATTTCTCACATGAATCCATCTGCCTGTCAACCAGAATATTAACAAACTGGTTAAGTAGCACGTTGCTTACCACCCTGCTGACAACCTTTAACACCCTAAGTAATGAGATATAGTCCTTCTTCAGTAGCCCAGGAAAAACTAAGGGGGAACAATAGAGAATAATAAGCAGAATACGGGAGTTAACAAATCGTAGGAGTAAGGGTTGGGTTATGCCAGAAGGTCTTAACTTCTTGATGTAGAGGGTGAGACGGAATATTTTCTTAGAAATCATCAAGATATGAGACGACCAGGAAAGATCAGCAGATAGAATGACGACGCCTAGGTATTTCATTTCTGACTTGGCTTCTATTTCAGTGGCATCTATGTTGGACATCTCGTGAGTGCTAACCAGTTTGTTTAGGTCAGATTTATGCCTAAAGGTGAAATTGACTGTTTGACATTTAGAGTGATTTCAGGTGAGACCGTTTTCTTTGGACCACTGGCTGATTTCTGATAAAAAGCCATTTAGTTTGGAGCAGTCGCTTTGAGATTTGACGGGGAAAGATACAGTCAGGTCGTCAGCATATTTGACAAAAACAAAAAGAACAAATTGCTAAAGAGAGTTTGTCCAACTGTGAGCATCCGCTTCGTCCTCAGCTAGTAAGCATCATATCAATTTTCAAGTGATCATTTGTAGGGATTTTGCTTGATTGGTTGTAGGATTTCACCATGAGATGACATGAGTTAGAGAAGCATTGGAAAACCATTAAGGAGTACTGGACAGCCAGCTTTTTCGTCAGACTAGTTTGAGACTCGTCATTGGTACGTTCCCACCGACAGGGTTCCAATGCAACACATTCTGGTTGCAAGGCGTGCCAACTCGTAGACCATTGAGTCACTGGGACCGAACTCAATGGCCGGTCCATGAATTTCGACTTCTGCCAACGAGCTGGGTCGCCTTATAACCAGAATATCCTGGGTTCGAACCCTTGCGGTGGGTGCTTACTGTTAAAGAGTCGCAAACCAGGATGAAACAGCTGTCCACTACTCCCCGGTGGTTTTCCAATGGTTATCTCACATCTGTCAGCTCATGACGAAATCCTGTAACCAATCAAACAAAATCTCTACAAACCAATACTTGATAGACAAATTTGCTACAGGGATTATGACAGACTGCGTCAGCATCCACATTACCCTCAGCTTACACTGTGTGTCTCCTCAGGCCATAACAAGATGTCATTTCATCAAAAGATTTTATGCGCGCATGTCTAAGTATGAAAATTCCACGATATTTTATGTGATGGAAATAATGTCAAGCACGAACTAACTAACTAACCTTCTTTCGACTGCCAAGTTAATAGACAAATTTCTCCATTCTTATTCCACCAAGCTTTACTGTTATTATTCTTCTTCTTATATTGATAATCCTCTCACCTTTTATTTTGTTTATTTTCTCCTAAGTGTAAACATCATTTAATCTTTGTAATAATTGTTATTTTTCGTTTTGTATTTTTCTTCACCATGTTATTTCAAGGGAACATTGGATTCACTACTCTATAGTATATGCTGAAATTTCCATACTGTATCGATAATAGAGTTTGAAACAAACTCATCGTTATTATTATTATTATTATTATTATAGTTGTTATTCTCATTTTGTACTTTTCACATTTTTGAATTTATTCCTACCATAAATGTGAAGAAGTTCTTGTGGTTAATTTTATTTATATTTTGAGTAAACTAGACACATTATTGTAACAAATGCTGAGAATTCCATTCTGTATTATAAACACTGTTTTGGAATAAAGCATATACTTATTATAAGCTAACATCACACCTAACTTAACTGTAAGGTGAACACCTCAGTTTGATGACTTGTAAAGGATGTGCAATAGAGTAAATTTACTTCAGCTGTTGGCTTGCAAGGATTAGCTTGGTCACAGGTTTGATCGAGAGCTGACATCAGTTAAAGAACCACTGGAGAGAGCTGTTTTGTCCTAGTTTGGAAATCCTAAGCAGTGCTGACTCCCCATGGTTAAAGCCCAAAGCTTTACGATGATAAGGTGAGCACGTGGACCGTTTAACCACTAGGTTCCCATCCAGTGGTCCGCGAATTCTAAGTTCTGACATGTCGTGATATATATATATGCGTCGGTGGCACAGTGGTTAGGACGCCAGCCGACCATGCACACGGTCCGGGGTTCGATACCCGGCCGACGACACACTCCTTTTCCTCGCTAAGCCAGAAGTAATGCTGGTGAAGAGGAAAGGTTGGGCATGACGCCAACAGCCCTGTCCTGTAATAATAAACACTGCTACAGAAACTTAAAGACTCTAGCTTGCAGGGATTAGTTTGGTTAAAGGTTCGGTCTTCAGCTGACAACACTCGAACCATTAGAAGACTTGGGAGTACTAGACAGCTGTTTCGCCTAAGTTTCGGATTCCTGGCCCTTGACTCTCTCTCTCTCTCCAGTGGGTGCATACTGCTGAGAAGTCACAAACTAGGAAGAAACAATCGGCCAGAACTTTCTGGATTTCCAACAGTTCTGCGACTGATGTCAACTCATTATCAAACCAGTGACTACATTTCAGTCTATAGATGCTAGAAATATGTAGAAATCAATCATTTTAGATAAAAAATACAGTTGTATGAGATATTTTGGGTGACAGGTAAGTACATGTGCGTCGGTGGCACAGTGGTTAGGACGCCAGCCGACCATGCACATGGTCTGGGGTTCTATCCCCGGCCGGCACACTCCTTTACCTGTCTAAGCCAGAAATAATCCTGGCAAAGAGGAAGGCATGAAGCTAGCAACTTCATCCTGTAAAATAATCACTGCTACTGAAACTCCAGGTGTCTAGCTTGAAGCCCAATGTTCCACTGGAGAACGTGAAGGACAAAAAAAGATAAAAAATACAGTTGTATGTAATATTTTGGGTGACAGGTAAATACATGAGTGTTTTCACAGAAACCAAAATTTTCTGTATATATTAATGCAACAGTAGACTTTTAGAAATATAACTGAATAAAATTTCCAATTAGATAAGTTTATCAGATATAGAACGCACATAGTGATTGTACAGTACAAATAAGTGGATGACGATTTGAGCACAATATATAACTCATCATATGGTCCAAGAAAAACGGTCTCACCTGAAATCCCTCTAAGTGTCAAACAGTCAATTTCACCTTTAGGCATAAATCTGACCTAAACAAACTGGTTAGCACTCACGAGATGTCCAACATAGATGCCACTGAAATAGAAGCCAAGTCAGAAATGAAATACCTAGGCGTCGTCATTCTATCTGCTGATCTTTCCTGGTCGTCTCATATCTTGATGATTTCTAAGAAAATATTCCATCTCACCCTCTACATCAAGAAGTTAAGACCTTCTGGCATAACCCAACCCTTACTCCTACGATTTGTTAACTCCCGTATTCTGCTTATTATTCTCTATTGTTCCCCCTTAGTTTTTCCTGGGCTACTGAAGAAGGACTATATCTCATTACTTAGGGTGTTAAAGGTTGTCAGCAGGGTGGTAAGCAACGTGCTACTTAACCAGTTTGTTAATATTCTGGTTGACAGGCAGATGGATTCATGTGAGAAATGGGCAAAATCCATTTCATCTAACTCACACCACCCTCTTCATTCACAACTCTCCCCTCGTATCTCATCAGGCAGGCAGACCAGAAGCCTATGTAGAAAACTATACGCTCGCACTAGTAAATACAAAAACCCAACTCAACCATACCCTACTTAGCTCGTGTTCTGTGCGATAAAGAAAGCATTAGGCGTGATACCTACAACTTATTAAATAGTCAGTAGAACAATTGGATCTCGTCTTTCCAACTCATATTATTTTTAGGTACAACGTTTTCTTTCTTTCGTTTCCTTTTCTCTCTCTCGTTTTCTCTGTTATGTGCAGCTTTGTTTCTTTCTTCTGCTTACTCCAGTAAATATGCTAGCGTCTAATTTTCTATCACCTTCAAACACTCTGTTCAGTTTTTCGCCTTGATACCGACATGCAAATATGTTTTTGTCATAATGAACTGAGATTATCCTTAATCTATGTACTAACTGGATGCAATACTGTAGTAAAATGCTGAGAATTCCATTCTGTATCGCAAGTACTGTTAGGGAATAAAGCAAATTATTACTATTATTATTGATGCTCTCCAGCATTTATAGTGAATAAATGGTCAATGAATGTTTCAATTCATATTATCATCATGGCTATTACTTTACTTAAAGTATTATTATTTCTGACTACTTCAAGTCAAATCTATTTTTTGGACAAATTATAAAGTTAAAGACAATGTACATTTTATAATTAATCTTGAAATATACACAACATTTTATAATCTACTTTGGCATGATAACTGTAAGCGTTTTAATTTACAGACATGGTTTCGCTTATAATATATACGTCGATGAATACTACCAGGCTGTCATCTTTGTATTTTCTTTTAGATCTGTATTATATATATATATATATATATATATATATATATATAACAATTCTGCAGAATGAACACAAACACTTACGCATCCATACATGCATGCATGCATACATTCAAATTTCCCGCCTAATATATAAATGTCGAATGATGAATATGTTTGTACCCTGATAATAAACTGATACAATTAGTTAGATACAATCGAATATGGATAATATTTTACTTATTCAATTTCTTTATGACTAAATTTCATTTATTAGTTAGTCAGTTAGTTAGTTAGTTAGTTGCTTAGTCAGTAAGAAGTTGATTTAGGTTGGTGGATTGGTTCATTTCATTCAAACTCTTCTTCACCAAAAATAATTTGCGCTAGATTTGACAAGGCTATTTTTATTGTCCAAAATTTATATCTGCGCCTATTTTGTTTTGTTTTGTTTTCATGTTTGTTTTCTTCTATTTGGTAAGCATCTGTGTAGATAAGTATATGCATGTTCTGTCTATTTATTTGTCTATCCCCGAAATGGATGGATATTCAATGTTCACTATAGTTGCGTTTGTTTACACTTAATTTCTATTTCTTCCGATGCAACAAAATCCGAAAATGTCCTATTTTTCATTCTCTTTTTTTATAAGTCCTATCATCATGTAAATATATACATATATACGAAAAGAAAATGAAGGGAATACGTATTATTTCCTGTTTTTGTTGTTGTTGTTGTTGTTGTCTTTTCATTTATTGAAGGTTTTGTTTTGTTAAAACAAAAAATTCAAATGGCGCTGAAATTGATCAGTGTATCAATGTATTAATTTATTTACACATATGTTTTTATCTGTTGTGATGAATGCAATACTACAAGTTAGAAATGTTAGTTTCATAAATACACGTATAGTTCGTCTACGTCTGTTTTATCGAAATCTATTGAAAAGATTTATAAGTTTATCTGAAATTAGGTTTATTATCTTTGGGACTTTAATGCACTGTTCAATAAAACTGTCACCAAAATCTCTCGAAAATTCGATTTATTATTGTTATTTTACTCGAATTTATGGATATATCTGAACTGAGATGGAAAAACTTGGCTTGATGACTATTTTTATTATTATTATTTACTCTTGCCAATTAACGACTACGTATCGGTTATCTAAATGTCAAGAGGTCATAAACTTCATCTGTTGAAGTGAGAATAATACATGGTTATCAACTGAATCTGGTAGTTTATTGAGTTTGATTCACACAGCCTGGCAGATCAGTAACTACCAACGAACAAATGACCTGGAACGCGCCAACTCCATGATAAAGCCGACTTTTACTTTTAAAATACATGTAATCATGATACCTTATCTTGAAGTGTGACAAAATCGCTTCTCAATTGTGGATTAGAGTATCAACACAGTAATTTAATCACATTGTGTTCATGTAACTGTCTAGGTCTTCTAACCTTAATAATAACCCTAATCTTTCTTTAATCTAACCTTGACATGAAAATACCCCTAAACTAACCCTAATTGATCTCAAACCAGCTCTAATGCTATCCTTATCAGATTGATCTAACCGTAACATCTCCCTAGCCTAAACCTTAATCTCCCTCAAAGTTAACCTGAAACTTACCAGATATCTCATTTAACAACATAACACTTCACTCAGCATATTTTATTCTTGCCTACAATATTATTTATCAGGTTTCACTAACTTGTTCATCAGTGAGCGTATTAAAGTCACTGGTGCAGTCACATTCCATTAGTACTAACTGGTGCTTAAAGTTTAACTTGACCAATTGATATTGTGGTGAAAGCAGCCTGCTAGCCAATTGGTTGACATTAATCTACGTCAATGTCTAGGTCACTAATATGGGCCGTGAGAAAATATGAACAAGGCTGTTTCAACAACCAATCACAGCAAACTTAAACGTGGGTAAATATGATTCGCTGATAGAAGGCTCCACTTTCCGAGGAACTTGAAAAAACAACCAATCGGAAGACTGCGTTTGTGTTCTTGACTAGGCTATAATAATGTATGTGAAATATATATAAATACATGTTGATTTTCGTAATAAAACGATCTGTTGTCTGGCCCTTGTCTTCTGTTGTTACAATATAAGTATAAAACTTGGGCACTGTGGTAGATAAGATTTTATTTTGATAAATCACACAGTGTTACACAGTAATATTAACTGATGCGACCACGTTTCGAGCACAAACTATTGCCGCTCATAATCATATCAAGTCAGTCACTCACACAACTTTTTTTCTTTCATTTATATACATGAGTGAAATTGATGATTAGACATTTTAATAAAAATCAATATAAGATGAAGTATTTTCGGAAGTAGCATTATTTTTATTTTATTTTTTTATTTTTGGTAACAGCTTGATTCCACACTGTATTTTTGGTACAAGTATGGAATTTTCAGCATGGATATCGGTAGCCCAAATTTCACAGGCCGACCATAGATATCTGGTGTGCGCCGGTGTGGGCTCGAACCCCGGACCATATGCATGGTCGTCGAGAATCCTAACCACTGTGCCACTGACGCACAATCAATCAAATAAAATATGATGCCAAAGATGTTTTTAGAGTAAAATGAATAAATAACTTGTTAGAATGTTATGATGATGTGTTTGAATTGAAATAGAATTTTGAGATCATTTATTATCTTCCTGTGATTCGACTTGTGGCTATAATATCTTCCATATACCTCTGGTATTTGCATTGTGTCATTCCTATTGCATGTG
This sequence comes from Trichobilharzia regenti, assembly GCA_944472135.2. Classification (NCBI taxonomy): domain Eukaryota; kingdom Metazoa; phylum Platyhelminthes; class Trematoda; order Strigeidida; family Schistosomatidae; genus Trichobilharzia; species Trichobilharzia regenti. The sequence continues at coordinate 32,048,788 of OX235267.1, forward strand.
TTGAGTATCGATTATTCGATGAACCACTATTCAGTAGTCAGTCACCCACAGAATTTCGTCCTTTAATCGTAGGTACAGGGATCCAAAATATTCGAGATGTGAGGGAAAGAGATACGGCGTAGAATGTGCGTTTGATGGCTGACTGGATTATGTATCTTTGTTTTATATAACTGAGTAACTGTCATGTATTTTATTTGATTATGTGATTGTGAGCCAGGCTAGTTGTAAAGCGATTGATTGTAAAGAAACTACGAAATGACGATATTACTTCGCGAAATTTGTCATCTAAATATCTAATTCAAATTTATCAGAGGGACTAATTGTTTTAATTTTCTCAGACTATATTCTGTCTATCAAATTATAAAAACACGTATGTTTACTTATCTTCTCTATACCTGTAAACTTCTGACTGCATGACGCTATAAAGAAGACGTATCCACTTTGTTTTATATTAAACTACATGACGAACACATCTAAGTATGCAGTCAGATGTTCAGTTTATAAGGGGGTATGAAACCATGAGGTATTATAATCCCACTGAAACACACAGGTGATGAAGTTTCATGGCCAACAGCAACAAGAACAGACAACGATCATCATAAATGGGAGAAATCTGAACGAAGTAACCTCCTTCACCTAACTAGCCGGGAAGCATCGTTTCGCCTACATGCTGAAGAAGCTGATGAGGATATCTAAGCGACAATTGGGAAAGTAAGGCAAACTTTCATTTCCCTAAAGTCTGTGTGGAGATTAACAACACTCAGCATGAAAAATAAGATCCGAATTTTGAACCCCAACATGAAGTCAATGCTACTGTACGGATCACAGACTTGACGCGTCATAAAGGGCACCTCAAAAAAACTACAGACCTTCATCAGCAGTTGTCCAGAAAAGATCAGCAACATGGTGGGATTTCTGGAAGCGAACCAACCCAGCAGGAATCGATTATGCAACAAATATGTGGGAAGAATTGGAGATGGACTGGATTGGCCATACTCTGAGAAAACAAACCTTCAAATTAGTGACAACACACGCCAGGCCATCGCCCGAGTGGAACCCGAATGGGAAGCGGCAAGTAGGTCGTCAGTGCAAGGGTGACATGGAGGAGGTGAAGGCGTGTGAGCAGACGTGGAGTCAGGTGAAAACATTGACAGAGAACCAAGTGTAATGGAGACGTGCGGCTGAAGTCCCATGTTCCTCTAGGAATTAAAAGAAACAGTGATAGTATATAATAATAATAATAAAATTGACTTCAACTTGATGGCTTGATCATAACTAACCCACATCATCACAATGTGCCTCATTATATCATTTTTGCATTTGGTCGAAGGTTTTCACAAGCAGTACTTTGAAAACCAAATAAAGCCATCATCTATTGATTTATAGCTATTCTGCCACCATTATCAATCCGAAATAAAAAGAAAAGTAGATACTACAGTCGTCCTCCAATTGACTAAAGCCATAAAAATCGTGAGATAGCTTAGCTGATAGTCATCAGAATCCTATCTGAATGCGGAGATACATTTCTATAGAAAATTTACTCCTTAGATTTCATACTTAACTGGAAGCTTAAACTTTACCAAGAACAAAATGATAATTTGTATCAGTTCTGACTAGCTTTTCATGTTCAACTGATTAGTCACTGAGTGTAAAATGATGCTATTTAACTTCGCTTTGAAAATTATGTTTACAGACAACAAATAGTTCTCAACGCAACTACTTGTATAATATTTACTATTCAAGAGTTTTCCTTGTAGGGATTTGATTTGTTTTCCAAGTGTGACCACAGATTGATATCATTTAAAGGGAATCATTGAAAACTATCAGAAGGTATTGGAAAGCTAATTCCTCCTAGTTTCGGTCTCATCTGGTAGTATCGACCCACTGAGATCAAATGCTTACACACAAACTCTTGAAAGTTAATCTGGTGCTCGCTACTGACTGATAACAGAACAAAGTTGTCTGGAGTTCTTTCAGTGAGAAGTTGTGACCAGTGTAGTACATCCAGTTGGTAGTGAGGACAAATACTCATGGATGACAATAGTCGGTGCTAGTTGCGCTAAAATCACGAACCATTAGAAATGAGACTTCATGGAATGGTTATTGAGTAGGCTCCCAGTGTGTGAATAGTCCACGAGCTTGCCTTGTAAGTGCAAGATGTCGGGTGTGTGCAGTGATTGATTCCCAAACCAGAACGAAACAGCTGCAGTGATTTAATATTCGCTTAGTTTATAATATGTTCACAATCTAATTGTATTTTTTTTATTGTTAGATGAACTTACACACATCTTTACTCTGTTATAACGCAAAGCACTTTTAACGGGGAAACGAGGAAAATATATCCTGAAGAATTTGATGTAGTTTCGGATGGAACAACACAGCATCACACGATAGACTGCTGAATACCTGGCCTACGAGCTCGCCTTGTAACCAGAAGGTCCTGGGTTCGAATCCCGGTGGGTGCGTACTGCTGAGGAGTCCCAAACTAGGACGAAACGGCTGTCCAGTACTCCCAGGTTTTCCAGTGGTTCTCTAACTGATGTCAGCTCATGATTAAATCCTCCATGCAATCAAACAAAATCCCTACAATAAACCAATACTTGAAAATTCATCTGATTCTCACTAGTGACTGGCCGTATTCAGGCAGTTAACTTGGGGTTCTAGTGGGAAGCCGTGACCAGTAGGGTAAAGCAGGTCGAAGATGAGGCAGTAACTCATCGAAGAAGACATTGCGAAGTGGTCGCGCTATGTCGTGAACTGGCAGAAGTTAGAATTCAAGGACCATTGTATCGGGTCCCAGTGGCTCAATGGTCTACGAGCTCGCCTTGTAACCAGAAGGTCCTGGGTTCGAATCCCGGTGGGTGCGTACTGCTGAGGAGTCCCAAACTAGGATGAAAACCATTTTACCTGAAGGTCTTATAAAAAGAGTAGATAGATACGCTGAAAATTGTGTAGTGTGTATTAAGATATTTTGTCTGCTATAAAAGGTGTTGTTATTATTTTTACTGTAATTACTTCATATATACATCAGGCATTTATTTTCCATAATTAACTAACCCTCAAATTTATTCTATTGCATTGTTAATTTTTAGATTTTATATGAAGTTGTCTCAAATTCTACTATATGTTTGATGACACATGAAAGACGACAAACTTTATGCTTAATCCAGATGTTTTTACGAGATGTCATTGAAGAAGAAGAAGAAGAAGTGGAACAACAACAGCAACAACGCCTGCATCAACAACAAAACCAACAAAAGCAAGACAGTAAACAATCAATCGTACATTTACAAGAATTTTCATCAAACGATTGGGCACTTGACAAGGCGAGTTCTCCCTTCTTGTTGTTGTTATTATTAGTCTTCACTGCTTCTATACACGCAAATCTTCTTTTTTGATAATAGAGTTGTTTATTAGTTAATTTTGATGTAAGACTATAGTTATTATCATGAGGGTTCGATAGATTTCTTTTCAATTCTAACTGTACTACTGATAACCACTTTTAGTAGCTAAAGTATTCTTTTAGTTAAGTTTTCATGGTGATATTATTTCCTTGGATTCTTAGTGTAACATATGACATCAACAGTATATCTGCATTTATTCTTGATCTCTACAATTCAATTCACCTGATCCAACGACTTCCTATATACTGTAATCTCCCACTCATAATACCTCTTCTATGTCAAAACTGGACTCAAACCCAACTCGTCATTCACCACTGAAATCCCGCTCAAGCACTGGTATGGTAGGCGATGTCATTCAACGCTCTCCTCGGTGTGTGTCCAATTCATCCCCATATTCTCTAAAATATTTTTTGAGCAATGCGTTGTTGGCCTATTCGTCACTAATTCTATCTAACCAGCTCTCTGATCTTCAGTGTGAGACCAACGAAGGCAGCTGTTCATAGAATTTTGAGGTGGTTTGTGGAGTTTGTTTTCGTGATGGGAGCGCTAAGATTCTCATCCAGTGAAATCTCATTGAATCTTTCTTTTTATGTTTAATGCGTCAGATTTCCAAACTGACTTCAGAGTGATGAAGGTTTTCCTTGCCTTTCCAATTCCCTAACCCAAACCTCCAATTTCAAGAAGACATACAAACTAATATTCCAGATGTGTATTTCCAAATGGGTGAATCGGAAGTAATTCAATCAGATATGTATAATTACAACAGTCATACAAAAAAGTAGCACAGACTAGTTATGCATTACAGTATTGGGCAACTTAATAATAAAATAATTTTTCCTTTACGTTCCCCAGTGGAACATAGGGCTTCCAGTTAGAGGGTTGAAGTTTCTGTAGCAGTGTATGTTTTTACAGGATAGGGTTACTAGCAACCTCATGCCCAACCTTTCCTCTTCACCAGCATTACTTCCGGCTTAGCGAGGAAAAGGAGTGCGTCGTCAGCCGGGTATCGAACCCCAGACAGTGTGCATGGTCCTAACTGCTGTGCCACCGACTTACTTGGACCACTTAGTGAGTGGCTATTAACACGTTGAAGTCTGATTGAGTTTTCAGTATGATTAATCTATAAGCAATCAATATTTTTACAATTTGAATTCTGACCGACAGACTATTCAGTCAGTCTTTAGTTGTACATAATAAATAGTTTGTTGGTTCGAATTTCACACATCTTCAGAATGCTGATAAGATCTTCAGCCTAATGTTATTCTGCCTGATCAGTGTGGGCATATATATGTTTAAATGGAAAGGTAAAAATGATAACGATGAAGAAAGAATTTCGCATTTCCTGAAACAGGAATTATATTACAAATCGAGATTTGGAATTTATTGGAACTTTTTAAAACCCTAAAGGAGATGATTGATTACTGAGATTTCGATTTTTATGGAAGCTGAAATGATTCAGATTATAATTATGAGATCAACTTGATACCATGAATAGAAATTAAGAAATCAAGCGTAAACTCATCACTTTATACCGTCATTTATTGTATTAAACAGACTACCACATGGTATGATCTGAATAATTTTGGTTTTCTGCAGTAACCTCTAGTGAAGCTTCACCTCTTCGAACTGTAGAAAAATCGTGAATTAATCAGCAAAATTGAGAATTCGATTTACAGTGCATGACCGTTTCACCCAGGTATCGAACTAGAATTCAAGTTGTTTGAACTGATCCAAGCACACACACTGCTAATGTCAGCTTGACCCCATAGAAACGAAACAGCGACCAAGTGTTTAAATCATTTCAACCTGGTTGGCCAGTAAACACTACAGGTAGATATGAGTTCTGCCCAACTACTCAAATGAATGAATCAGTAGTATGTAGTGTACCATGTAATATCTATATATAATTAGGCAATTTGTATTTATCAATCAGGATATATATGTCATCTAAATAGTTCAGTTGCGAAGCTTCCCCAATTTCTTACTAGACAACATCCTCAGTGCACACTTCTAAATTGAAGCTATAAATTGTCTCTTCGGGTGACTGACTGATATCATATAGAGAACCATTGAAAACCAGAGAGTACTGGATAGCTATTTAGTCCCAGTTTGAGGCTCGTTGGCAGCATGAACCCACTGAGACCAAATCCCTACACACAAACTCTTGAAAGTTAATATACTGCTTGCTAGTGACTGGCTACAGAACGAAGTTACCTTGAGTTCTTTTAGTGAGAAGTCATGACCAATGTGGTACATCCAGTTAGCAGTGAAGACAAATACTCCACGAATGACACTACTCGGTGCCAGTCGCGCTAACTTAACCTTGGACGGTATCTTCCATTTCAATATATCATTGTAATCGATTGTTGCTATTTAACTGCTAATACTGATTTCATACAAATAAACTGATGCGTGGTTAACTGATTTTTTGAATTGAATTAACTTAACACCTGTTTGTTTGTTTGTTTGTTTTATTTGTTCAATTTTCAAGGTGTTTTATGGTACTAACTACTTTCCTAGACATATGTATCAAGTTGCTGATAAATCGGAATTAGCCAATTCTGATGAAAAGTTTACAACTATAACATCTGACAAGCAAATCACATCAACTTCAAAGACAACAACTGTATTAAAAGTGAAACTTAAAAAAGTTCAAGAAGAAGAACATGACAAAGACAACAATGATGGTGCTAATAATGGTGAAGAAAGTGATAAACAGACAGATCAGATGAATAACACTCATAAAGATGATGAAGATCCAAGTGAAACTGGCCTGGTAGATAATGGTAATAAAGACGATAATGATGGCACTAATGATGGTGGCGATGATGGCGTTGATGGTGTCGATGGTGATGATGATGATGATGACGATGACAATGGAAGCCATTCTGCGTCAATTGACAGTCTATCAAAGAATTCATCATCAGAGTGTACATGTCATCTTCACTATCCATTATTTCATCGCTATCCCCCTTATCATCATCATTACCACTATCACCATCTTCTGAATTATCATTCACAACATAATCGTCATCATTGTTGTCACCATTATCCACACCAGCATTTAATTCATCTGCCCCCTCCTCCTCCTCCTCCGCCTCCACATCATCATCCAGTCAATAATGGCGATATGTATTACTACCCTCAAATGGTCACTTATTTCCCTACTAATGATTATCTCCTTACACCATCTATGATTAAAAATCAAGCCTACTATTCACTTCCTTATGATACTACCACTTATAATAACCAGACTGATAATAACAATTCAGCTCATATCCCACCCAACAGTCTTCCACATTATCATGCAAAAATTATATTACCACAAGACACCAAGACACACGAGAGATGTCTTCTTAATCATAATGATATGAGACATTATGTCGGTGTACCATGCACTTATCCATCAATGATTTATTCAAAATTCCCAACAGACACCACTACTACTACTAATGTTACTACTGATAATGGTAATAGTAGTAATGATACTCAAATGATACAATCAAGAGATAATATGTTAACTTATTGTGAACCACTTATCTTTTATTCTCCAACAGATCAAAGCTATTATCTATGCCCTACAACAACATCTTTGCATGAAGTACAAGAAAGTCTACCAATAGTGTATAATTATACACCAATATAATAATAAGACTTTATTGATATTTCAAGGTATAGTTAAAGGTGTCAATCGTATTGTCTTATTTTGATAGTGGTTAAATATTTGTCGATAGGCAGCATGTGTTGTAGAGGTTCGGTTATCTGTTGAAAGCTTCGTCATCGTCTTATTCTTCTGCCGCTCACATGTTCATTCAATGTTATCTTTAATTCAGGCATGGAAGCAGTCATACATGGCTTCATTGTATATACGAGTTGCAAATTTAACTCTGTGTGTGTGGTTTACTCTGTTTGCCCTCGAATACTTGGATTGTTCTCATTCAACTAGTCAGCTTAAAACATCGTACATAAATCTTGTTATTCCATTAGTTAACAAACCCATCCATAGTTGATTCTTCTTTCTGCTCTAAAGTGTATGTATACTACTCATAAGGTATCATGTGATTTCTATGTGTGTGTGTATGTATGTGTGCGTGCTTGTGTGTGTGTGTGTTGTTTTGTTTCTGTCGCATTTGAAGAAAATTCTCCCCTTCTTTGTGATATATTATTCTTCATAAATTGTTTATCTATTCAAAAGTTTAGAAGAAGACTGTTGTTACTGAAGCAGAGTCTATGTGTACCCTCTACTGTTCTGCGTATATTTTATTTTGCCATTACTGTTGTGAAATGTGTTAACGTATATATGACTTTCAGTATGATCGTTACCATTGTGTTATCAATATTAATTAATTAATTAATTAATTCTGTGATAAATTTGTCCTTGTTGAGATTTTGTGTATATTGTCCTAGTGCTGTTCACTTTTCATCTTGATGTGTCAGAAATAAATAAACAAATCAAAATTATATTATTGACAATTTCTTAGTCTTTGTTGACAGGTCGGCTGCTTGTATGGACGCTTTGTTGACGTCTTCAGATTAGCAGAGAAGTTATTTTGGCTAGTGGTAACTAGCAGCGACATCTGGGATGCACATTTTGTCCTATTTACAGATTCACAGCCATATATGCCTTCATTCCTAATGAGTGATAGTATTCCCACGGAGATTCGAATACTGCACCCTTCGTTTCAACAGAGGTTGAGCAGTTTTGCCTAACATAATCAATGAGGCTAAAAATAGCTAATCAATAACTGATACCTATTGCACAAGTGATGGTTGTCGTGGTCCACGTGGCCCAGTGAATGATGCTTTAGAGTATGAAACAGTGAGTGCATGATCCAAGTCTCAGCTGCAATACCACCAGTTCCTAAGAATGCAGGTATATACAGCTGACGAGCCAAAAAAATATGAAGAAAAGTTCACATCCTGGACTCCACTGCTAGTCACTATCAATAAAAATAAGTTTTTGATGGTGGTACACTAAATTAATCGACGTCATGCAGAGATCACAAGGAGTGTTTGATCGTTTCTAGCCTATCCTTATAATACGATGATACTGGGAATTCCAAGCTCTGTTCAGTGATGATCCGTAGTCTTGCGATTTGATTGATGCATGACTTGTTCCTCCTGAATCCAGCCTGTTCTGATCGAAGTCTATCATCCAGGGCGTATTTTATTCTCTTCAGGATTATATGGTTTAGTATTTTGCTTGGGAAAGCTAGATAATAAGAGTAAATATAATACTAAACTTAATATCAGATAAATTTGGGGAAGTAACACAGAATTTATAAACTTATAGCTTCAATAGCAGGCCAGGGTAACAACAGTAGCTGGACGTGCTTCTGTTGCTCCCAGAGACCCGGCTGATTTAGGCAAATTTCAATGACCCCTGCTGTTTCATGTGTTCGCGTGTCTAAGCGTCTCTGGTTATTTATTCGATACCCGATGGATGACAGAGATAAAATCTTCAATATTAGATTTATGGCCTGCTTGAACGAAGAGGTCCAATATAGAACTGTTAACAGTTTTGATAACACTTTTATTTATCCACACTGATAGGTGTTCCCGAGAATGAGAAATTAGGTTCCTAGAGGAACAGCCAATAAACTTGCTACACAGGTGCTGTATTTGAACTGATAGATACAATTAGAGGTTGCCAGCTAGCCTAGATACTTCATCTTTCAGTTGAGGAATCATAGCCGATGATGTGGAAAGAATGGACTGCAGCTTTACGGCAATAAACGTCCTACGAATTGACTTTCTCACCTTGTTGTTTTTTGTTATTTCACAGTGTACTTCAGCTTTGAGTAGTAGTTGTATGTGTGTAGAGGCTTCTTGTTATCAGATATAGAAGGATTCTCTTCTACTTTACTTGTTATGTGTTTAGTGATGAAGTATTCAGGGTAGCTGTTTTCAATTGAAGTGTTGTATACGACTTTAAGTTCATCTTCAATTTCAATCTTCTTAACAAATATATCTAACACCATAGCTGAATGAGAGGGACAAACCTGTGGAAATGTGTATATAGACACGTCCATGGAGAACCCCAAATTAAAATTTTTCTTTTTAGTCGATGGCTCAGTGGCAGGATGCTCGTCGACTATGCATTTGTTCTAGGGTTCAATTCCCCACGTCGACTCACCACTTTACATCCCGTAGCCAGCTGTAAGCCTGAGATGGAGGAAGTGCTGGACTTAAGGCCAGTAACCCCACCCTCTCAAAGATAACACCGGTGCTATTGAAACTTCAAGACTCAAGCCTGAAGCCCTATGTTTCACTTGGAATGCAAAGGAAAAAATTCAATAATAACAAAAATATTCAATTAATTAAGATAATCATAAATGAAATATTCTTTATTTCATCTGTTTAAGCATAGTACTCAATAAATTGTAAGTAGTCAGTGATACAGTTGTTGTTTTTTTCAATTCATTTTATCGCATAAATTTCTAGTAATGAATAACTTTTTTTACAGCTTCTAGACATCGTAACTTGTCTGGTATGTAGAATTGTTCAAAGATGTGAGGGAATGGTGTATCCATGCCGGTGATACGTTGTACTGGTGCTTCTAGATACAGGAAACAATTATCCTAAGGGAGAATAAGAATATAAGGAAAGAACCAGTGCAATAACACGATTTCATACACAAATTTCTTTCAAATTAATTCGAACAAAGTAATAGTGAAAATATGGAGACAGATAAAATGCATTTATTGTATTTTGTCAGTATCTTGTGAAGTGCTTATAAAACAGAAAGACTGAGCGAGCGATGAAATATTTACTTTTCAATTAGATCCTCATCTCACTCTGGCATTTTTATTATTACAATGCACGCAACAGTTTACTAATAAAGGGGCACTGATATGTTTGTTAATAATAATTAGTCAGTGTCAAAATGTCACTGGGTTGATAATTAACGAAGGAAATCAATACACACATTTAAAAGGTAGATTTGGTTAGAATAAATTAATTTTACAAGGATAAAACGTAAATTAAAGATGAAGTGGTCAGAAAAAATTAAATAAGTCGGACAATTATAATTTTTATAAGTTTTATAATTTTAAAGGTTTAGGGGAACGGAGACGAAGTAGTCCGGTTTATACATTCATGTAACTATGGCCACAGTAAGGAAAGTGGCTGTACAGATTTCTTCTGAACACAGGGGTCTGGCTCCTTCAGGTGGATTCCTGTTGCTTCGGATATATGTAGAAGACGAACTCGTAGAGCAAAATTAACATTAGTAGGAATGCGATAAATAATTTAAATGCTGTATTAACATCAACCTTATGCTCACTATCTACATGGTGTGCTCAAATAGAGCTACAAATAGATCTTGTTTGTCTCTTGCTTAAACATGCTGGATGATGTTGAGAAATACGATGATGAAGCTGCCTAATTGTACGCCCGATGTAGCTGGTTCCGCAGCTGCAGTCAAACTGGTAGATACACATAGAAGAGGCAAATTTAGGTAGTTTATCCTTATTTCTCGACCGTAGAATAGGGGATGTTGTGAAGCTACAACGTACCTCTGCTGCATAATAAGCTCTTTTAACTACATTATTCAGGTGCTGTGTTATTAAATATAATTATACTTTATTTGATCTAATCCACAATGCTCAAACTTTTTACTGATTGATATTAGCTGTGTTATTATTTCGCTGATGTTGTCAGTCACCGAGGAACTGCAGTTTTATGAACAGTGGTTTTTTGTGAAACTGTTGCTAAACAGACTCTCCTAGGTGCTTAAAACCCAGACACTAAATTTAATTCAATTTTAGATTTTCCCGTCGATTGATTCAACCGATGTACTCAATCTCAGGTTGTTTTTCAGGTTTGACTACAAAGTGGATATCAGTTAGACAACCATTGAAAGCCAGGGAGTACTTTTAAAAAATTGAAAAACTAACAAAATCCCGACAAATCAACTCTTAAGAAATATTTTATTATTTACTCCATCCTTTTCAAGTGGAGTAAAGAGCTTCAAGCTCTGATATTTCAGTATGGACTTTGTTGTTTTGAAGAAATGAGGTGTTGATAGCCTTATATGCAACCTTTTGTTTAGTGAGTTAGATGAGGTTTCGTAGTACTTTGGTGATAAATCAAACCTTAGCCTCCTGTACGGCTGCTAAGCATTCTACTAATGAACAAACAGCTTAGTAACTGAGAAACTATAGTAAACAGAAATATTCTGGGTGAAGAATGATCAGGTAAAGAATAATGAAGATTTATTGAATCTATATGTCTGTCTGTCTGTTTTCGACATAGAACTTTGCACCGATGTGCGGCAGTTCAAGTCGCCACACTTCCTCCTTGTAGCACACAAAGCCAGAGAAAAAAGTACAAGAAAAGCATAATAGAGACAGTAAGCAGAGGTGTGAGACAAAGGAGGAGTAATAACGAAGAACAAAACAGTTTCAACGGAGATCATAGGTCAAAAGGAGTGGATGCATCTGCGCCACTAAGAACGATTTCGAGCCATGTCACCAATTGTTTCCAACCATTGGTTTTTACCGTCCCGAGGCTAAGACTAACTGTTGTAGATTTCATTGACTGGTGCAAAGTTTTTGTTTGACCGCCACTAGCTTTTTTCCAGCCTGCCCTTATATCCGCTAACATAGCTCGTCGAGGAAGGCGATGACTAGGCGTGCATACGTAACACATGTCCTAACCATCTCAGTCTTTGTATCTTCACAATTTCGTCGATTGATTTCCCCTCCTTACCTAGAACTCGACGCCTAACCTCAATATTGCTCAACATATTATGCCACTTTACACGGGAAATAGAGCGCAGGCACCTATGATCAGAGACAGCTAGTCTTTTCATGTCTTCCACTCTCAGTGGCCAGGTCTCGCTCACAGCCATAAAGGAGGACGGAGCGGACTGATGAGCAGTACACCCGCCCTTTGGTCGATAGTAGGCCGGATATCTCGTCTACGACAGAGGCGGCGTAAACTGGCAAATGCGAAACGAGCCCCCTGTATTCGTGCTGAGATTTCGTCAGAGATCAACCCGTTCGGGGTGATGGTACTTTCCAAATAAGTGAGGCGGTCAACATGCTCTACAATTTCACTTCCGATTTTTAACTAGGAGTCGCTGTAGTCCAGTCTTGTAACATCATCTTGCATTTGGCGGGAGCGAATCGCATGCCAAACATTCGTAGATTGCGGCTCAAGGTGTTTAGAAGACTCTGCATTTCGTCAGCGTCTTCGCCTAGAAGGACTATATCGTCTGCATATTCCAAGTCAACGAGATTATTCCTTGGTATCAAGTCAATCCCTGAGTCGCTGATGTCACTTAGGGTTAATTCCATTAGTACATCCATGATGAAGTTGAATAGAAAAGGAGATAATGGGCATCCTTGACGGACACCACTAGTCGTCACCAGTTCAGATGACAACTCGCTGTAAGCCCTCACCTGGCTGTATGATCTCAAAAAGTGAGTAAATCTGTTTCACTGAGAACAATTTTGGGTTGACCTAAACAATAACAACCATGATGTGGGAACGCACCAATGACCGTCAACGCATACCATTTGTTGGATTACAGAACTTGCTGTTATTATGACGCCACTATCATCCTGATAAATGAGAGGAGAGTGTTTGGTTGTTTTTACTGATGAAACTGTTTTGGTGGCTATAAAACTTAAAACCTGATACCCTTCATTGTAATTGGAAAGTATTTTTTCAGTTACTTCGGGGTAAAATATCATCTTCTGTTGTGTATCAATAATATTATGTTAATTTTTCTTGCAAATAAACAACGTTTTGATGTGGAATACACGCCAGGTTCGTCACCCAAGGAATAGTAGGCGTTCAAGGTCACAGGTGCGTTATCGCTCCATGGTCGCTTCCGTTTATATATTCTCAGTTTTGAGCCAGATCACCAATAATCTGCAGTCAGTTTCTCTTAGTACGGGGTAGCACTAATACCACGCGTTAAGTCCTCACTGTTCATGCAGACTAAATTCTAAACTAGTTGACTTGCCAGCACTGTTCACTCATATCCCAGAGAGAACAAACCAACAAGCAAGAAATCTAGGTCTAGGGTTTACCGCTGATCGAATTCACCTATCTTACTTCAATTCACTTTTGTTTGAAATGGAATTATGAAAAACTGCATGTATATGAAATGATAAAGTTGACAAGACGAAAGACTTGCAAGGGAAATTTGCTTTCAACACTTCAAAATATCTATTGGTACTGTAAGAAATGACAGAACAGGAAAAATGTTTAGTGAGCAATACAACTGATCCAGTGTTAATCTTCAAACACAGATTTATGATGCTGGAGGCAATGGTATCTAGCGTAATCAAACGTTAGTAAAATAAAAGTTTGTAATCACATAAAAGTCACAGAATTACAGCAGTTCACACTGTCACAATCCATGTAGTACAGAGAGAAAAAACTCAAGAGAACTCTCTCTCTAATAAGCGGAAATTTATGCGAGAGAGGATGATCACATGGAATAACATGAGAGGTTAGTGGATGATTGAGAAGATTACAAAAAGTTGACACATCTGCGACAATGACAACTTTTTTGAGCTATATCACCAGTAGTTTCAAGCCATTGATTCTTAGCATCCCCAGGACTTCAACCCCACAATACAAGTGTGACATTTACCTGTCTGCCTGTCTGGATTTGACATAGAACTTGGCACCGAAGTGCAGCAGTTGGAATTGCCACGTTCCAAATAGTACACAAAGGTAGACAAGAAGATGAGTGAAGAGAATCAATACAGTCTGACAAGTATAAGAGTGAAACAGAATGGGTAATGGTAGAAAGGAATATGAAAGATTACAGAGACTGAATACATCTGCGCTGGCCATTGACAACGATTTTGAGCCATGTCACCTATTGTCTCCAGCCATTGATTCCTAGAGTCCCGAGGGCCCCAACCCGGAAGTCTGCATCTCCCTACCTGACTCAGTTTAACTGTCAAGGATTTCATGGATTGATGAGGCCATGTTTTTGTTTGGCCACCACTGGCTGTTTTCCAACCTGTACCTATATCAGCTAGTAATGCCCGTGGTCGGGGGAGGCGATGGTTAGGTGACATTTACCACTGAACTTTAGGTGAAATATTCTCTAAAACTTCACTTATTTGACATAAAAATGTGAAATTTAATAAATCTAACTGTTTGCTAATACATCAATTCCAAGATCTGTTTATCAATATGATCCTTTAAACAATTCTAGCAAGCCTATTATACACACAGAGTATGAACCCTCGTTAATGTGCATCAGTGACTTAGTGGTTCGGACTCTCGCTGACCATGCACATGGTCCTAGGTTCAATCCTTTGCCAATGCACACCTAATATCAACGGTCGGTCTGCAAAATTTGGGCTGCCGATATCACTTTCCGAAAATTCCATACTTTTATGAAAAATACGTTGTGGAATCAGGCTATAATTATAATAGAAAAAAGTAGAAATCAAACTAACATGGACCGAAATCAATTGAAGAAGCACTTTAAATCAGACAGTACAATGAAAGTTTTTTTTGTAAGTATAGCTTGATTACACACCGAATTTTTCGTACAAATATGGAATTTTCAAGATGTGATATCGGTAGCCCAAATTTGCAGGCCAATTATTGATATCGGCAGAAGGTCGAACCCCGGATCATGTGCATGGTCGACGAGAGTCCTAACCGCTATGTCGCCTCATAGTTTTGGAACTACCTTGAGTCCAGTCGAAATCTTGAAAATCTAACTAGCCCAACTCATAAAAAAGTTAACCACTGAATCTAGTTACTCCTTATAACTATGTCTCATTCTTTTGTGTTAAGGGTGTACCTTATGGCTTTAAACTTTAAAGATTCAGTAGTGGTGGGGGTCACTAGTCTCACGCGCAGCTTTCCTTCATTTCTGCGCTTACAATCAGCTAGCAAACCAAGTAAGCTTTAACAGTACACAGACCAGGAGTCGAACCCAAACTCTTTTTAAGCACTAACAAAGAATTCTGATATTTAAATTAGTCTTTTTTTTTTAATTGTCACGGTAAGGATAGACCACATCTTGAAAAGAAAGCTTCTGTACCAAAGAAAGCTATCTTTATTAATCTACCATTCAAGGGCGACCAGATTATGCAGTTGACGGCTCAAAGACTTCGGTAAGCCATCAAACGCACATTCTACGCCGCATCTCTTTTTCTCACTTGCTGAACATTTTCGATCCCTGTACCTACGGTTAAAGGACGAAATTCTGTGGACTCTACTTCAAACTGTATCTACAAGTTCACCTGCAGCTGCTGTGACACCTATATAGGTAGAACTAACAGAATGTTCGAATGTCGTCGAAAAGAACATGTTCCAAAATGGCTAGTAAATCATATCGAAAATCCTAACGCGATTAATCTGGCTAGAAATCCAGCATCATCCATTGCAAAACACTTATTAATGTCTGGTCACAAAATCAATATTAATGACTGTTTCACAATTATTTCACATAACTCTAATTCAAGGTTATTGAAGGTGATGGAAGCACTTTGGATTAATCACATACAGCCTAAACTGTGTGTACAAAAATCAATAGACTTCAATCTTCTCCTACCCTGGACTACATGACCTATCTAAATATGATTGGTCATTAGTATGTACTTTTGTTTATTATTTAACTGAGTAATTGTCATGAACTTTATTTTATTATTGTTAACCATGTTAGTTGTAAAGCGGTTGTAAAGAAACTACGAAATGATATCATCTCGGGAAATCTGTCTTCTTAATGCCTTATTCAAATTTATCAAAGGGACTAATTGTTTTAATTTAAATTAGTATAAAATCACAATACACAATTAATTAATTAACTAATCATTGAATTACCTGTATAGAAGCAGCTAATTCAGCACCAAAACCGCAAGTCAATGGAGCTTCATGCGTTATTACACAACGACCTGTTTTACGCACTGACTGTGTGTTTTTTTCCATAGAAACAAAGATTCATGTTAAACAGGAAAGAAAAACACAAAGTAAACAAGAAGAAGAATATTTTCTTTGTTTTGATGATACAACTTGAAATTGCGCTGTTCAGATCTATTCATTTAAACCAAATAAACAAGAGTGTTTCAGTTTTAAAACATTTAACTGACTGAACCAACCAATATAAGAGAACTGACTCATTATACTAAAGGTTTTCTTGTATTTCCCCAATGAATGAAAAACAAAACGATATTATCGTTTTTACTGACGTTTCGCTATTTCATGTTGCCCCTAATAGCTTTATCAAAGTAGTATCATTAAACCAGAATTTACAAAATTCACTCAGCTTATATATAACAACTTAATCATCGTTCCTCAGCATGGGGTGATGTTTTGCGTTGTCAAATTGGCCATTTGGTAAAGATAACAAAACCAAGCGTAGATCATTGGATTTGATAAGTGTGCAAAATTATAAGAGCAGAGTGGGTTTGCATAATGAAATTACATATCACATTCGTGTTGATTTCGTCATTTCATGGAGGAGGGGGGTGTTGCAACCAGCCTAAATTCTGCTTTAGTTCATCATTCCTATTCATCAGACAATTTGGATTCCACTTGATATAAAGTGCTTCTGATATTAGACGTTCTGTGTGATTTCTGAAATGCTTCTCCTGGATTATTTCAATATTGTCAAAATCAATTTTGTGGCCTGATTCTATAGCGTGTAGACCACCACCTAAGAATGACAATTTTTCAAGGTTTTCTTGTTCAGATGGATTTCTTGGTGGTCGAACAGATGCTCTACGGTGTTCATTTCTTCTGATTTTGATTTCTCTCTGGCGATATTTGTCTGATGTATATTGCATCACATTCCAAGCTAGTATTTTATTTTATAGACACAATTAGATACAGAATCTTTAGAGATTTGGTCTTTTATATGGACAAGGTTGCTTTGCAGTGCATCTGATGTTTTTAAGAAAATTCTGATGTCGTGCTTACTGAGTACTCTTCTGATGATATTGTCTGACATCTCTGATCTATATGAAATCATAGTTGTTGAGGTTCATGTTTTCAGAATACATTTTGGATCATACTTAATATTAGTGTTGATTTTGTTGATGAAGTTCACTGCTGAGGAACGATGATTAAGTTGCTATATATATATAATTGTTATTGTTCCCTTAGGTTCCTAGAGGAACATAGGGCTTCAAATGCACGTCTCCATTTGCTTCTGTCTTCCTTCTGCTGTACTTTTCACCTGCATCCATGTTAGTCCATACTATTTTAACTCCTCTTCACACGATCTCCACCATGTCACCCTTGTACTAACAACCCACTCTCCTCTTCCCTTTCGGGTTCCACTCGAAGAATGGCCTGACGCTCGCACGATGTCACCCAGTGGCCTCCTCAGCCACGAGTGTCCAATCCATCTCCACTTTCTCCTGCATATTTGTTGGGCGATTGGTTGGTTCTTGTTTCGTTCGTCCCTATAGTTTCTTGTTGTCGGTGATTCTTTCGGACCCGGCCATCTTATCTTCAGTATAGAGCGAAGACAGTAATTGGTTGGTAAAGGTCTGCAACAGGCTGTTAGAAATACTCTTTGTGACCCACCCGCCAAGTTTCTGATCTGTGTAGAAGAGCTGACTGACTTGACGTTTGTATTGAAAATCCGACCGAATTTTGTTGTCGATGCTGGCTGAGTAACGAAGATTTCCAGGTTGATTTCAGGTTGATGAATGTGTTTCTCGCCTTCCCGGTGATTCTCCATTTGATATCCTCATCCATTCCAACTGCGAGTAGTTGAGACAATGCTCAATGCTAGGTAAGTGAATGAAGTGGCCTCTTTCAAATCCCTCCCGTTGATGGTGATTGGCGCTGGATGTTGTTGTTGTTGGTTGGTTATTTTCATAACCTCCGTCTTGTCTATGTTCACCTGGAGTCCTGTCTTCGCTGGCTGCTTCTTCGATCAGTTTGTCGGTCGGTTTTCGCTTGTAAGTCTTCGATTTTGTGTGACATCAAACATAATAATAATAATAATTTTTTGCTTTATTCCAAAAGCAGTACTAATGATACAGCAAAGAATTTTCAGCATTCAGTACAATATTGCATCTAATTTACTCAAAAACGACAAAAAAAATTAAAAATACACATTACATAATAGTAATAAAACGATTGTTATAGCAGCTACATAGCAAAATACTGTATGCCATACGGAGAAAAATATGCATAAAGTACAAAATTGTAGTAATAATAGTAATACCAACTAAAATAAAATAGCAGAGTAATAATTAAACGATAGAAAGTGTGACACCATAAAATACAGAAAGATGAACGATAAAAGGGTCGATTCACTGTGCTAATTACATAGTAACTTGTAAGTTTCACGTCTAACAGAGTCTTCGTCACATAAAGTACGCGCTAAATAGGGTATTGTAGAATTTCTATACTTAGTGGTACGAGCATATAACTTTTTATATTGACTTCTCGTCCTACCTGATGAGATACAAGGGGACAGGTGTGAATAAAGGGGGTGCAGAGGGTCTGACATTATAGCCTTTGCCCATTTCGTACAGGAATTTATATGCCTCTCGACTATAGTATTAGCGAGCTCATGCAGTGGCAGACCACAAGCTCTACTCACAGCATTTAATACTCTTCGTAATATGATATAATCTTTTTTGAGAAGCCCAGGAAAGATTAATGGAGAGCAATGGAGTACAATAGGTAAAATACAGGAGTTTAAAAATTGCAAAACTAAAGGTTGGTTGATACCTGATTGTCTTAACTTTTTAATGTAGAAGGTAAGACGAAACATTTTCTTAGAGATAGATAAGATATGGGATGACCATGAAAGGTCAGAGGAAAAAACTAATCCAAGGTATTTAATGCTTGATTTGGTTTCAATTTCCGTGCCATCTATGCTACAGGGATCATGCGAGTTAACTAGTTCAAGTAAGTCACGTCGATGCTTGAAAGTAAAGTCAAGCCTGACATTTGGAAGGATTTAATATAAGACCATTTGACTTGGACCAGTTGTTGATGTCCAACAGAAAGCTATTAAGTTTGGAGCTGTCAGACTCGGAAGTGATAGGCAGTGATACAGTCAGATCATCTGCATATTTGACAAAGTTAGTTTCGTTTGAATGAGGCAGGTCATGTAGGAAGAAAGAAAAAAGAAAAGGAGAGAGGACAGCACCTTGTGGAACACCGGATTTTGTAAGCGAGGTAGAAGAAGATTTGCCGTTATATACAGTATACTGCATTCTATCAGAAAAATAGGAATGCAACCAACTCTTAGCCCAGGATCCTGTTTGTGTCAACGATAGCTTATTTAATAAAAGGCCCCTAGGTACAGAGTCAAAAGCAGATGTGTAGTCTAAGAAAGCACTACGAACATATTTAGCACCTTTGTCTAAACAAGAGACAACATTGTGATATAAGACAACCGCAGCATCCAAGGTACTTCTACCATGTTTGTATGCAAATTGTTTAGGATCATTAAAAGGTTTCAAAGCGGGTTCAAGACGAAGTAAAAGTAATTTTTCCATCAATTTTAAAAAGGGGGAAGTAATTGCAATAGGCCGAAATTTAATATCAGAACCAGAAGATGGTTTTGGTATAGGGATAATTTTAATGTTTTTCCATGCAAAAGGTAGAACGTTACCGGAAAAAGAAGCATTAAAAATGTTAGTAAGAGGATAACACAAAATATCAGCACAATTCCTGAGGACAATGGCAGGTATGCCGTCAGGACCAAGGCTTTGAGAAGGCTTAAGAGACCGGAGACATTTAAGCACATCAAGGGTATTAAAACCACTAAAGTTATTGTCAATATGATTTGTATCATTTGGAAGGGTATCAACAGAAGAGCGTATGAAAGATTTATTAAGAGTGTCAACATTAAGAGATGGAACAGAAATACATCGCTTACCGTTAGTAATTTCTTTGAAAAGTTTCCATAAATTAGAAGGGGTTTTACATGACAAAAATCTTTGATTATATAAAACATTTAGTCTTTTCATTTCCAGTTTTATCAGAATGTTTAACTTTTTTACACCAGGCTTATCATTAGTTTTGAACAACAGTTCTTTATTTCTACGTAGCTTTTTGAGATATGGCGAAGATAAGCGATCAAATCGAATGAATAATGTTTCTTTAGGACAACATATTTCGAAACAGAATTTAAGATAATCGGTAGTGTTTGTGATTGTTTCATCTAATGTTTGTTCTGTAAATAAGTCCCAGTTAGTGTCTTTCAACATGCATCTGAGCTTGTCTAGGTTGTCTTTTGAGTAGCATCTCCGTTGAACTTTACTGTAGAGGTGAGAGAGGACACCTTTGTGTGATTTGGAATATATTTTAGGCAGTACACGTATGATGCAGTGGTCAGAATTAAGTAAAGGAGCACGTTTGCGAGCTTCATATATACCAACATCATTGATAAATACTAGGTCCAGTTTTTTACCAAGACGGGTGGCAAAGTTAACAATATTGTCATGACCAAGTGATATAAGGAAGGAGCAATCGCTTCCATTGAAGTCGCCAGTTACTATTGATAAAGAGTTCTCGAAGCAAGCTGCAGCAAAAGCGGTGAATTCATCGGCGAACATAGATAAATCCAATATGGTACAGCCAGGAGAGACATAAACATTAGAAATATAAATGAATTTGTATTTTGACAGGTGTTTCGGGCGACATCTCACAGTGATGCAATCAATGAAGTCATTCGAGAATTTGAAACAAACTTTGTTAGAAATGGACCATTTTGAGTGAATAAAAGTTGCAACACCTCCACCACATTTTTTCTTGGAACAAACACGGTCTTGTCGAAAAACATTGAAATTGTTTAGAGACACAATATTGTCATCGTATGAGTCATGGAGCCAGGTTTCTTGTAGAGTGACAATACCAGTATTGTGGTAAATGGGACGACAACAGGGACTGAAAATCCAGAATTTTATTAGGCAGGGACCGGCAGTTGGTACTAATGATAACTGGAACAGTGGTGTGATGTATGGGTGTAGATTTTAAGGCACGCTGCCAACCTCCATGGTGCTTTTTCTTGAGTTTATTGCAAATATGAAAGTTTTTGGGTTTAAAACGTTTTATAAAATCCCGGGAGTGAATAATACGATTAGAATGCATAATATGATATGTAAACACCAATAAAATATGAGTAAATAGATGCAAAATGTACATGGAATGGGGTACCCTAAAATGTTCAAACAGGCCACCAAGGTCCCATAAATCATCCACGCGCGAAATTCAGGTCTTTTAGGTTCTTCACGCCGGTCCAGGATACCCCTGTCTTCTCGTTTCCCACTGTCTGACGCATAATCCAGTCCACCACAATTAGGAATATCATTGGTAATAATAAGCTACATATAAGCTGAGTGGATTTTGTAAATTCTGGTCTAATAATACTACTTTGATAAAGCTATTAGCAGCATTAAATAGTGAGACGTCAGTCAATCAAACAATATCGTTTTGTTTTTCACTCAGTGTGAAATACAAAAACACTTTTATAATAATGAATATCACATTATACCCAGATGCCCAATTTTTTTCAAACTGTTAAAAGTGAACTTGGTTTGGGCATATATAACTTAGTGAACTACATGTGAACAAGTATTTTTTAATAGATGGAATAAACAATTAAGGTTTTGATTTTAGCTTACTTGATAAACTGTCTCTTCATCCCATGGGATAATTGTTCTAAGATCGATAACTTCACAGGATATATTCAATTGCTCTGCTGCTTCATTGGCTACATCTAATGCTACGTGTACTTGTGTACCCCAAGCTATGAATGTGACATCTTTTCCTAAAAGAAAGAATAATTCGTGATATATATATATATATATATATATATATTGGTGAGAGCAGGCCGTGAGAAAATATGTACAAGGCTGATTCGACAACCAATCACAGCAGACTTAACGTGGCAAAATATGATTCGCAGATAGAGAACTCTATTTCTCGAGGAATCCCGAAACAACCAATCAGAAGCCTGCGTTTGTCTGCTTAACTTCTGATAAACAACCAATCAGATGACTGCGCTTGTCTACTTGCATAAGCTATAATAATGTATGTGAAATATATATAAATACGTGTTGGTTTTCATAATAAAACGATCTGTTGCCTGGCCCTTGTCTTCTGTTGTTACATATATATATATATTGAATTCTAAGATATGCAATATCATCTCCAGTCAATAGCCTTTGAAATGGGTATTATGAAATTCTGAATAAAGGAATGTCACTTGTCAGGTCAATTTATTTGCATCAAACTATATACTACTGACTAATTGAGATGAGTAGTACTTGTATACCACTCACACCAACCACTAGTACTGGCTAATCAACCAGATCGAGGTGATCTAAACACCTCTGGAACTGTATCCATTCCAGATCGTTGACTAGTTGGAGGATTTCATTATGAGTTGACAGCGGTTAGAGAACCATTAGAAAATTCACTAGAGAGTTGTGGACAGCTTTTCCCTTCACCTTAGTTGGAGACTCCTCATCAGTACGCCCCTACCTCCAGGATTTCAACCCAGGACATTCTGGTTACAAGGCGGTCTAGCTCGCAGACCATTAAGCCACTGGGTCCCGATCCAATAGCAAGTCCGTAAGTTCTAACTTCTGCCGATTCACGACATAGCGCTACCACTTCACAACGTCTTCTTCGATAAGTAACTCTCCTCACCTTCAACCTGCTGCATCCTACTGGTCACGGCTTCTCACTAGAACCCTAGGTCACTGCCTGTATAGGGATAGTCGCTAGTGGGCAACAAATTAATTTTCAAGTATTGGTTTTGTAGGGATTTTGTTTAATAGGTTGGGGGATCTCATCATGGGCTGACACCCGGTAGAGAACCATTGGAAAACCTGCAGTATGTACCGGAAAGCTGCTTCGTCCTAGTTTGGGACCCTTCATCAAAAGTTAGAATTCATGGGCCATTGCATAGGCTTCCAGTGACTTAATGGTCAACAAGCTCCCCTTATAACTAGTGGGTCCGGAGTTCGAAACCCCGGTGAGCGCGTACTAATGAAGAGTCCCAAACTAGGCTGAAGAAACATCTGTTCAGTACTTTCAAGTTGTTTTCCAATTGTTCTGTAACTTATGTCAGCGCCTGATGAAATCCCTCGAGCAATAAAACAAAATCCCTACAAAACCAATATGTGAAAATCACTGACTAGTTTGTAAATTGTAAGCAGGTCTAAGGGCTATTCGAATAGTGATCGTAACAGATTTCAAACCAGGCAAAAACCTAGTGCATTTTATCTACAGGATCTGAAGGTTATGAAATTAATCTGGTATTTTTTTGAATGTGTACTGCCAGTCAGTTCGAGCAGTTTTCTGGATAACATTTTGGATAGTACATAAAATGACAACCTGCTTAAATCATTGGGTTATTTAAATTTCCATCCAATATAATCGCATAGACTCTTATCTAATTATTATTGTTTCAATCGTCAAACTGTATGTTTGGATATCTTTATGAAGTTTCACACACTTTTAATTAGCTTGCAATGTGCTGTGCTGCGCAACTGTCGACAGATCTGCAGGGGGAAATGCAGTAGAGGATTAGATGTTACCTCAAATGAAAAAACACATGATATACTATCAGTTAATATTTCACATGAACAACATCCTATACTAAAAGGAAATACTTCACGATTGAAAACGTTGATAATTCTGGACTATGGTTTAAAACATTTTGTGGAATAAAACTGTTATTAATAGCATAACTTACTACAGAATGAATATTGATTATATAAAGTAAAATGGGAAGTTCGCTCTAAATAAAATTTTGAAAATACCCAATTGAATCATGAAGAAAATAAAAGACACATTCAGGAAAGGAAATTGTCTTGATCGACGAAATCATCTTATTATCGAAAACGCAGTAGTAGTCCATTATTCAGTGACATGATTGATATAGTTATTCAGAAATGGTTTAAAGACCAAAAGTTACATAACACTTGACTGCACAAAGAAAGAAAGGGTCAGAAGTCTAATGAGTTTAAAATTATTACTAAGAAAGAGGAAGATAGTTGAGTGTCCACTTATCAAGTGTGGGAAGAATCAGAAAATATACAAAAGGAATATTGTGAGAGTGATAATAATGAATTAATTTAATAGAAATAGAGGCAAACTAATTATTAGAAAATTACAGGGAACGATTAATGAAGAGGTTAAAGCCATGGTAGAATAAGAGACTGAACAAACTTTTCCTGTATACAAAGTTCAAGGTTGTATTGACGAATCACCAGTGCTTCTGCTATATACACAAATGCTGAAATCTAACACCGTATTTACCTTTCTATCTCACCTTGTAGATAATCTTAAAAGATGTCTATGGTCGACCTGCGTGGCTTGAGTTCACTTAATGCTCAAGAATTGAGCTAACAATTGTCCTGAATTCTCCTCTTGCTAACCATTCCGGATAATTTTCAGAGATGCGTCTGGAAAGTGTGCGCTTTGTGTGGCCAATAACTCCACAGGAACAAGTGGATTTATGAACACACATATTGAAGTGGCGTAAAGCGTCAGTTCATCTTTTACACATCCACTGTAGAAATTAATCCATAGCTCAGTCGGGAAGAAGACTTTTCTCAGGGATCTCGATTAGCTGTCCTTCAGAATCTCAGCTATACTGTTACCAACTGTGTCACTCAATAATGAACTACTACACGTGTTTTTGGCATATATATATATAAATACGATCATACCGCCTTTGAAGGTGATTTCGTCGATACAAGAAAGAAATTCTCCGCATCGAAGTGTCTTTTGTTTCCAAAGAAAATTGTTTACCTTCTCTAACTACTTCAGCAGTCTCCAAAGGTATTAGAAAATGACCAGTTGGAACTTCTTCAACTGCAGAACGGTATAATATTTTTGGTTCAAAAAATACACACGGATCTTCTTCTTCTATGCATGATAATAGCAAACCCTTCGCTTGAACAGGACCACGGGGAAATACAACCTTGTAAAATAAGTAAATAAATATATATGCACATATATATAAATATAAAAGTTATATAACATAACTCCTAGGCATTGTTAACATCGTTTCTTTCGGAATGTTAGTGCTTTAGTATCGTTTATTTGTTCCGAGACATGATGGTTTAGTTACTTTGAAGGATTTAGAAACAGTGACTAACTTCAGACCTTAGGCCCGTAACAGAAACACTGAAAAAGAACAAGAAAGGAGAAAGCTGTCGATTCCTCAAAAGTATGCGAATATGATATATCATATGGAAGGATTTTGCGAACATAAGGTTTCCTGATGACTGTTTAGTCACGTAATACTTCTGAATCATATTCAAGTATTAAGAAATCGTAACCAGTTGGGTGTAACAGTTCGAGTGTGAGGACAAATACTTTCCGAAGAAATTGTCTAGCGGTCGCGCTATATCGTGATTTGGCAGAAGTTAAATTTCATGGTCTGGCCATTGGATTGAGTGGCCAAGTGGCTAAATCGTCTATGAGCTGACTCGCCTTGTAAACAGAATGTCCTGGGTTTGAGCCTTGCTAGTGGGTGCGTACTGATGAAGAGTCCCAAACTAGGCTGATGAAACAGCTGTCCAGTACTCCTTGTAGGTTTTTCAAAGGCTCTCTAACCTTTGTCACCTCATAATGAAATCCTGTAACTTCTGAATCATGTTTTTCAATTTCCGCAACATCTTCCACAAGTAACCGTTGTCCATATCCAGTGTGATGGACCACAGAGAGCAATGATGTCGCAGATGCATATGAAACTAGAACACAACAACAATTGTCAAGTGATTTTTTTGCTTCGAGTAACTTTGCAGCTGATTATGATCCATAATTAGAACAACAATTGATGTGAAAGATTTTATTGCGACTTCAAAAATGTGATGTGTGTGTCGGATGAAACTCTAAGTCAGTCTGCACAAGCACTTTTTTGGACATTTCTTAATGGCAGATACTAGTCTATTCATAACACAAATTGTACCGAAGATTAATACAAGTGATTCAGCGAAGAAACTCTTTTCAAAGAATTTATTATCAATCTGTACAATCGTATAAAGTTCGTTCAACCCCTCAAACTATCACAGCCTTAATCTATTTGTGCTAAAGTATGGTTATCTATAATCATATTTTGGCTCTACTAACCTTTTTCGTTTTGTTTATTCAATTTGTTTTGTGCGTCGGTGGCACAGCGGTTAGGACGCTCGCCGACCATGCACATGGTCCGGGGGTTCGAGCCCGCACCGACGCACACCTGATATCTATGGTCGGCCTGCAAAATTTGGGCTACCGATATCCATGCTGAAAATTCCATACTTGTACCAAAAATACAGTGTGGAATCAAGCTGTAAATCAAAAAAAAAAAAGGTTGGGCATGAGCCTAGCAACCCCATCCTGTAAAATTAAACACTACTACAGAAACTTCAAGCCACCAGCTTGAGGACCTATGTTCCACTGGGGAACATGAAGGAAAGAAAATTCAGTTTGTATACTCTTCCTTCATTAAATCAATTATTACTATTACTATACACACTTTGAACTGTCGTCGGTATTATTTCACTTGTTCCACTTGTCATTCTAAATCACTTCTGCGTTGCAACATTACATTTGATGTTATCAAAAATCACACTATGTTACGTTACTTTTTTATACTTATTCTATTTGCCTACTGGTCCTATAATTGTACACCCCTTCCAAGTTCTATACATCCTCTGAATTATTCTATTATTATTATTATATCCTTTGATTCCTAGAGGAACATAGGGCTTCGGTCGCGCGTCTCCATTGCGTTCGGTTTTCTTCCAGCTTTTTCACCCCGCTTCAAGTC
The DNA here is from genome assembly GCA_944472135.2 of Trichobilharzia regenti. Classification (NCBI taxonomy): domain Eukaryota; kingdom Metazoa; phylum Platyhelminthes; class Trematoda; order Strigeidida; family Schistosomatidae; genus Trichobilharzia; species Trichobilharzia regenti. The sequence goes on from OX235267.1 coordinate 32,075,929, forward strand.
TGCCCACATGCTTTCATCTCCTCTTCACATGACCTCCTTCAAGTCACCCTCACACTGACGACCAACTCGCCGCTTCCCTTTCGGGTTCCACTCGAGCGATGGCTTGTCTAGTAATGTCACTTGATGGTTTGTTTCCTCAGCGTATGACCAATCCATTTCCATTTATTCCTGATTATTTGTTTCACAATCGGTTCCTGCTGTGTTGGTTCGCTCATTGCCAGAGATCCCTGTTGCTGATCTTTTCGGACTATCTGATCTTGAGTAGTATTGAGCGAAGACAATTGTTAATGAAGGTCTGCAGTTTGTTTGAGATGCTCTTTATGACGCGCCAAGTCTCTGATCCGTATAGTAGCAATGACTAACTTCACATTGGAGCTGAAAATCCGGATCTTATTTTCATTTTCATGCTGAGTGCTGCTGACCTCCACACAGACTTGATAGTAATGAAAGCTTGTCTTGCTTTTCCGATTCTGGCTTTGATATCCTCATCAGTTCCACCTGAAGTTGAAACGATGCTTCCAGGTCAGTAGGTATAGGAGGTTGTTTCTTTCAGGTTCCTCCCATTTATGCTGATTGTTGTCTGTTGTTGCTGGTGTTGCTGTTGGTGTTGGCCAGGAATCTTCATCACCTCTGTTTTATCTATGTTCGCCTGAAGTCCTATCCTCACTGGATGTTTCTTCTGCCAGCTTGTTGTTTTTCACTTGAATATCTTCCAGTTTGTGGGAAATCAGACATATATCATCGGCGGAATCCAGATCCTCCAAGTCTTTTGTGTCAGTCCATTTTATGCCTGTTCCCTCGTTGGTTGCCGTTGTCTGTCGCATTATCCAATCAATTGCAATCAGGAAGATCATTGGTGATAGTAGACAGCCTTGCCTCACTCCCGTCCTCACTTCGAAGGCTTCCGTAAGTTTCCCGATGTGGATTAATTGGCATGTAGCATTGTCGTATAACTGTTGGATGAGATGTATAATTGTTGATGGGACCCCGTAGTAGCGAAGTAGTTGCCAAATGACCTCTCGATCGACGCTGTTGAAGGCCTTTTCGAAGTCGATGAAGTAGAGACAGAGAGGTGACTTCCATTCCAAGCTTTGTTCAATGATGATCCGTAGAGTGGCGATTTGATCAATACGTGACTTGTTTCTCCTGAATCCAGCTTGTTCCGGTCGAAGTTTTTCATCTAGGGCTTGTTTGATTCTCTCCAGGATGATGCAGCTTAGTATTTTGCTTGGAATGGACAGGAGTATAATTCTGCGCCAGTTTCTATATATGACATTAATTATTTTACCACTTGACATTTAACTATGATTATAATCACAAACATTTTAGTTTTTAATTGCATTTCATACTTCTATTATTATTATTATTTTATACATTCAAACCTATGATTCAATTCCCTCACCGGATATAACTTCTTAAAAACCATGTGTATAAACGATTTTACAGCTTGATGATAAATTCGTTGAAAAGAATCTCTTCGCTGATTCACTTCTTTTGATTTTCCATGTGTTACTATGTGAATTTTCGATGAATTAACAAACTGTATAGAAAGGATAACACCACAATGAGTTTAACAATTATAATGTCTTCCTCTTTTTGATAAATTTCAATTATACATGCTCTCTAGAGTAAGAACTCACTTTCTGTCAAATCTTACATCACCCGTATGTATAAACTCGCAAAAGAAAGTGACGACAGACTGCCGAGTGATTTCATGCGCCATGTCCTATAGTGGAACCCTATTGGTGAACAGTGAGTCGGGCGTCCGAAGGTGTCATACAGAAGATCGACTGAGTAGGAGATGAAAATTTAGGGGCATTCGTAGAGGACTGAAGAAAACAGGATGAAGTTGGAGATGTGTTGTTGAAACCTTATGTTCCACTCGGAACCCAAGGAAATATTAATAATAATGATAATAATGACATTATAATACTAGAGTACAAGTGGTTGTACAATGACATGGAAGAAACAATCATCAAACGAAATGACAGTTGGACAAGATGACAATAAACAACTACCATATTCATCAAAGTAATCATTTATGTAATTATTCACGTTGTATGCAGTTTATGAAAGCCACTATGAAATATAATGAATTCACTTCATTCTGTTTAAGCTTTTTTCACTGCATTATTAACTTAATTGACTGTTCATCTCACAGTATTGAAATATCAAGGAAGTTAACAGGCTCTAAATCATCGCCTTCATTGGACAACAGCTGCAAAACTGAACTTGACAATTTTCAATTTCCTTTAGTCTGCAGTAATGTGTTCAAATTATAATCAGTCTAGAAGACATATATATATATATATATATATATATATACCCATATAATTGGATGTCTTCTGTTGATATTTGCACTACCACTAATTACTTTGCCTATCTTGCCTAAACGATATCTGATAGAATTCTGCATTAAAATTTTTTAAATTTGTATTACCTTGCATTCCCAGAGGAACATAGATTGGCTTCAAGCTAGAGCTTTGAAGTTTCAGTAGCAGTGGTGTTGCCTTCTACGGGATGGGTCTACTAGTCTCATGTCCAACTTTTCCTCTTTGCCAGTCTTATTACTGACTTAGCGAGGTAAATGAGTGCGTCGTCGGTAGGGGATCGAACCCCAGATCACCTGCCTGGTTGGTGAGCATTCTACCATTGTGCTAGTGACGCGCGCACAAAAGTTTATCAGTTCCTTAAGTACAGAATAAAGTAGAATATAAGAAATGTAAAGAAACTTTATTAAAGGAAAATTTGCGTGAAACAGAATAACTGTATAAAGAATAATGAAGATTCGATAGATTTAAGAAGTGAGAATGCAACTATTTTTGACCATGCCACCAACAATCTCAAGGCAGTTGTACTTTATGCATCGAGGACTCCAAACAGACAGTCTACACGTCCTTGTGTGACTAAAATGAACAGTCAGAAACTATATGGATTCATGTTGTGGTTTAACTTGAACACTCCTAATTCTTTACCAGTCAAATTTTTACATTTCCAAATGTTGTGATACCTATCGATGTCTGAGGGACCCAGCTTTCGAAGAAGAATCGATACTTTCTATGAATCATCTTCGCAGGAAAAATCCACTTTGAAGTGATCTTCATCGCACTTGGATCAAGTATAGACACTATCACCTTGGCATCAGGGTGTTACTGTGGTATTCATTGATACTGCTGGCTAATGCATCAGCTGAAGGAGCTCGTAAAGCTAGAGGAGCGTGCGATGACTTAGATTCGGGAATTTCGGAGTATGTGAGCAATTCGATGACCTTCATTTCTTGATCAAAAATTTTTTCCATATGCGAAGAATTCAACATCCCTGTTGCCCCTCTTATACTTCATAGCGTTCAGTTGAATTGCTATGGGAACGGAAGCTAGTAAAAGACTGCATGATAGCAAGTATCGCTTCTCAACTGCAAACGTTATACACCGGCTATTTGATTTCCCAACCTTTTTTCGATCGAAAACACAACAAGATGAGTCGGAAAAGTATATTAATATAATGAAAAATATACAGGCCAACGACTTAGGCGTTATAAAGGATCAATACATTAGTTATATGTCTGTCTACTTATAAGATAACTCTGATTGGTTCATTTTCTGGACAAGATATCGACCCACACATCACTAATCCTATGTCAGCTAACATAGTTTGCTGAGGGGAGCAATGGATCATAATGGGTTCCACATGTCCTAGACACATCAGTCAACGCAAAATTTACAATCTCATCAACTTGTAATACTGTGAAACACAATCGTTTGAGTACTTTAAGATGAAACGTCATAAAAATGTTAGTCTGCACAAGTTCATTACTAATAAATAACATTACCTCACCTTTATACCTGTAATATGACCGAAAAACCCCTCCGGACTTTGTGAATGATACAAACCACCGTGTCCAACAGCACCGCATGGTGTTCTTATTGTCAGTGCTCCACAATTAAACATATTACCCGAACGATAACGAAATTTCGCTGCTTCATTACAAATTTGATCAAAAGCTGGATAAATATAATCAGCAAATTGTATTTCTGCTATCGCTGTTGTTCCCATAGCTGCTAAGCCTATACCGAAACCGATGAGTGCTTGTTCACTTAACGGCGTATTGAATACACGAGAATTGCCTAATAATAAGACATAGAATGAATATTTTTTTGAAAAAAAAATGATAAATATGTCTCATTTATCATTCAATTTATTTTTTTAAACTAACCAAACTTTTCTTGAAGTCCAAGTGAACATCGAAATACTCCACCGAAACCAACATCTTCACCGAATAGTACAGAATTTGGTTTATTAGTTAGTGTTAGCTCAATAGCATTACCGACGGATTGAAATAGATTCATTGATTTTGTTTCACCACTATTCGCTGGCGCCTCACACGGATGATATGTGAAATGCTGTTTTGACATGCCTCTTTTAATCATCTTATGAATAGCATGGAATGGAAAAGGGAGTTTCTTGAAGTGGCTGACATTCTGCGCAAGGTTCATTCTGTTAAGCAGATAAAGTTTGTTTTAATTATTCTGTATAATGATTCAACTAAATTAGGATATAATTGAAAAAAATGTTCATATGAATTCATCACTGACAATTTGGATAACCAATCTACCAAATCCCTACAAATCAACACTTAAATGTCTGTGAGATTCTCACTAGTGACTTCCCTACCAGGGGTTCCAGTGGGAAATCATGACCAGTAGGGTGTAGCAGGTCGTGTATGAGGACAAATACTCGCCGAAGACATTCGTGGCGGTTGCGCTATGTCGTGAATTGGCAGAAGTTAGAATTCATGGGCCACTGGATCGTGCCTCAGTGGCTTAATGGTACACGAGCTTGCCTTGTAACCAGAAGGTCCTGGGTTCAAACCCTGTCGGTGGGTGCGTACTGATGAAGAGTAACAAACTAGGACGAAACAGCTGTCCAGTACTCCCAGGTTTTCTAATGGTTCTCTAACCAATGTCAGCTCATGATGAAATCCTGTAACCAATTTGGATAATTAATTGTCAATTTCTTAATAACTAGAAGGAAGGCAGGAATAAAAGTGGCATTCAAACCCACAAACTCAATTAGAAATATGCTTTGTCAATTAAAGGATCCTGTGGAGCCTTTAAAACAAAACAATTTAGTTTATCTAATACCCTACTGGAATGATTGTCAGGTCAAATACATAGGTCAAACTAGTAGAACAGGGGCAGTCAGACTAGCCGAACATAAAACCTAGCAAAATCTAGATTGGTTGACCCAAATAAGATAAGAAATCTAGAGAATAGTTCAGCTTTAGCACTACATGCGGTTACACACAACCATACAACAAGATGGGATAAGGTGACAGTTTTAAAATCCAATGTCACAGGGTGGAGACTGATAACAGAAGTTTTGTTTATCGAATCAACTGCAAATAAGTGTAATAGGAATGATTCAACACCTGTCCACCCAGACATCCGTAGAATACTACACCCCTAAGACGACGAATAGGAAAAGAATAAAGAAAACTATAAAACTCAAGTTTCGAATTCGTGTGATCACAATTGATATGATTATGAACAATAGTAGATTGTGTTCGAAACTGTGTCATCCAGTAAACAACAATACTGTTTCACTCACTGTGTGATATATCTAATAAACATACTGATACGGAATTACTTACTACCACAGTGCCCAAGTTTTACACATATATCAAAATGACTAGAAGTCATTACGAAAGATTATATGCTCGTAGAATCAAGTATACAAAACTCAAAGATACCCTATTTGACCAGCGTTCTATGTGGCAGATATAGTGTTACGAGTGAAACCTACAAATTACTAGGTAATCAGCTCTTCTCTTTAATCTTCTTCAATTTGTAACAGTATTTCCATTATCTTATGATTTTAGTTATTAACCTTGTAACAGTAAAAGGTATGACAAAGAAGCCAAGATATACTTTCAAGTTATCAAAGCGCTATTTATATAGATACAGTTTTATATTCTCTAATCAATCACTGAGCGTGTGATTTTGGCTTATATTAAACGTCGCAAAATAGAATGTTCAAATAGATATATCAACATTCTGTTGCTAATGCCAAATTGAACTGTTGGAATATGTGAGAACAACATTCCGTTGGCAAGTACTGTCCGTATCACGCCACCACACTCGTCCCTCCGTCAAAAACTTCCGGCTGAAGTCGGTTCAATTGCCTTCGTGCAGGTGGCATTGTTAGTTTGTCTTGCTGTATCGAGCTCCAGACCTCGCTGACGTTTTCCCGCTCCCATTTGTTTGCATTTCTGATCTTATATACGTGATCCCGTCTCACGTTGACTGTGTATGATCCTTCCCACTTTGCAAGCAGTTTGTATGACCCTGGCTCATGTTTGCCGGTGTTTCGTCTCACACTATCATATGCTTCCGTCACCCGGCCTTCCAGCAGCCTTCCAACTGACAGCCTCATCGCTGACGAATCTTGAACGCCGCTCGACTGTGCTACACCCTTGAATTCCTGCCAAAGATCCATATATCTCCTTCTTCAAAATCTACACGACATAGGTTTTCTATTTGTCGGCAGGCGGTGACACCAAATGTAACAATAAAAGGCAAGTCAAGGAAGCCAAGGTATATATTTTAAGTTATCAAAGCGCTATTTATATGGATACAGTTTTATATTCCCCGACCAATCATTTAGCTGTGTAACAATACAAGACAAGAGCCAGGCAACAGATCGTTTTATTACGAAAATCAACACGTATATATATATATATATATATATATATATATATATATTTCCTATACATTATTATAGATTGTGCAAGTAGACAAGCGCAGTCTTCTGATTGGTTGTTTATCAGAAGTTAAGCAGACAAACGCAGGCTTCTTATTGGTTGTTTCGGGATTCCTCGAAAAATAGAGTTCGCTATCTGCGAATCATATTTTGCCACGTTAAGCCTGCTGTGATTGGTTGTTGAATCAACCCTGTACATATTTTCTCACGGCCTGATATCACCACAGCTGTACTGAAACGTGGGAATACGTCAGAATATTATTCCGTTGGAATACATTGTCTGTATCACACCACCATAACCTCAATATCAATATTTTACACTTTTTATACACATTTTCGTCTTTACTGTCACTGCTAATACCAAAAAGTTGCAATTATCAATTTTAGTTACGTATACCCTATAATAATACTATTTGTCGTTTATGTTTCTACTGTTGTCTTGTAGATTAGATGCATCACAAGATCTGTTATTTGGGACGGGGGATAAAGCCAATCACTATTATTACCATTATTTAACAGCTATGTGATATCGCCATATGTCAAAGGATTCACATAGGGAAACTCAGCAGAGTCGCTGAAGTCCCTTGATTATGAGCGGCGATATTTTGTGCTCGAAACGTTATCAGTTAGTTTTACTGTACAACACTGTGTGATTTATCAAAATAAAATCTTATCCATAATGGAGTTATGCTCTACCTCAGTGCCGAAGTTTTATTCTTATATCAGAGTCGTTGAAGCAAAGACAAGAGTTTAATATGCGTTGGTGGCACAGCCGTTGGGACACTCACCGTCCATGCACATGGTCAGGGGTCTGATCCCCTGCCAACGCACACCTGATATCTATGGTCGGCCTGCAAACTTTGAGCTACCGACATGACATTCTGGAAATTCCATACTTATACCAAAATTACGGTGTGAAAACAAGCTATAATCAAAACAAAAATAAGAAACTTAAAGATTAACTAGTGCAAAACCAACAAACTGTCAGAAGAAGTAGGAAGAACAAGACTTCAGCTGATGAACATGGAGAAGATGGAGGTGATGAAGATGACCGAAAACAAGAAGAACCATCACTCTCTATCAAGGGAAGAAATTCGGAAGAGGTCACTTCCTTACTTTTTATCTGCCTAGGAGGCATAGTTTCAATAACCAGTGACACAGATGAGAACGCAAAAGCCAGAGAAAATTGGAAATACCAGACAGATAATAATAATATAACAATAACAGCTTTAAACCAAACAGTATTTTTGGTATAGATGTAGAATTTTCACCATGTAGCAGAATATTGCATCTAATATTCTCATTACAGGGGTAATAATTAAAATAGGGCACTTATACTGGTAATACTGTTCAATATAAATATAAATATAGAATTGCGATAAGAGAAAATAAATGGGGCCTTCCACTTAGAGTTCCGAAGTAATTTGATAATTTCCTGCCTTACACTTTTCTCATCTTATGAAATATGTGCCAGATTAGATATTGTAGAGATTTTATACTTAGTCGTCCAAGCACACAGTCTTCTATAGTTGCGCATAGTTCCTGCTGAAGAGATGCAAGGGGAGAGTTGTGTATAGAGAGGATGCTCAGAGTCCGAAAGGACAATATTCGTTAATTTCTTGCATGAGTCCACGTGTCTATCTGCCTACAGTACTACGAGTTGTTTTACAGACACCTTACTAGCCCTAGTGACAGCCTATGGTGCCCTCGACAGTGTAACAAAATCTATGGTAATTAGCCCGGGAAAGATTAGGAGCGAGGAAGTAATAAGCAAGAATGGGTAGAATATATGGATTAACAAACTGCAAAAATAGAGACTGACTATTACCAGACTGTCTTAACCTCCTTAAATGGAACGTCAACCAAAACATCTTTCTAGAAACTAAAATGACGTGGAAAGACCAGGAAGGATTAGAGGAAACACATAACCCAAGGTATCTAACATTCGATTTATTCTCAACTTCTTTGCCGTCTATGGTAGTAGAGTCATACGGACGAACTAGTTCATGTAAGTCATGCTTGAATCTGAAAGCGAAATTAACAATCTGACATTTGGAGTAATTTAGCTTAAGATCATTTGATGAGGATCACTGACTAATTTCTGATCAAAAATTATTCATTTTGAAACAGTTTGACTGAAAAGTAACAGGCATAGAAATGGTCAGATCATCGCATTACTTAACGAAACAGACTTTGTCAGAATGACACAAGTCATATAAGAAGAAAGAAAACAGAAAAGGAGAAAGAACAGCTCATTGGAAGATACCAGCTAGAGTAAGTGAAGCAGTGGAGGACGTCCCATTGTAAACAGTGTACTGCTTTCTATCAGAAAAATAGGAATACAACCTTTTACTAATCCAGCGCTTTACCTCTGTCACAGCGAGTTTGTTTAACAAAAGAGACTTAGGTAACGAGTCAAAAGCAGATGTGTAATCCAGGAAGGCACATCGGACATATTTCGCATCTCTGTCCAAGTTAGAGACGATAATGTGATATAAAATAACAGTGACATCTGAAGTACACCTAATATGTTTATAAGCAAATTGTTTAGGGACACCAAAAGCTTTCAATAAAGGTTCAAGGTTAGGTAAAAGCAGTTTTTCCAGTATTTTTAAAAGGTAAATTTATGGCAATGAGTCTATACTTAACACTTGGACCACTTGATGATTTAGCCACAGGAACAATTTTAATATCCTTCTAAGTAGTAGGTGCGGTGTCAATGGGAAAGGACTTATTGAAAATACCAACGAGAGGATAAAATGTAATGTTAGCATATTTTTTGAAGATAATAGCCGGTGTACCAACTGGACCAAGGGACTGGGCAGGTTTCAGGGATTCCAGACAATTCAGCACATAGTCTGCATTAAAACCAGAGGGGAAGTCATTATTTTTGCTCTTAACATTTGGGATCATAACATCTGCTGGACGACATATGGAAGACCTACTAGACGTGCCAGCATCAAATGGAGAAGGATCATTATTTATTTTTTTACCACCTTAAACAGATTCCATACATATGATGAGACTCTGCACGACAAGAACCTTTTATTAATCTGAAATAAACCCGAAAATCTACTCCACCCACCATAAAGAACAAGATTCTGATTTTTACCACTAATGTCATGTCATTTATTCCATATGACTCAGAGAATTGGTGCGTCACCAAAAGCAGCCTTTCGTCAACAGCTACCTTCACTCCATACTGAAGATCAGATGTCTAGAAAGGATAAGCATCAAGAAACTCTGTAAAAGAACCAAACATAAACCTATTGGCGAAAAAATGTGTCGAAAAGTGGAAGTGGACTGGACACACGCTGAGGAGACCATTAAGTGACATCACGCGCCAGACCCGTAAGTGGAGCTCTATTGGGGAACGATAATTTGTGCGTAGGTACGAGTGTGACATGGAGATCATTTGATGAAGAAACGGGAGCTTATGGTCAATCGTGAAGAGGACGGCAGAAAACAGAGTGAAATGGGGACATGCTGCTGAAGCCCTGTTCTCCACTTGAAACCCTAGGGAACAGTGGCAATAATAATTATTATTGAGAAAAATGTGAATCCCTTTAATAACGAAGTATACTTTCTCTTTTCTCCAACAGAAGCAAACTAACTAAACAATATAAACTGCAAAGTGATTTCTTCTCTTTTGAAATAGTAAAAGGCATGACACTGTAGTGCAACTTTAAGATTAATCATCAGAAAAGAAAGCAGTCCAAAACAATCTCTTGACAGCAGCCAAGAGTAAATCTATATTCACTTAATAAAAATTTGCTTTTAGGCAATGCCTAACACACAGAATGGTCATTGACTTTTACTAATACAAGTGTAGAAGTTGAACAAGTGAAAAAGTTGTATTAGTTTGTTTACATGAGATAGCACAATATGGTGAAGTTTTGAATTTATTTCAATTCTTCACCTGTAAACTACATCAGAGGTTGCTTTCGAGTGCCAAAATATTCAGATTGGGGGGATATAATATACACTACCAAAAACATTAACTGAAACTTTGAGATATTAGTATTTCTGATTAATGTGAATAACTGAAAGTAACTCAAGTCAACCACCAATACTTTCTGGCCACATAGAGCTAATCTTAGGCATCAGGAGGTCGTACTCTTCATTTAGTTAATAAACTCTGTCTGGATCCAGATAGTAGGGAAAACTGCTGGGAATGTGAGGTTTCCAACTACTAATTTCAGTCAGTTTCCCTTGACATCTCGCTACATTGCTCTGTGATTGGTGATCTACATCCTTAGTACATACCACTAATCAAGCAGATGAAACATTTTGATCCAAAAATGTGCTATAGCAAGTAAAGAATTCAGTTGTCCATATAGTTAACTGACCTAAGGAGCTATCCCTATTTAAGTGCCTTAAACTACAATGTATACATATTGTCTCCTGTAGCTCTCAGAGATATCTGGTATTGGATAATTGGTATAGAATTTCTTAATGAGTCTTATTCCAGTTCAATATCCAATATCAAATATCCTGATTACGAGCTAGTATAAACCAGTGATTTCTTTGAGCTCGCTTCTTGATTGTGAGGTAGAGGTTCCAGATCTTCGGTGAGCTTCTGCCACTCGACTGCTTTAGCTCTGGTAGACTCCAGGAGGAGTGGTGCGGGGATTGGTCAAGATGTGGTTTGTAGTTTGCAGTATGTTAGGACTGTATCGCTGCCGTGAATGGAGTTTGACCTAACTCCTGTTGGTCATTCGGTGTAGTCATAAAAGCAGAATAGTAATAATAATAGGTTGTAGCGTAGATAATATGGGTTGAGATAAGTGAAATAATAAAGGTGACCTAAGGAAAAGATAGAGTAGTCAGCACAGTGAGAGAAGGCAGAACAGGTCGTGGGGATTTAGTTTGTACGCTTATCCATTGACAGTGTGGTTTTAAGTTTTATGAGGATAAACCATTGAGACACAAACCTTGCATTTCTGCATGATTGTCTGGCTTCCGCTTAAAAATCTCCACAGATGGTGCTGTAGTCACAACCGCCGGTAAAGCGTTCCGGAGACGGCAAACTCGAAGCGAAAAGAAATGTGAGCGCACTCGAGTCTTTGGTCTCTGGTGTGCTATCCTCAGCGGGTTACCTCGTGGAAGCCTATAATCACTTAATGGCAGCATGTTTTTATTTGGGTGGGCCTGGTCATTTAGGATCTGGTAGACGGTGATGAGGTCTCCCCTGTGCCCTCGGTAACTAAGTGTAAAAAGACCTAATTTCTTTAGTCGTTCCTCATATGATTTGTTGCGGAGGCCGATCACCCATTTTGTCGCTCGTCTCTGGACACTTTCTAGAATGTTAGCATCCCTTTTGAGTAGCGGAGGTGCAATGATATTATGCACCTCAAGGTGTAGCCTCACATATGCCTTATATAACCTTGGGAACAGTTCGGGAGTGAGAGCTCCCAGCTACCTATGCATAAAGTGTAAGTTGGAATAACATAAAAATAGAGCACTTCATGCTGTATGATATCAGCTTTATAAATAGCTGACAGTAGATCAGTGTTTTTAATCTTTCGGTAGGGACATCGGTTATAAGGTGATCAAGAGTTCCGGGATATTAAAGGAGGAATGAACTATTGCAGGCATTTAAATTTATATAAATTGCTAAGTATCCAGTATACAGGTAAGTCTTGAAGTTGCCAATGGTGACAAGATACCAATACTACAACACTGAGGTCTTTCTCTGCTGGTTATGCAACTACAGCTTAGTTACCTAAATCGGTTTATGTGTTTACGCGCAGCGAACACTTTTGAATTTACGCGAATATTTTGTGTACGTTATTATTCAATATCCAATATCGTTTTTAGGAGCTAGTATAAACCAATTTGATTTCTTTGCGCTCGCTTCTTGATTGTAACGTATAGGTTCCTCATCTTCGGTAAACTTCTGCCCAGCTCGTCCCGCCACTCGACTGTCATAGCTTTGGTTGACTGCAAAGGGAGGAGTTCTGCGATTAATTTTATGTGCTTTGTAGTATGGGGTGTGTTAAGGCTGTTACTACTGTGAATGGAGTTGATCCTTTCGCCAGTTAGTCCTCCAGCATCGTCGCTAAGATAAAAGAGATAGTAATAATAATAATAATAATGATAATAATAGATATAGTTAGTGAAGTTATTCAGACTAACAGAAAGGAAACGAAATGGGAAAGCGTGTAGCGGTAAATAATTCCCCAAAACTATTGACCACAGCAATCACTCATTGGATGCTGACCACCACCGTTTAAGTCGACTTGTTTAGCTGAAGGCTTCCGGTCAAGCATCCCCGCCATTTGGTACCCCGTCGTGTCACGTGCACGATCACTAGCTAGCTAAGCGTTCGTCTAACGGCTTGTTTTGGTCCCGAAATATATCCGAAGTTCGGACGATCAATTATTGGCTTTTGCTTTGTCTTTGGTACGCGAGAATAAAAATTAGAAGTTGTTGAACGAGATATCCGTCAAACCTCACCAAACTGGTGAGCCCAACCGCGAACTTCATCCACGATAAATCCGCAGATAACCCCGGTGAGTTCGTTCCATTTTGTATTTGTTCTTGTACCATATATTATTCGACATAATTTTCGTCATGAGTGATCTTAGTCACAAGGTCATCCGTATCCGCTCAACTCCTAAAACCATTCAGCTCGTACCATACTGGCCAGATAATGCTGAAACGTGGTTTCTGCTAGCTGAAGCAGATTTTTGTGAGCATGGGATAACCGATCAACGTTCACAGTTACTTGCAGTTATTCACGCCCTACCGCGGGAATTCAGCAAGTACGTAACATCACAGATGTTGAGTCCCGAGATAAGTAACTCGTACGAGTTGCTCAAAGCATCCCTCCTCAGGAGAAACGTTCTCACGCACAGACAACGTCTGGACGAATTATTTCGTAACATCGAGTTAGGAGATCAGTCAGCCGTGAGCATGCTGACAAGAATGAAAGTCAGTTCAGCGAAGGACTGTTTAGAGAACTCTTCTTAACCAAGCTGCCACAGTCTGTACAGACCGTACTTGTGACACTTCAGGGTACTGTAATAGAGGACTTAGCTATTACTGCAGATAGGATTCTAGAAATAACTAAACGGTCAGTTCCCGAAATATGCTCGATGACTAAGCAGACTTCGAGTAGGGATCCTGCAATGATAGAGTTATGCAACTCCCTTCAGCAGATGTTTAGGTAAAACATGCATTCTAAATCCTCCAACCGTCGTCCTAAATCTCCTCAACGCAGGAACTCACGTGGTCGATCTAAGTCCAAACCACGTTCACTGAAAAACCCTGACTGGTGCTGGTACCACAACACCTATGGCCAAGAAGCGAAGTGTTGCCGTAAGCCTTGTAACTTCGGAAATGTCTCAAAGTCTGTGGGAAACTATCCCGCCGGCAAGCGTTAGCGGCAACCGTCGCCGGTGGCACTAGCCGCCTTCTTTACATCCATGATGTGATAAGCCAGACTCGATACTTAGTCGACACAGGCGCCGAAGTCAGCGTCCTTCCTGCTACAGCAGCAGATCGACAGAAGGAACCTACCTTCAACTTACAGGCTGCAAATGGAAAACCAATCGCAACCTTTGGTAGGAAATACGTCTATCTGAACGTAGGTTTACGCAAACCTATTCGATGGATTTTCCTTCTCGCTGACGTCACAATGCCCATCATTGGCACGGACCTACTTAATCATCATGATTTACTCGTAGACGTCCGCCGAAAACGACTGATTGACAATACTACTAGTCTGTCTATCAAAGGCATCAGCTACATAGGCCCTAGTTTGTCACCCGTTAAGATAAAGGCAATTCTTGATCCAACTTTTCAACCTATTGTTGACAAGTATCCGGAACTTAATTGCCCGTCGAACGACCTACCGTGCATAACCAGCAATGTTATGCACCACATCATTACCACAGGACAACCTGTGACATCTAAAGCACGACGATTAGCTCCTGACAAACTGAGAATCGCCAGGAATGAATTTGACCATATGCTTACCCTTGGCATCATTCGACCTTCGAATAGCCCATGGGCATCCCCACTTCATATGGTTCCGAAAAAGGATAGCAATGATTGGCGACCCACCGGTGATTACCGGCGAGTGAATGCCAAAACAACCCCTGATTGCTACCCGTTGCCTCATATACACGACTTGACGGCAACCTTATCCGGCGCGACTATATTCTCCAAAATCGACTTGGTTAAAGCGTATAACCAAATCCCGATGGCAACAGAAGATATCCCGAAAACGGCTATCATTACTCCTCTCGGACTTTTTGAATTTCTACGTATGCCATTCGGTCTCCGGAATGTAGCCCAAACATTCCAACGCTTCATTGATGAAGTATTTCGCGCTCTTCAATTCTGATTACTGTATTGTACGAGTCTTACCCGAAATTTACGGAAAGTTACACAGCAAAGCCTTCTCAAACATGTCTAAGAAAGTTGTTCTGTATCGCAAGTACTGTTTTTTGGAATAAAATAAATCATTATTATTATTTGTCTGTTAAAAGATCCTGTGGAGCGTTTAAAACAAAACAATTTAGTTTATCTTATACCCTACTCGGATGATTGTCAGGTCAAATACATAGGTCAAACTAGTAGAACAGTAGCAGTCAGACTAGCCGAACATAAAAACCTAGCGAAATTTAGATTGGTTGACCCAAATAAGATAAGAAATCTAGAGAATAGTTCAGATAAACCGCTCACTACATGCAATTACACACAACCATACAATAGGATGGATGGGATAACATGACAGTTTCGAAGGCTAATATCACAGGGTGGAGGGAAAGATTGATAACAGAAGCTTTGTTTATCGAATCAGCTGCAAACACATGTAATAGGAATGATTCATCACCTGTCTCTGATATCCGTGAAATTCTACTACCCCTACGATGACAAATAGGAGAAAACAAAGAAAATCATAAAACTCAAGTTTCGAAGTCGTGTGATTCTAATTGATGAAATGATTATGAACAATAAATTTTGTTCGAAACTGTGTCATGAAGTAAATAATACTGTTTCACTATGTGACATATCTAATAAACAAACTAATAGGAAATCACTTACTACCACAGTGCCCAAGTTTTACACATATATCAAAATGACTAGAAGTCATTACGAAAGATTATATGCTCGTAGAATCAAGTATACAAAACCCAAAGATACCCTATTTGACCAGCCTTCTATGTGGCAGATATAGTGTTACGAGTGAAACCTACAAATTACTAGGTAATCAGCTCTTCTCTTTTATCTTCTCCAATTTGTAACAGTATTTCCACTATCTTATGATTTTAGTTATTAACCTTGTAACAGTAAAAGGTATGACAAAGAAGCCAAGATATATTTTCAAGTGATCAAACCGCTGTTTATATAGATACAGTTTTATATTCTCTAGTCAATCACTGAGCGTGTGATTTTGGCTTATATTAAACGTCGCGAAATAGAATGTTCAAATAGATATATCAACATTCTGTTGCTAATGCCAAATTGAACTGTTGGAATATGTGAGAACAACATTCCGTTGGCAAGTACTGTCCGTATCACGCCACCACACTCGTCTCTCCGTCAAAAACTTCCGGCTGAAGTCGGTTCAATCACCTTGGTGCAGGTGGCATTGTTAGTTTGTCTTGCTGTATCGAGCTCCAGACCTCGTTGATGTTTCCCCGCTCCTACTTGTTTTCAATTCTGATCTCATTTACATGATCCCGTCTCACGTTGACCGTGTATGATCCTTCCCACTTTGGAAGCAGTTTGCATGACCCTGGCTCATGTTCACCGGTGTTTCGTCCCACACTATCACATGCTTCCGTCGCCCAGCCTTCCAGCAGCCTTCCAACTGACAGCCTCATCGCTGGCGAATCTTGAACGCCACTCAACTGTGCTACAGCCTTGAATTCCTGCCAGAAGATCCATATATCTCCTTCTTCAAAATCTACACGACATAGGTTTTCTATTTGTCGGCAGGCGGTGACACCAAATGTAACAATAAAAGGCAATTCAAGGAAGCCAAGGTATATATTCTAAGTTATCAAAGCGCTATTTATATAGATACATTTTTATATTTTCAGACCAATCATTTAGCTGTACTGAAACTTGTGAATACGTGAGAACATTATTCCGTTGGAGTACATTGTCTGTATCATATCACCATAACCGCAATATCAATATTTTACACTTTTTATACACATTTTCGTCTTTACTGTCACTGATAATGCTAAAAAGTTGCAATTATCAATTTTGGTTACGTATACCCTATAATAATACTATTTGTCGTTTATGTTTCTACTGTTGTCTTGTAGATTAGATGCATCACAAGATCTGTTATTTGGACGGGGAGATAAAGCCAATCACTATTATTACCATTATTTAACAGTTATATGATATCGCCATATGTCAAAGAATTCACATAGGGAAACTCAGCAGAGTCGTTGAAGTCCCTTGATTATGAGCGGCGATAGTTTGTGCTCGAAACGTTATCATTAGTTTTAATGTACAACACTGTGTGATTTATCAAAATAAAATCTTATCCATAATGGAGTTATGCTCTACCACAGTGCCGAAGAAAACTATAAAACTCAAGTTTCGAATTCGTGTGATCACAATTGATATGATTATGAACAATAGTAGATTGTGTTCGAAACTGTGTCATCCAGTAAACAACAATACTGTTTCACTCACTGTGTGATATATCTAATAAACATACTGATACGGAATTACTTACTACCACAGTGCCCAAGTTTTACACATATATCAAAATGACTAGAAGTCAATATGAAAGATTATATGCTGGTAGAATCAAGTATACAAAACCCAAAGATACCCTATTTGACCAGCGTTCTATGTGGCAGATATAGTGTTACGAGTGAAACCTACAAATTACTAGGTAATGAGCTCTTCTCTTTAATCTTCTTCAATTTGTAACAGTATTTCCATTATCTTATGATTTTAGTTATTAACCTTGTAACAGTAAAAGGTATGACAAAGAAGCCAAGATATATTTTCAAGTGATCAAACCACTATTTACATAGATACAGTTTTATATTCTCTAACCAATCACTGAGCGTGTGATTTTGGCTTATATTAAACGTCGCAAAATAGAATGTTCAAATAGATATATCAACATTCTGTTGCTAATGCCAAATTGAACTGTTGGAATATGTGAGAACAACATTCCGTTGGCAAGTACTGTCCGTATCACGCCACCACACTCGTCTCTCCGTCAAAAACTTCCGGCTGAAGTCGGTTCAATTGCCTTCGTGCAGGTGGCATTGTTAGTTTGTCTTGCTGTATCGAGCTCCAGACCTCGCTGACGTTTTCCCGCTCCTATTTGTTTGCATTTCTGATCTTATATACGTGATCCCGTCTCACGTTGACTGTGTATGATCCTTCCCACTTTGCAAGCAGTTTGTATGACCCTGGCTCATGTTTGCCGGTGTTTCGTCTCACACTATCATATGCTTCCGTCACCCGGCCTTCCAGCAGCGTTCCAACTAACAGCCTCATCGCTGACGAATCTTGAACGCCACTCAACTGTGCTACAGCCTTGAATTCTTGCCAGAAGATCTATATATCTCCTTCTTTAAAATCTACACGACATAGGTTTTCTATTTGTCGGCAGGCGGTGACACCAAATGTAGCAATAAAAGGCAATTCAAGGAAGCCAAGGTATATATTTTAAGTTATCAAAGCGCTATTTATATGGATACAGTTTTATATTCCCCGACCAATCATTTAGCTGTGTAACAATACAAGACAAGAGCCAGGCAACAGATCGTTTTATTACGAAAATCAACACGTATATATATATATATATATATATATATATATATATATATATATATATATTTCCTATACATTATTATAGATTGTGCAAGTAGACAAGCGCAGTCTTCTGATTGGTTGTTTATCAGAAGTTAAGCAGACAAACGCAGGCTTCTTATTGGTTGTTTCGGGATTCCTCGAAAAATAGAGTTCGCTATCTGCGAATCATATTTTGCCACGTTAAGCCTGCTGTGATTGGTTGTTGAATCAACCCTGTACATATATTCTCACGGCCTGATATCACCACAGCTGTACTGAAACGTGGGAATACGTCAGAATATTATTCCGTTGGAATACATTGTCTGTATCACACCACCATAACCTCAATATCAATATTTTACACTTTTTATACACATTTTCGTCTTTACTGTCACTGCTAATACCAAAAAGTTGCAATGATCAACTTTGGTTACGTATACCCGATAACAATACTATTTGTCGTTTATGTTCCTGCTGTTGTCTTGTAGATTAGATGCATCACAAGATCTGTTATTTGGGACGGGGAGATAAAGCCACTCATTATTATTACTATTATTTAACAGTTATATGATATCGCCATATGTCAAAGAATTCACATAGGAAACCTCAGCAGAGTCGTTGAAGTCCCTTGATTATGGGCGGCGACATTTCGTGTTCGAAACGTCATCAGTTAGTTTTACTGTACAACACTGTATGATTTATCAAAATAAAATTTTATCCATAATGGAGTTATACTGTACCACAGTGCCGAAGTTTTATTCTTATATCAGAGTCGTTGAAGCAAAGACAAGAGTTTAATATGCGTTGGTGGCACAGCCGTTGGAACTCTCATCGTCCATGCACATGGTCAGGGGTCCGATCCCCTGCCGACGCACACCTGATTTCTATGGTCAGCCTGCAAACTATCGGCTACCGATATCACATTCTGGAAATTCCATGCTTATACCAAAATTACGGTGTGAAAACAAGCTATAATCAAAACAAAAATAAGAAACTTAAAGATTAACTAGTGCAAAACCAACAAACTGTCAGAAGAAGTAGGAAGAACAAGACTTCAGCTGATGAACATGGAGAAGATGGAGGTGATGAAGATAACCAAAAACAAGAAGAAGAATCATCACTCTCTATCAAGGGAATTAATTGAAAGAGGTCACTTCCTTACTTTTTATCTGTCTAGGAGGCATAGTTTCAATAACCAGTGACACAGATGAGAACGCAAAAGCCAGAGAAAATCGGAAATACCAGACAGATAATAATAATAATATAACAATAACAGCTTTAAACCAAACAGTATTTTTAGTTTAGATATCGAATTTTCACCATGTAGCAGAATATTGCATCTGATATTCTCATTACAGGGGTAATAATTAAAACAGGGCAATTATACTGATAATACTGTTTAATATAAATATAAATATAGAATTGCGATAAGAGAAAATAAATAGGGACTTCCACTTAGAGTTCTGAAGTGATTTGATAATTTCCTGCCTTACACTTTCTCATCTTATGAAACATGTGCCAGATAAGATATTGTAGAGATTTTATACTTATTCGTCCAAGCACACAGTCTTCTATAGTTGTGCCTAGTTCCTCCTGATGAGATGCATGGGGAGAGCAGGGTATAGAGAGGATACTCAGAGTCCGAAAGGACAATATTCGTTAATTTCTTGCATGAGTCCACGTGTCTATCTGCCTACAGTACTACGAGTTGTTTTACAGATACCTTACTAGCCCTAGTGACAGCCTATGGTGCCCTCGACAGTGTAACAAAATCTTTGGTAATTAGCCCGGGAAAGATTAGGAGCGAGGAAGTAATAAGCAAGAATGGGTAGAATATATGGATTAACAAACTGCAAAAATAGAGGCTGACTATTACCAGACTGTCTTAACTTCCTTAAATGGAACGTCAACCAAAACATCTTTCTAGAAACTAAAATGACGTGGAAAGACCAGGAAGGATTAGAGGAAACACATAACCCAAGGTATCTAACATTCGATTTATTCTCAACTCCTTTGCCGTCTATGGTAGCAGAGTCATACGGACGAACTAGTTCACGTAAGTCATGCTTGAATCTGAAAGCGAAATTAACAATCTGACATTTGGAAGAATTTAGCTTAAGATCATTTGATGAGGATCACTGACTAATTTCTGATCAAAAATTATTCATTTTGAAACAGTTTGACTGAAAAGTGACAGGCATAGAAATGGTCAAATCATCGCATTACTTAACGAAACAGACTTTGTCAGAATGACACAAGTCATATAAGAAGAAAGAAAACAGAAAAGGAGAAAGAACAGCTCATTGGAAGATACCAGCTAGAGTAAGTGAAGCAGTGGAGGACGTCCCATTGTAAACAGTGTTCTGCTTTCTATCAGAAAAATAGGAATACAACCTTTTACTAATCCAGCGCCCTACCTCTGTCACAGCGAGTTTGTTTAACAAAAGAGACTTAGGTAACGAGTCAAAAGCAGATGTGTAATCCAGGAAGGCACATCGGACATATTTCGCATCTCTGTCCAAGTTAGAGACGATAATGTGATATAAAATAACAGTGACATCTGAAGTACGCCTAATATGTTTATAAGCAAATTGATTAGGGACACCAAAAGCCTTCAATAAAGGTTCAAGGTTAGGTAGGGGCAGTTTTTCCAGTATTTTTAAAAGGTAAATTTATGGCAATGAGTCTATACTTAACACTTGGATCACTTGATGATTTAGCCACAGGAACAATTTTAATATCCTTCTAAGTAGTAGGTGCGGTGTCAATGGGAAAGGACTTATTGAAAATACCAACGAGAGGATAAAATGTAATGTTAGCATATTTTTTGAAGATAATAGCCTGTGTACCGAGTGGACCAAGGGACCGGGCAGGTTTCAATAATTCGAGACAATTGAGCACATAGTCTGCATTAAAAACAGAGAGGAAGTCATTATTTTTGCTCGTAACATTTAGAATCATAACATCTGCTGGACAACATATGGAAGACTTACTAGACGTACCAGCATCAAATGGAGAACGATCATTATTTATTTGTTTACCAGCCTAAACAGATTCCACATATATGATGAGGCTCTGCACGACAAAAACTTTTGATTAATTTGAAATAAACCCGAAAATCTACTCCACCCACTATCAAGAATAAGATTATGATTTCTACCACTAATGTCATGTCATTTATTCTTTATGGTTCAGAGACTTGGTGCTTCACCAAAAGCAGCCTTTCGTCAACAGCTGCCTTCACTCCATACTGAAGATCAGATGTCTAGAAAGGATAAGCATCAAGAAACTCTGTAAAAGAACCAAACATAAACCTATTGGCGAAAAAATGTGTCGAAAAGTGGAAGTGGACTGGACACACGCTGAGGAGACCATTAAGTGACATCACGCGCCAGAGTCGCAAGTGGAGCCCTATAGGAAAACGATAATTTGTGCCTGGATACGAGTGTATCATGGAGATTATTTGATGAAGAAACGGGAGCTTATGGGCAATCGTGAACAGGACATCAGAAAACAGAGTGAAATGGAGACATGCTGCTGAAGCCCCGTTCTCCACTTTAAACCCTAGGGAACAGTGGCAATAATAATTATTATTGAGAAAAATGTGAATCCCTTTAATAACGAAGTATACTTTCTCTTTTCTCCAACAGAAGCAAACTAACTAAACAATATAAACTGCAAAGTGATTTCTTCTCTTTTGAAATAGTAAAAAGCATGACACTGTAAAGCAACTTTAAGATTAAACGTCAGAAAAGAAAGCAGTCCAAAACAATCTCTTGACAGCAGCCAACAGTGAATCTATATTCACTTAATAAAAATTTGCTCTAGGCAATGCCTAACACACAGAATGGTCATTGACTTTTACTAATACAAGTGTAGAAGTTGAACAAGTGAAAAATTTGTATTAGTTTGTTTACATGAGATAGCACATTATGGTGTAGTTTCGAATCTAATTCAATTCTTCACCTGTAAACTACATCAAAGGTTGCTTTCGAGTGCCAAAATATTCAGATTGGGGGGATATAATATACACTACCAAAAACATCAACTGAAACTTTCAGACGTTAGTATTTCTCATTGATGTGAATAACTGAAAGTAACTCAAACCAACCACTTATACTTGCTTGCCACACAGAGCTAATCTTAGACACCAGGAGGTCATACTCTTTATTTAGTTCATAAACTCTGTCTGGATCCAAATAGTAAGGAAAACTGCTGGAAATGTGGGGTTTCCAACTACTAATGTCAGTCAAATCCCCTGATATCTCGCCACATTGCTCCGTGATTGGTGATCTACATTCCTAGTACATACCACTAATCAAGCAGATGAAACATTTTGATCAAAAATGTGCTATAGCAAGTAAAGAACTCAGTTGTCCATATAGTTAACTGACCTAAGCAGCTATCCATATTTAGGTACCTTAAACTACAATGTATACATATGGCCTCCTGTAGCTCTCAGAGATATCTGATATTCGATAAATGATAGTGAATTTCTTAATGAATCTTATTCAAGTTGGAATAACAGTAAAATAGAGCGCTTGATGCTGTATGATACCAGCTTTATAAATACCTGATAGTAGATCAGTGTTTTTAATCTTTCGCCACGGATATCGGTTATAAGGTGATCAAGAGTTCCGGGATAATACAGGAGGAACGAAACTATTGCAGGCATATAAATTTATATAAAAATTGCTTAGTATTCAGTATTCAGGTAAGTCACCAATGATGACAAGATATGAATACTACAACACTGTGGCCTTCCTCTGCTGGTTATGCAACTACAGCCTAGTTACCGAAATCGGTTTATGTGTTTACGCGCAGTGAACACTTTTGAATTTACGCGAATCTTTGTAATATCCAATATCTTTTTTACGAGCTAGTGTAAACCAATTTGATTTCTTTGTGCTCGCTTCTTGATTGTAAGGTATAGGTTCCTGATCTTCGATAAAACTTCTGCGTAGCTCAACCCGCCACTCGACTGTCGTAGCTTTGGTTGACTCCAAAGGGAGTAGTGCTGGGATTAATTATATGTGGTTTGTAGTATCCAATATCCAATATCCTGATGACGAGCTAGTATAAACCAGTGATTTCTTTGAGCTCGCTTCTTGATTGTGAGGTAGAGGTTCCAGATCTTCGGTGAGCTTCTGCGTAGTAAGTCCCGACACTCGACTGCTTTAGCTCTGGTAGACTCCAGGAGGAGTGGTGCGGGGATTGGTCGAGATGTGGTTTGTAGTATGCAGTATGTTAGGACTGTATTGCTGCCGTGAATGGAGTTTGACCTAACTCCCTTTGGTCATTCGGTGTAGTCATAAAAGCAGAATAGTAATAATAATAGGTTGTAGTGTAGATAATATAGGTTGAGATAAGTGGAATAATAAAGGTGACCTAAGGAAAAGATAGAGTAAGTGAGAGAAGGCAGAATAGGTCGTGGGGATTTAGTTTGTACGCTTATTCATTGACAGTGTGGTTTCAAATTTTATGAGGATAAGCCATTGAGACACAAACCTTGCATTTCTGCATGATTGTCTAGCTTCCGCTTAAAAATCTCCACAGATGGCGCTGTAGTCACGGCCGCCGGTAAAGCGTTCCAGAGACGGCAAACACGAAGCGAAAAGAAATGTGATCGCACTCGAGTCTTTGGTCTCTGGTGTGCTATCCTTAGCGGGTTACCTCGTGGAAGCCTATAATCGCTTAATGGCAGGATGCTTTTATTTGGGTGGGCCTGGTCATTTAGGATCTTGTAGACGGTGATGAGGTCTCCCCTGTGCCTACGGTAACTGAGTGTGAAAAGACCTAATTTCTTTAGTCTTTCCTCATATGATTTGTTGCGGAGGCCGATCACCCATTTTGTCGCTCGTCTCTGGACACTTTCTAGAATGTTAGCATCCCTTTTGAGTAGCGGAGGTGCAATGATATTATGCACCTCAAGGTGTGGCCTCACATATGCCTTGTATAGCCTTAAGAACAGTTCGGGAGTGAGAGCTCCCAGCTGCCTGTGCATAAAGTGTAAGTTGGAATAACATAAAAATAGAGCACTTCATGCTGTATGATATCAGCTTTATAAATAGCTGACAGTAGATCAGTGTTTTTAATCTTTCGGTAGGGACATCGGTTATAAGGTGATCAAGAGTTCCGGGATATTAAAGGAGGAATGAACTATTGCAGGCATTTAAATTTATATAAATTGCTAAGTATCCAGTATTCAGGTAAGTCTTGAAGTTACCAATGGTGACAAGATACCAATACTACAACACTGAGGTCTTTCTCTGCTGGTTATGCAACTACAGCTTAGTTACCTAAATCGGTTTATGTGTTTACGCGCAGCGAACACTTTTGAATTTACGCGAATATTTTGTGTACGTTATTATTCAATATCCAATATCGTTTTTAGGAGCTAGTATAAACCAATTTGATTTCTTTGCGCTCGCTTCTTGATTGTAACGTATAGGTTCCTCATCTTCGGTAAACTTCTGCCCAGCTCGTCCCGCCACTCGACTGTCATAGCTTTGGTTGACTGCAAAGGGAGGAGTTCTGCGATTAATTTTATGTGCTTTGTAGTATGGGGTGTGTTAAGGCTGTTACTACTGTGAATGGAGTTGATCCTTTCGCCAGTTAGTCCTCCAGCATCGTCGCTAAGATAAAAGAGATAGTAATAATAATAATAATAATAATGATAATAATAGATATAGTTAGTGAAGTTATTCAGACTAACAGAAAGGAAACGAAATGGGAAAGCGTGTAGCGGTAAATAATTCCCCAAAACTATTGACCACAGCAATCACTCATTGGATGCTGACCACCACTGTTTAAGTCGACTTGTTTAGCTGAAGGCTTCCGGTCAAGCATCCCCGCCATTTGGTACCCCGTCGTGTCACGTGCACGATCACTAGCTAGCTAAGCGTTCGTCTGAAGGCTTGTTTTGGTCCCGAAATATATCCGAAGTTTGGACGATCAATTATTGGCTTTTGCTTTGTTTTGGTACGCGAGAATAAAAATTAGAGGCGCGTAAGATAATTCCGTCAACCCTAAACTGGTGAGCCCAACCGCGAACTTCATCCACGATAAATCCGCAGATAACCCCGGTGAGTTCGTTCCATTTTGTATTTGTTCTTGTACCATATATTATTCGACATAATTTTCGTCATGAGTGATCTTAGTCCCAAGGTCATCCGTATCCGCTCAACTCCTAAAACCATTCAGCTCGTACCATACTGGCCAGATAATGCTGAAACGTGGTTTCTGCTAGCTGAAGCAGATTTTTGTGAGCATGGGATAACCGATCAACGTTCACAGTTACTTGCAGTTATTCACGCCCTACCGCGGGAATTCAGCAAGTACGTAACATCACAGATGTTGAGTCCCGAGGTAAGTAACTCGTACGAGTTGCTCAAAGCATCCCTCCTCAGGAGAAACGTTCTCACGGACAGACAACGTCTGGACGAATTATTTCGTAACATCGAGTTAGGAGATCAGTCAGCCGTGAGCATGCTGACAAGAATGAAAGTCAGTCCAGCGAAGGACTGTTTAGAGAACTCTTCTTAACCAAGCTGCCACAGTCTGTACAGACCGTACTTGTGACACTTCAGAGTACTGTAATAGAGGACTTAGCTATTACTGCAGATAGGATTCTAGAAATAACTAAACGGTCAGTTCCCGAAATATGCTCGATGACTAAGCAGACTTCGAGTAAGGATCCTGCAATGACAGAGTTATGCAACTCCCTTCAGCAGATGTTTAGGTCAAACATGCATTCTAAATCCTCCAACCGTCGTCCTAAATCTCCTCAACGCAGGAACTCACGTGGTCGATCTAAGTCCAAACCACGTTCACTGAAAAACCCTGACTGGTGCTGGTACCACAACACCTATGGCCAAGAAGCGAAGTGTTGCCGTAAGCCTTGTAACTTCGGAAATGTCTCAAAGTCTGTGGGAAACTATCCCGCCGGCACGCGTTAGCGGCAACCGTCGCCGGTGGCACTAGCCGCCTTCTTTACATCCATGATGTGATAAGCCAGACTCGATACTTAGTCGACACAGGCGCCGAAGTCAGCGTCCTTCCTGCTACAGCAGCAGATCGACAGAAGGAACCTACCTTCAACTTACAGGCTGCAAATGGAAAACCAATCGCAACCTTTGGTAGGAAATACGTCTATCTGAACGTAGGTTTACGCAAACCTATTCGGTGGATTTTCCTTCTCGCTGACGTTACAATGCCCATCATTGGCACGGACCTACTTAATCATCATGATTTACTCGTAGACGTCCGCCGAAAACGACTGATTGACAATACTACTAGTCTGTCTATCAAAGGCATCAGCTACATAGGCCCTAGTTTGTCACCCGTTAAGATAAAGGCAATTCTTGATCCAACTTTTCAACCTATTGTTGACAAGTATCCGGAACTTAATTGCCCGTCGAACGACCTACCGTGCATAACCAGCAATGTTATGCACCACATCATTACCACAGGACAACCTGTGACATCTAAAGCACGACGATTAGCTCCTGACAAACTGAGAATCGCCAGGAATGAATTTGACCATATGCTTACCCTTGGCATCATTCGACCTTCGAATAGCCCATGGGCATCCCCACTTCATATGGTTCCGAAAAAGGATAGCAATGATTGGCGACCCACCGGTGATTACCGGCGAGTGAATGCCAAAACAACCCCTGATTGCTACCCGTTGCCTCATATACACGACTTGACGGCAACCTTATCCGGCGGAACTATATTCTCCAAAATCGACTTGGTTAAAGCGTATAACCAAATCCCGATGGCAACAGAAGATATCCCGAAAACGGCTATCATTACGCCTTTCGGACTTTTTGAATTTCTACGTATGCCATTCGGTCTCCGGAATGCAGCCCAAACATTCCAACGCTTCATTGATGAAGTATTTCGCGCTCTTCAATTCTGATTACTGTATTGTACGAGTCTTTCCCGAAATTTACGGAAAGTTACACAGCAAAGCCTTCTCAAACTTGTCTAAGAAAGTTGTTCTGTATCGCAAGTACTGTTTTTTGGAATAAAATAAATCATTATTATTATTTGTCTGTTAAAAGATCCTGTGGAGCCTTTAAAACAAAACAATTTAGTTTATCTTATACCCTGCCTTCCGATGATTGTCAGGTAAAATACATAGGTCAAACTAGTAGAACAGTAGCAGTCAGACTAGCCGAACATAAAAACCTAGCGAAATTTAGATTGGTTGACCCAAATAAGATAACAAATCTAGGGAATAGTTCAGATATACCACTCACTACATGCAATTACACACAACCATACAATAGGATGGATGGGATAACATGACAGTTTCGAAGTCTAATGTCACAGGGTGGAGGGAAAGATTGATAACAGAAGCTTTGTTTATCGAATCAGCTGCAAACACATGTAATAGGAATGATTCATCACCTGTCTCTGATATCCGGAAAATTCTACTACCCCTACGATGACAAATATGAGAAAACAAAGTAAACCATAAAACTCAAGTTTCGAAGTCGTTTCCTATTTTCGTTTCTGTCTCTTAGTCTGAATAGCTTCACTAATTATATCTATTATTATTATTATTACTATTATTATCATTATTATTACTATCTCTTTTCTCTTGTCGACAATACCGAAGGACTAACTGGCGAAAGGATCAACTCCAATCACAGTAGTAACAGTCTTAACATACCTCATACTACAAACCACATATAATTAATCCCAGCACTACTCCCTTTGGAGTCAACCAAAGCTACGACAGTCGAGTGGCGGGACAAGCTACGCAGAAGTTTACCGAAGATCAAGAACCTATACCTCACAATCAGGAAGCGAGCACAAAGAAATCAAATTGGTTTATACTAGCTCGTAAAAACGATATTGGATATTGGATTCTAATTGATGAAATGATTATGAACAATAAATTTTGTTCGAAACTGTGTCATCCAGTAAACAACAATACTGTTTCACTCACTGTGTGATATATCTAATAAAAAACTAATATGGGATTACTTACTACCACAGTGCCCAAGTTTTACACATATATCAAAATGACTAGAAGTCATTACGAAAGATTATATGCTCGTAGAATCAAGTATACAAAACTCAAAGATACCCTATTTGACCAGCGTTCTATGTGGCAGATATAGTGTTACGAGTGAAACCTACAAATTACTAGGTAATCAGCTCTTCTCTTTAATCTTCTTCAATTTGTAACAGTATTTCCATTATCTTATGATTTTAGTTATTAACCTTGTAACAGTAAAAGGTATGACAAAGAAGCCAAGATATACTTTCAAGTTATCAAAGCGCTATTTATATAGATACAGTTTTATATTCTCTAATCAATCACTGAGCGTGTGATTTTGGCTTATATTAAACGTCGCGAAATAGAATGTTCAAATAGATATATCAACATTCTGTTGCTAATGCCAAATTGAACTGTTGGAATATGTGAGAACAACATTCCGTTGGCACGTACTGTTGGTATCACGCCACCACACTCATCCCTCCGTCAAAAACTTCCGGCTGAAGTCGGTTCAATCGTCTTGGTGCAGGTGGCATTGTTAGTTTGTCTTGCTGTATCGAGCTCCAGACCTCGCTGATGTTTCCCCGCTCCTACTTGTTTTCAATTCTGATCTCATTTACATGATCCCTTCTCACGTTGACCGTGTATGATCCTTCCCAATTTGGAAGCAGTTTGCATGACCCTGGCTCATGTTAGCCGGTGTTTCGTCTCACACTATCATATGCTTCCGTCGCCCGGCCTTCCAGCAGCCTTCCAACTGACAGCCTCATCGCTGACGAATCTTGAACGCCGCTCGACTGTGCTACACCCTTGAATTCCTGCCAAAAGATCCATATATCTCCTTCTTCAAAATCTACACGACATAGGCTTTCTATTTGTCGGCAGGCGGTGACACCAAATGTAACAATAAAAGGCAAGTCAAGGAAGCCAAGGTATATATTTTAAGTTATCAAAGCGCTATTTATATAGATACAGTTTTATATTCTCCGGCCAATCATTTAGCTGTGCTGAAACTTGTGAATACGTGAGAACATTATTCCGTTGGAGTACATTGTCTGTATCACACCACCATAACCTCAATATCAATATTTTACACTTTTTATACTTATTTTCGTCTTTACTGTCACTGCTAATAGTAAAAAGTTGCAATTATCAATTTTAGTTACGTATACCCTATAATAATACTATTTGTCGTTTATGTTTCTACTGTTGTCTTGTAGATTAGATGCATCACAAGATCTGTTATTTGGGACGGGGGATAAAGCCAATCACTATTATTACCATTATTTAACAGCTATGTGATATCGCCATATGTCAAAGGATTCACATAGGGAAACTCAGCAGAGTCGCTGAAGTCCCTTGATTATGAGCGGCGATATTTTGTGCTCGAAACGTTATCAGTTAGTTTTACTGTACAACACTGTGTGATTTATCAAAATAAAATCTTATCCATAATGGAGTTATGCTCTACCTCAGTGCCGAAGTTTTATTCTTATATCAGAGTCGTTGAAGCAAAGACAAGAGTTTAATATGCGTTGGTGGCACAGCCGTTGGGACACTCACCGTCCATGCACATGGTCAGGGGTCTGATCCCCTGCCAACGCACACCTGATATCTATGGTCGGCCTGCAAACTTTGAGCTACCGACATGACATTCTGGAAATTCCATACTTATACCAAAATTACGGTGTGAAAACAAGCTATAATCAAAACAAAAATAAGAAACTTAAAGATTAACTAGTGCAAAACCAACAAACTGTCAGAAGAAGTAGGAAGAACAAGACTTCAGCTGATGAACATGGAGAAGATGGAGGTGATGAAGATGACCGAAAACAAGAAGAACCATCACTCTCTATCAAGGGAAGAAATTCGGAAGAGGTCACTTCCTTACTTTTTATCTGCCTAGGAGGCATAGTTTCAATAACCAGTGACACAGATGAGAACGCAAAAGCCAGAGAAAATTGGAAATACCAGACAGATAATAATAATATAACAATAACAGCTTTAAACCAAACAGTATTTTTGGTATAGATGTAGAATTTTCACCATGTAGCAGAATATTGCATCTAATATTCTCATTACAGGGGTAATAATTAAAATAGGGCACTTATACTGGTAATACTGTTCAATATAAATATAAATATAGAATTGCGATAAGAGAAAATAAATGGGGCCTTCCACTTAGAGTTCCGAAGTAATTTGATAATTTCCTGCCTTACACTTTTCTCATCTTATGAAATATGTGCCAGATTAGATATTGTAGAGATTTTATACTTAGTCGTCCAAGCACACAGTCTTCTATAGTTGCGCATAGTTCCTGCTGAAGAGATGCAAGGGGAGAGTTGTGTATAGAGAGGATGCTCAGAGTCCGAAAGGACAATATTCGTTAATTTCTTGCATGAGTCCACGTGTCTATCTGCCTACAGTACTACGAGTTGTTTTACAGACACCTTACTAGCCCTAGTGACAGCCTATGGTGCCCTCGACAGTGTAACAAAATCTTTGGTAATTAGCCCGGGAAAGATTAGGAGCGAGGAAGTAATAAGCAAGAATGGGTAGAATATATGGATTAACAAACTGCAAAAATAGAGACTGACTATTACCAGACTGTCTTAACCTCCTTAAATGGAACGTCAACCAAAACATCTTTCTAGAAACTAAAATGACGTGGAAAGACCAGGAAGGATTAGAGGAAACACATAACCCAAGGTATCTAACATTCGATTTATTCTCAACTTCTTTGCCGTCTATGGTAGTAGAGTCATACGGACGAACTAGTTCATGTAAGTCATGCTTGAATCTGAAAGCGAAATTAACAATCTGACATTTGGAGTAATTTAGCTTAAGATCATTTGATGAGGATCACTGACTAATTTCTGATCAAAAATTATTCATTTTGAAACAGTTTGACTGAAAAGTAACAGGCATAGAAATGGTCAGATCATCGCATTACTTAACGAAACAGACTTTGTCAGAATGACACAAGTCATATAAGAAGAAAGAAAACAGAAAAGGAGAAAGAACAGCTCATTGGAAGATACCAGCTAGAGTAAGTGAAGCAGTGGAGGACGTCCCATTGTAAACAGTGTACTGCTTTCTATCAGAAAAATAGGAATACAACCTTTTACTAATCCAGCGCTTTACCTCTGTCACAGCGAGTTTGTTTAACAAAAGAGACTTAGGTAACGAGTCAAAAGCAGATGTGTAATCCAGGAAGGCACATCGGACATATTTCGCATCTCTGTCCAAGTTAGAGACGATAATGTGATATAAAATAACAGTGACATCTGAAGTACACCTAATATGTTTATAAGCAAATTGTTTAGGGACACCAAAAGCTTTCAATAAAGGTTCAAGGTTAGGTAAAAGCAGTTTTTCCAGTATTTTTAAAAGGTAAATTTATGGCAATGAGTCTATACTTAACACTTGGACCACTTGATGATTTAGCCACAGGAACAATTTTAATATCCTTCTAAGTAGTAGGTGCGGTGTCAATGGGAAAGGACTTATTGAAAATACCAACGAGAGGATAAAATGTAATGTTAGCATATTTTTTGAAGATAATAGCCGGTGTACCAACTGGACCAAGGGACTGGGCAGGTTTCAGGGATTCCAGACAATTCAGCACATAGTCTGCATTAAAACCAGAGGGGAAGTCATTATTTTTGCTCTTAACATTTGGGATCATAACATCTGCTGGACGACATATGGAAGACCTACTAGACGTGCCAGCATCAAATGGAGAAGGATCATTATTTATTTTTTTACCACCTTAAACAGATTCCATACATATGATGAGACTCTGCACGACAAGAACCTTTTATTAATCTGAAATAAACCCGAAAATCTACTCCACCCACCATAAAGAACAAGATTCTGATTTTTACCACTAATGTCATGTCATTTATTCCATATGACTCAGAGAATTGGTGCGTCACCAAAAGCAGCCTTTCGTCAACAGCTACCTTCACTCCATACTGAAGATCAGATGTCTAGAAAGGATAAGCATCAAGAAACTCTGTAAAAGAACCAAACATAAACCTATTGGCGAAAAAATGTGTCGAAAAGTGGAAGTGGACTGGACACACGCTGAGGAGACCATTAAGTGACATCACGCGCCAGACCCGTAAGTGGAGCTCTATTGGGGAACGATAATTTGTGCGTAGGTACGAGTGTGACATGGAGATCATTTGATGAAGAAACGGGAGCTTATGGTCAATCGTGAAGAGGACGGCAGAAAACAGAGTGAAATGGGGACATGCTGCTGAAGCCCTGTTCTCCACTTGAAACCCTAGGGAACAGTGGCAATAATAATTATTATTGAGAAAAATGTGAATCCCTTTAATAACGAAGTATACTTTCTCTTTTCTCCAACAGAAGCAAACTAACTAAACAATATAAACTGCAAAGTGATTTCTTCTCTTTTGAAATAGTAAAAGGCATGACACTGTAGTGCAACTTTAAGATTAATCATCAGAAAAGAAAGCAGTCCAAAACAATCTCTTGACAGCAGCCAAGAGTAAATCTATATTCACTTAATAAAAATTTGCTTTTAGGCAATGCCTAACACACAGAATGGTCATTGACTTTTACTAATACAAGTGTAGAAGTTGAACAAGTGAAAAAGTTGTATTAGTTTGTTTACATGAGATAGCACAATATGGTGAAGTTTTGAATTTATTTCAATTCTTCACCTGTAAACTACATCAGAGGTTGCTTTCGAGTGCCAAAATATTCAGATTGGGGGGATATAATATACACTACCAAAAACATTAACTGAAACTTTGAGATATTAGTATTTCTGATTAATGTGAATAACTGAAAGTAACTCAAGTCAACCACCAATACTTTCTGGCCACATAGAGCTAATCTTAGGCATCAGGAGGTCGTACTCTTCATTTAGTTAATAAACTCTGTCTGGATCCAGATAGTAGGGAAAACTGCTGGGAATGTGAGGTTTCCAACTACTAATTTCAGTCAGTTTCCCTTGACATCTCGCTACATTGCTCTGTGATTGGTGATCTACATCCTTAGTACATACCACTAATCAAGCAGATGAAACATTTTGATCCAAAAATGTGCTATAGCAAGTAAAGAATTCAGTTGTCCATATAGTTAACTGACCTAAGGAGCTATCCCTATTTAAGTGCCTTAAACTACAATGTATACATATTGTCTCCTGTAGCTCTCAGAGATATCTGGTATTGGATAATTGGTATAGAATTTCTTAATGAGTCTTATTCCAGTTCAATATCCAATATCAAATATCCTGATTACGAGCTAGTATAAACCAGTGATTTCTTTGAGCTCGCTTCTTGATTGTGAGGTAGAGGTTCCAGATCTTCGGTGAGCTTCTGCCACTCGACTGCTTTAGCTCTGGTAGACTCCAGGAGGAGTGGTGCGGGGATTGGTCAAGATGTGGTTTGTAGTTTGCAGTATGTTAGGACTGTATCGCTGCCGTGAATGGAGTTTGACCTAACTCCTGTTGGTCATTCGGTGTAGTCATAAAAGCAGAATAGTAATAATAATAGGTTGTAGCGTAGATAATATGGGTTGAGATAAGTGAAATAATAAAGGTGACCTAAGGAAAAGATAGAGTAGTCAGCACAGTGAGAGAAGGCAGAACAGGTCGTGGGGATTTAGTTTGTACGCTTATCCATTGACAGTGTGGTTTTAAGTTTTATGAGGATAAACCATTGAGACACAAACCTTGCATTTCTGCATGATTGTCTGGCTTCCGCTTAAAAATCTCCACAGATGGTGCTGTAGTCACAACCGCCGGTAAAGCGTTCCGGAGACGGCAAACTCGAAGCGAAAAGAAATGTGAGCGCACTCGAGTCTTTGGTCTCTGGTGTGCTATCCTCAGCGGGTTACCTCGTGGAAGCCTATAATCACTTAATGGCAGCATGTTTTTATTTGGGTGGGCCTGGTCATTTAGGATCTGGTAGACGGTGATGAGGTCTCCCCTGTGCCCTCGGTAACTAAGTGTAAAAAGACCTAATTTCTTTAGTCGTTCCTCATATGATTTGTTGCGGAGGCCGATCACCCATTTTGTCGCTCGTCTCTGGACACTTTCTAGAATGTTAGCATCCCTTTTGAGTAGCGGAGGTGCAATGATATTATGCACCTCAAGGTGTAGCCTCACATATGCCTTATATAACCTTGGGAACAGTTCGGGAGTGAGAGCTCCCAGCTACCTATGCATAAAGTGTAAGTTGGAATAACATAAAAATAGAGCACTTCATGCTGTATGATATCAGCTTTATAAATAGCTGACAGTAGATCAGTGTTTTTAATCTTTCGGTAGGGACATCGGTTATAAGGTGATCAAGAGTTCCGGGATATTAAAGGAGGAATGAACTATTGCAGGCATTTAAATTTATATAAATTGCTAAGTATCCAGTATACAGGTAAGTCTTGAAGTTGCCAATGGTGACAAGATACCAATACTACAACACTGAGGTCTTTCTCTGCTGGTTATGCAACTACAGCTTAGTTACCTAAATCGGTTTATGTGTTTACGCGCAGCGAACACTTTTGAATTTACGCGAATATTTTGTGTACGTTATTATTCAATATCCAATATCGTTTTTAGGAGCTAGTATAAACCAATTTGATTTCTTTGCGCTCGCTTCTTGATTGTAACGTATAGGTTCCTCATCTTCGGTAAACTTCTGCCCAGCTCGTCCCGCCACTCGACTGTCATAGCTTTGGTTGACTGCAAAGGGAGGAGTTCTGCGATTAATTTTATGTGCTTTGTAGTATGGGGTGTGTTAAGGCTGTTACTACTGTGAATGGAGTTGATCCTTTCGCCAGTTAGTCCTCCAGCATCGTCGCTAAGATAAAAGAGATAGTAATAATAATAATAATAATAATGATAATAATAGATATAGTTAGTGAAGTTATTCAGACTAACAGAAAGGAAACGAAATGGGAAAGCGTGTAGCGGTAAATAATTCCCCAAAACTATTGACCACAGCAATCACTCATTGGATGCTGACCACCACTGTTTAAGTCGACTTGTTTAGCTGAAGGCTTCCGGTCAAGCATCCCCGCCATTTGGTACCCCGTCGTGTAACGTGCACGATCACTAGCTAGCTAAGCGTTCGTCTGAAGGCTTGTTTTGGTCCCGAAATATATCCGAAGTTTGGACGATCAATTATTGGCTTTTGCTTTGTTGTTGGTACGCGAGAATAAAAATTAGAGGCGGCGTAAGATAATTCCGTCAACCCCTAAACTGGTGAGCCCAACCGCGAACTTCATCCACGATAAATCCGCAGATAACCCCGGTGAGTTCGTTCCATTTTGTATTTGTTCTTGTACCATATATTATTCGACATAATTTTCGTCATGAGTGATCTTAGTCCCAAGGTCATCCGTATCCGCTCAACTCCTAAAACCATTCAGCTCGTACCATACTGGCCAGATAATGCTGAAACGTGGTTTCTGCTAGCTGAAGCAGATTTTTGTGAGCATGGGATAACCGATCAACGTTCACAGTTACTTGCAGTTATTCACGCCCTACCGCGGGAATTCAGCAAGTACGTAACATCACAGATGTTGAGTCCCGAGGTAAGTAACTCGTACGAGTTGCTCAAAGCATCCCTCCTCAGGAGAAACGTTCTCACGGACAGACAACGTCTAGATGAATTATTTCGTAACATCGAGTTAGGAGATCAGTCAGCCGTGAGCATGCTGACAAGAATGAAAGTCAGTCCAGCGAAGGACTGTTTAGAGAACTCTTCTTAACCAAGCTGCCACAGTCTGTACAGACCGTACTTGTGACACTTCAGAGTACTGTAATAGAGGACTTAGCTATTACTGCAGATAGGATTCTAGAAATAACTAAACGGTCAGTTCCCGAAATATGCTCGATGACTAAGCAGACTTCGAGTAAGGATCCTGCAATGATAGAGTTATGCAACTCCCTTCAGCAGATGTTTAGGTCAAACATGCATTCTAAATCCTCCAACCGTCGTCCTAAATCTCCTCAACGCAGGAACTCACGTGGTCGATCTAAGTCCAAACCACGTTCACTGAAAAACCCTGACTGGTGCTGGTACCACAACACCTATGGCCAAGAAGCGAAGTGTTGCCGTAAGCCTTGTAACTTCGGAAATGTCTCAAAGTCTGTGGGAAACTATCCCGCCGGCACGCGTTAGCGGCAACCGTCGCCGGTGGCACTAGCCGCCTTCTTTACATCCATGATGTGATAAGCCAGACTCGATACTTAGTCGACACAGGCGCCGAAGTCAGCGTCCTTCCTGCTACAGCAGCAGATCGACAGAAGGAACCTACCTTCAACTTACAGGCTGCAAATGGAAAACCAATCGCAACCTTTGGTAGAAAATACGTCTATCTGAACGTAGGTTTACGCAAACCTATTCGGTGGATTTTCCTTCTCGCTGACGTTACAATGCCCATCATTGGCACGGACCTACTTAATCATCATGATTTACTCGTAGACGTCCGCCGAAAACGACTGATTGACAATACTACTAGTCTGTCTATCAAAGGCATCAGCTACATAGGCCCTAGTTTGTCACCCGTTAAGATAAAGGCAATTCTTGATCCAACTTTTCAACCTATTGTTGACAAGTATCCGGAACTTAATTGCCCGTCGAACGACCTACCGTGCATAACCAGCAATGTTATGCACCACATCATTACCACAGGACAACCTGTGACATCTAAAGCACGACGATTAGCTCCTGACAAACTGAGAATCGCCAGGAATGAATTTGACCATATGCTTACCCTTGGCATCATTCGACCTTCGAATAGCCCATGGGCATCCCCACTTCATATGGTTCCGAAAAAGGATAGCAATGATTGGCGACCCACCGGTGATTACCGGCGAGTGAATGCCAAAACAACCCCTGATTGCTACCCGTTGCCTCATATACACGACTTGACGGCAACCTTATCCGGCGCGACTATATTCTCCAAAATCGACTTGGTTAAAGCGTATAACCAAATCCCGATGGCAACAGAAGATATCCCGAAAACGGCTATCATTACTCCTCTCGGACTTTCCGAATTTCTACGTATACCATTCGGTCTCCGGAATGTAGCCCAAACATTCCAACGCTTCATTGATGAAGTATTTCGCGCTCTTCAATTCTGATTACTGTATTGTACGAGTCTTTCCCGAAATTTACGGAAAGTTACACAGCAAAGCCTTCTCAAACTTGTCTAAGAAAGTTGTTCTGTATCGCAAGTACTGTTTTTTGGAATAAAATAAATCATTATTATTATTTGTCTGTTAAAAGATCCTGTGGAGCCTTTAAAACAAAACAATTTAGTTTATCTTATACCCTGCCTTCCGATGATTGTCAGGTAAAATACATAGGTCAAACTAGTAGAACAGTAGCAGTCAGACTAGCCGAACATAAAAACCTAGCGAAATTTAGATTGGTTGACCCAAATAAGATAACAAATCTAGGGAATAGTTCAGATATACCACTCACTACATGCAATTACACACAACCATACAATAGGATGGATGGGATAACATGACAGTTTCGAAGTCTAATGTCACAGGGTGGAGGGAAAGATTGATAACAGAAGCTTTGTTTATCGAATCAGCTGCAAACACATGTAATAGGAATGATTCATCACCTGTCTCTGATATCCGGAAAATTCTACTACCCCTACGATGACAAATATGAGAAAACAAAGTAAACCATAAAACTCAAGTTTCGAAGTCGTTTCCTATTTTCGTTTCTGTCTCTTAGTCTGAATAGCTTCACTAATTATATCTATTATTATTATTATTACTATTATTATCATTATTATTACTATCTCTTTTCTCTTGTCGACAATACCGAAGGACTAACTGGCGAAAGGATCAACTCCAATCACAGTAGTAACAGTCTTAACATACCTCATACTACAAACCACATATAATTAATCCCAGCACTACTCCCTTTGGAGTCAACCAAAGCTACGACAGTCGAGTGGCGGGACAAGCTACGCAGAAGTTTACCGAAGATCAAGAACCTATACCTCACAATCAGGAAGCGAGCACAAAGAAATCAAATTGGTTTATACTAGCTCGTAAAAACGATATTGGATATTGGATTCTAATTGATGAAATGATTATGAACAATAAATTTTGTTCGAAACTGTGTCATCCAGTAAACAACAATACTGTTTCACTCACTGTGTGATATATCTAATAAAAAACTAATATGGAATTACTTACTACCACAGTGCCCAAGTTTTACACATATATCAAAATGACTAGAAGTCATTACGAAAGATTATATGCTCGTAGAATCAAGTATACAAAACTCAAAGATACCCTATTTGACCAGCGTTCTATGTGGCAGAGATAGTGTTACGAGTGAAACCTACAAATTACTAGGTAATCAGCTCTTCTCTTTAATCTTCTCAATTTGTAACAGTATTTCCATTATCTTATGATTTTAGTTATTAACCTTGTAACAGTAAAAGGTATGACAAAGAAGCCAAGATATACTTTCAAGTTATCAAAGCGCTATTTATATAGATACAGTTTTATATTCTCTAATCAATCACTGAGCGTGTGATTTTGGCTTATATTAAACGTCGCGAAATAGAATGTTCAAATAGATATATCAACATTCTGTTGCTAATGCCAAATTGAACTGTTGGAATATGTGAGAACAACATTCCGTTGGCACGTACTGTTGGTATCACGCCACCACACTCATCCCTCCGTCAAAAACTTCCGGCTGAAGTCGGTTCAATCGTCTTGGTGCAGGTGGCATTGTTAGTTTGTCTTGCTGTATCGAGCTCCAGACCTCGCTGATGTTTCCCCGCTCCTACTTGTTTTCAATTCTGATCTCATTTACATGATCCCTTCTCACGTTGACCGTGTATGATCCTTCCCAATTTGGAAGCAGTTTGCATGACCCTGGCTCATGTTAGCCGGTGTTTCGTCTCACACTATCATATGCTTCCGTCGCCCGGCCTTCCAGCAGCCTTCCAACTGACAGCCTCATCGCTGACGAATCTTGAACGCCGCTCGACTGTGCTACACCCTTGAATTCCTGCCAAAAGATCCATATATCTCCTTCTTCAAAATCTACACGACATAGGCTTTCTATTTGTCGGCAGGCGGTGACACCAAATGTAACAATAAAAGGCAAGTCAAGGAAGCCAAGGTATATATTTTAAGTTATCAAAGCGCTATTTATATAGATACAGTTTTATATTCTCCGGCCAATCATTTAGCTGTGCTGAAACTTGTGAATACGTGAGAACATTATTCCGTTGGAGTACATTGTCTGTATCACACCACCATAACCTCAATATCAATATTTTACACTTTTTATACTTATTTTCGTCTTTACTGTCACTGCTAATAGTAAAAAGTTGCAATTATCAATTTTAGTTACGTATACCCTATAATAATACTATTTGTCGTTTATGTTTCTACTGTTGTCTTGTAGATTAGATGCATCACAAGATCTGTTATTTGGGACGGGGGATAAAGCCAATCACTATTATTACCATTATTTAACAGCTATGTGATATCGCCATATGTCAAAGGATTCACATAGGGAAACTCAGCAGAGTCGCTGAAGTCCCTTGATTATGAGCGGCGATATTTTGTGCTCGAAACGTTATCAGTTAGTTTTACTGTACAACACTGTGTGATTTATCAAAATAAAATCTTATCCATAATGGAGTTATGCTCTACCTCAGTGCCGAAGTTTTATTCTTATATCAGAGTCGTTGAAGCAAAGACAAGAGTTTAATATGCGTTGGTGGCACAGCCGTTGGGACACTCACCGTCCATGCACATGGTCAGGGGTCTGATCCCCTGCCAACGCACACCTGATATCTATGGTCGGCCTGCAAACTTTGAGCTACCGACATGACATTCTGGAAATTCCATACTTATACCAAAATTACGGTGTGAAAACAAGCTATAATCAAAACAAAAATAAGAAACTTAAAGATTAACTAGTGCAAAACCAACAAACTGTCAGAAGAAGTAGGAAGAACAAGACTTCAGCTGATGAACATGGAGAAGATGGAGGTGATGAAGATGACCGAAAACAAGAAGAACCATCACTCTCTATCAAGGGAAGAAATTCGGAAGAGGTCACTTCCTTACTTTTTATCTGCCTAGGAGGCATAGTTTCAATAACCAGTGACACAGATGAGAACGCAAAAGCCAGAGAAAATTGGAAATACCAGACAGATAATAATAATATAACAATAACAGCTTTAAACCAAACAGTATTTTTGGTATAGATGTAGAATTTTCACCATGTAGCAGAATATTGCATCTAATATTCTCATTACAGGGGTAATAATTAAAATAGGGCACTTATACTGGTAATACTGTTCAATATAAATATAAATATAGAATTGCGATAAGAGAAAATAAATGGGGCCTTCCACTTAGAGTTCCGAAGTAATTTGATAATTTCCTGCCTTACACTTTTCTCATCTTATGAAATATGTGCCAGATTAGATATTGTAGAGATTTTATACTTAGTCGTCCAAGCACACAGTCTTCTATAGTTGCGCATAGTTCCTGCTGAAGAGATGCAAGGGGAGAGTTGTGTATAGAGAGGATGCTCAGAGTCCGAAAGGACAATATTCGTTAATTTCTTGCATGAGTCCACGTGTCTATCTGCCTACAGTACTACGAGTTGTTTTACAGACACCTTACTAGCCCTAGTGACAGCCTATGGTGCCCTCGACAGTGTAACAAAATCTTTGGTAATTAGCCCGGGAAAGATTAGGAGCGAGGAAGTAATAAGCAAGAATGGGTAGAATATATGGATTAACAAACTGCAAAAATAGAGACTGACTATTACCAGACTGTCTTAACCTCCTTAAATGGAACGTCAACCAAAACATCTTTCTAGAAACTAAAATGACGTGGAAAGACCAGGAAGGATTAGAGGAAACACATAACCCAAGGTATCTAACATTCGATTTATTCTCAACTTCTTTGCCGTCTATGGTAGTAGAGTCATACGGACGAACTAGTTCATGTAAGTCATGCTTGAATCTGAAAGCGAAATTAACAATCTGACATTTGGAGTAATTTAGCTTAAGATCATTTGATGAGGATCACTGACTAATTTCTGATCAAAAATTATTCATTTTGAAACAGTTTGACTGAAAAGTAACAGGCATAGAAATGGTCAGATCATCGCATTACTTAACGAAACAGACTTTGTCAGAATGACACAAGTCATATAAGAAGAAAGAAAACAGAAAAGGAGAAAGAACAGCTCATTGGAAGATACCAGCTAGAGTAAGTGAAGCAGTGGAGGACGTCCCATTGTAAACAGTGTACTGCTTTCTATCAGAAAAATAGGAATACAACCTTTTACTAATCCAGCGCTTTACCTCTGTCACAGCGAGTTTGTTTAACAAAAGAGACTTAGGTAACGAGTCAAAAGCAGATGTGTAATCCAGGAAGGCACATCGGACATATTTCGCATCTCTGTCCAAGTTAGAGACGATAATGTGATATAAAATAACAGTGACATCTGAAGTACACCTAATATGTTTATAAGCAAATTGTTTAGGGACACCAAAAGCTTTCAATAAAGGTTCAAGGTTAGGTAAAAGCAGTTTTTCCAGTATTTTTAAAAGGTAAATTTATGGCAATGAGTCTATACTTAACACTTGGACCACTTGATGATTTAGCCACAGGAACAATTTTAATATCCTTCTAAGTAGTAGGTGCGGTGTCAATGGGAAAGGACTTATTGAAAATACCAACGAGAGGATAAAATGTAATGTTAGCATATTTTTTGAAGATAATAGCCGGTGTACCAACTGGACCAAGGGACTGGGCAGGTTTCAGGGATTCCAGACAATTCAGCACATAGTCTGCATTAAAACCAGAGGGGAAGTCATTATTTTTGCTCTTAACATTTGGGATCATAACATCTGCTGGACGACATATGGAAGACCTACTAGACGTGCCAGCATCAAATGGAGAAGGATCATTATTTATTTTTTTACCACCTTAAACAGATTCCATACATATGATGAGACTCTGCAC
Organism: Trichobilharzia regenti; assembly: GCA_944472135.2. Taxonomy (NCBI): domain Eukaryota; kingdom Metazoa; phylum Platyhelminthes; class Trematoda; order Strigeidida; family Schistosomatidae; genus Trichobilharzia; species Trichobilharzia regenti. The sequence goes on from OX235267.1 coordinate 32,118,519, forward strand.
GACAAGAACCTTTTATTAATCTGAAATAAACCCGAAAATCTACTCCACCCACCATAAAGAACAAGATTCTGATTTTTACCACTAATGTCATGTCATTTATTCCATATGACTCAGAGAATTGGTGCGTCACCAAAAGCAGCCTTTCGTCAACAGCTACCTTCACTCCATACTGAAGATCAGATGTCTAGAAAGGATAAGCATCAAGAAACTCTGTAAAAGAACCAAACATAAACCTATTGGCGAAAAAATGTGTCGAAAAGTGGAAGTGGACTGGACACACGCTGAGGAGACCATTAAGTGACATCACGCGCCAGACCCGTAAGTGGAGCTCTATTGGGGAACGATAATTTGTGCGTAGGTACGAGTGTGACATGGAGATCATTTGATGAAGAAACGGGAGCTTATGGTCAATCGTGAAGAGGACGGCAGAAAACAGAGTGAAATGGGGACATGCTGCTGAAGCCCTGTTCTCCACTTGAAACCCTAGGGAACAGTGGCAATAATAATTATTATTGAGAAAAATGTGAATCCCTTTAATAACGAAGTATACTTTCTCTTTTCTCCAACAGAAGCAAACTAACTAAACAATATAAACTGCAAAGTGATTTCTTCTCTTTTGAAATAGTAAAAGGCATGACACTGTAGTGCAACTTTAAGATTAATCATCAGAAAAGAAAGCAGTCCAAAACAATCTCTTGACAGCAGCCAAGAGTAAATCTATATTCACTTAATAAAAATTTGCTTTTAGGCAATGCCTAACACACAGAATGGTCATTGACTTTTACTAATACAAGTGTAGAAGTTGAACAAGTGAAAAAGTTGTATTAGTTTGTTTACATGAGATAGCACAATATGGTGAAGTTTTGAATTTATTTCAATTCTTCACCTGTAAACTACATCAGAGGTTGCTTTCGAGTGCCAAAATATTCAGATTGGGGGGATATAATATACACTACCAAAAACATTAACTGAAACTTTGAGATATTAGTATTTCTGATTAATGTGAATAACTGAAAGTAACTCAAGTCAACCACCAATACTTTCTGGCCACATAGAGCTAATCTTAGGCATCAGGAGGTCGTACTCTTCATTTAGTTAATAAACTCTGTCTGGATCCAGATAGTAGGGAAAACTGCTGGGAATGTGAGGTTTCCAACTACTAATTTCAGTCAGTTTCCCTTGACATCTCGCTACATTGCTCTGTGATTGGTGATCTACATCCTTAGTACATACCACTAATCAAGCAGATGAAACATTTTGATCCAAAAATGTGCTATAGCAAGTAAAGAATTCAGTTGTCCATATAGTTAACTGACCTAAGGAGCTATCCCTATTTAAGTGCCTTAAACTACAATGTATACATATTGTCTCCTGTAGCTCTCAGAGATATCTGGTATTGGATAATTGGTATAGAATTTCTTAATGAGTCTTATTCCAGTTCAATATCCAATATCAAATATCCTGATTACGAGCTAGTATAAACCAGTGATTTCTTTGAGCTCGCTTCTTGATTGTGAGGTAGAGGTTCCAGATCTTCGGTGAGCTTCTGCCACTCGACTGCTTTAGCTCTGGTAGACTCCAGGAGGAGTGGTGCGGGGATTGGTCAAGATGTGGTTTGTAGTTTGCAGTATGTTAGGACTGTATCGCTGCCGTGAATGGAGTTTGACCTAACTCCTGTTGGTCATTCGGTGTAGTCATAAAAGCAGAATAGTAATAATAATAGGTTGTAGCGTAGATAATATGGGTTGAGATAAGTGAAATAATAAAGGTGACCTAAGGAAAAGATAGAGTAGTCAGCACAGTGAGAGAAGGCAGAACAGGTCGTGGGGATTTAGTTTGTACGCTTATCCATTGACAGTGTGGTTTTAAGTTTTATGAGGATAAACCATTGAGACACAAACCTTGCATTTCTGCATGATTGTCTGGCTTCCGCTTAAAAATCTCCACAGATGGTGCTGTAGTCACAACCGCCGGTAAAGCGTTCCGGAGACGGCAAACTCGAAGCGAAAAGAAATGTGAGCGCACTCGAGTCTTTGGTCTCTGGTGTGCTATCCTCAGCGGGTTACCTCGTGGAAGCCTATAATCACTTAATGGCAGCATGTTTTTATTTGGGTGGGCCTGGTCATTTAGGATCTGGTAGACGGTGATGAGGTCTCCCCTGTGCCCTCGGTAACTAAGTGTAAAAAGACCTAATTTCTTTAGTCGTTCCTCATATGATTTGTTGCGGAGGCCGATCACCCATTTTGTCGCTCGTCTCTGGACACTTTCTAGAATGTTAGCATCCCTTTTGAGTAGCGGAGGTGCAATGATATTATGCACCTCAAGGTGTAGCCTCACATATGCCTTATATAACCTTGGGAACAGTTCGGGAGTGAGAGCTCCCAGCTACCTATGCATAAAGTGTAAGTTGGAATAACATAAAAATAGAGCACTTCATGCTGTATGATATCAGCTTTATAAATAGCTGACAGTAGATCAGTGTTTTTAATCTTTCGGTAGGGACATCGGTTATAAGGTGATCAAGAGTTCCGGGATATTAAAGGAGGAATGAACTATTGCAGGCATTTAAATTTATATAAATTGCTAAGTATCCAGTATACAGGTAAGTCTTGAAGTTGCCAATGGTGACAAGATACCAATACTACAACACTGAGGTCCTTCTCTGCTGGTTATGCAACTACAGCTTAGTTACCTAAATCGGTTTATGTGTTTACGCGCAGCGAACACTTTTGAATTTACGCGAATATTTTGTGTACGTTATTATTCAATATCCAATATCGTTTTTAGGAGCTAGTATAAACCAATTTGATTTCTTTGCGCTCGCTTCTTGATTGTAACGTATAGGTTCCTCATCTTCGGTAAACTTCTGCCCAGCTCGTCCCGCCACTCGACTGTCATAGCTTTGGTTGACTGCAAAGGGAGGAGTTCTGCGATTAATTTTATGTGCTTTGTAGTATGGGGTGTGTTAAGGCTGTTACTACTGTGAATGGAGTTGATCCTTTCGCCAGTTAGTCCTCCAGCATCGTCGCTAAGATAAAAGAGATAGTAATAATAATAATAATAATAATGATAATAATAGATATAGTTAGTGAAGTTATTCAGACTAACAGAAAGGAAACGAAATGGGAAAGCGTGTAGCGGTAAATAATTCCCCAAAACTATTGACCACAGCAATCACTCATTGGATGCTGACCACCACCGTTTAAGTCGACTTGTTTAGCTGAAGGCTTCCGGTCAAGCATCCCCGCCATTTGGTACCCCGTCGTGTCACGTGCACGATCACTAGCTAGCTAAGCGTTCGTCTGAAGGCTTGTTTTGGTCCCGAAATATATCCGAAGTTTGGACGATCAATTATTGGCTTTTGCTTTGTTGTTGGTACGCGAGAATAAAAATTAGAGGCGGCGTAAGATAATTCCGTCAACCCCTAAACTGGTGAGCCCAACCGCGAACTTCATCCACGATAAATCCGCAGATAACCCCGGTGAGTTCGTTCCATTTTGTATTTGTTCTTGTACCATATATTATTCGACATAATTTTCGTCATGAGTGATCTTAGTCCCAAGGTCATCCGTATCCGCTCAACTCCTAAAACCATTCAGCTCGTACCATACTGGCCAGATAATGCTGAAACGTGGTTTCTGCTAGCTGAAGCAGATTTTTGTGAGCATGGGATAACCGATCAACGTTCACAGTTACTTGCAGTTATTCACGCCCTACCGCGGGAATTCAGCAAGTACGTAACATCACAGATGTTGAGTCCCGAGGTAAGTAACTCGTACGAGTTGCTCAAAGCATCCCTCCTCAGGAGAAACGTTCTCACGGACCGACAACGTCTGGATGAATTATTTCGTAACATCGAGTTAGGAGATCAGTCAGCCGTGAGCATGCTGACAAGAATGAAAGTCAGTCCAGCGAAGGACTGTTTAGAGAACTCTTCTTAACCAAGCTGCCACAGTCTGTACAGACCGTACTTGTGACACTTCAGGGTACTGTAATAGAGGACTTAGCTATTACTGCAGATAGGATTCTAGAAATAACTAAACGGTCAGTTCCCGAAATATGCTCGATGACTAAGCAGACTTCGAGTAAGGATCCTGCAATGATAGAGTTATGCAACTCCATTCAGCAGATGTTTAGGTCAAACATGCATTCTAAATCCTCCAACCGTCGTCCTAAATCTCCTCAACGCAGGAACTCACGTGGTCGATCTAAGTCCAAACCACGTTCACTGAAAAACCCTGACTGGTGCTGGTACCACAACACCTATGGCCAAGAAGCGAAGTGTTGCCGTAAGCCTTGTAACTTCGGAAATGTCTCAAAGTCTGTGGGAAACTATCCCGCCGGCACGCGTTAGCGGCAACCGTCGCCGGTGGCACTAGCCGCCTTCTTTACATCCATGATGTGATAAGCCAGACTCGATACTTAGTCGACACAGGCGCCGAAGTCAGCGTCCTTCCTGCTACAGCAGCAGATCGACAGAAGGAACCTACCTTCAACTTACAGGCTGCAAATGGAAAACCAATCGCAACCTTTGGTAGAAAATACGTCTATCTGAACGTAGGTTTACGCAAACCTATTCGGTGGATTTTCCTTCTCGCTGACGTTACAATGCCCATCATTGGCACGGACCTACTTAATCATCATGATTTACTCGTAGACGTCCGCCGAAAACGACTGATTGACAATACTACTAGTCTGTCTATCAAAGGCATCAGCTACATAGGCCCTAGTTTGTCACCCGTTAAGATAAAGGCAATTCTTGATCCAACTTTTCAACCTATTGTTGACAAGTATCCGGAACTTAATTGCCCGTCGAACGACCTACCGTGCATAACCAGCAATGTTATGCACCACATCATTACCACAGGACAACCTGTGACATCTAAAGCACGACGATTAGCTCCTGACAAACTGAGAATCGCCAGGAATGAATTTGACCATATGCTTACCCTTGGCATCATTCGACCTTCGAATAGCCCATGGGCATCCCCACTTCATATGGTTCCGAAAAAGGATAGCAATGATTGGCGACCCACCGGTGATTACCGGCGAGTGAATGCCAAAACAACCCCTGATTGCTACCCGTTGCCTCATATACACGACTTGACGGCAACCTTATCCGGCGCGACTATATTCTCCAAAATCGACTTGGTTAAAGCGTATAACCAAATCCCGATGGCAACAGAAGATATCCCGAAAACGGCTATCATTACGCCTTTCGGACTTTTTGAATTTCTACGTATGCCATTCGGTCTCCGGAATGCAGCCCAAACATTCCAACGCTTCATTGACGAAGTATTTCGCGGTCTCGACTTTGTATACGCATACTTAGACGACTGCCTCATTGCCAGTCCAGACAAGGAAACTCACCTTAGGCACTTGGACTTGGCATTTGAAAGGTTACGCCAACATGGTGTTACCATTAATATTCAAAAGTGTCAAATCGGTGTTGACTCACTCGACTTTCTGGGTCACACTATTGACTGCAAGGGCATTCGCCCACTGGCTACTAAGGTCGAGGCTATACTGAAACCGGCTTACTTGGAGGGTAATCCTATTAGCATAGAGCTCAACGTACCCCAAAATCCACAAGTAACAGAAGATCGTTTAGACATCGATGAAGTCACTAGCACAGCGACAGCTACCGAACCTTCTATCGAGCCTCCCAAGAAAACCCGTTCTGGACGCACCGTAAGGTTCCCAGAATATCTGCACACTTATTTGACTTAACGAAGTCGTGTGATTCACGCAACTCATTCGTTTGTGGTACTAACTATTTTTTTTGACGTATCAATTTTTTTTATATACAGTACCACCAAACACAAAAATTTTTTTCAACAGTTCATGTAACATACACAAAAAAATTAATTAGATGTATTTTTTTCGATGTTCTGAACTTAGCATTATTTTACTGTATAGTAAATGCACACCATTTTTTTAACCAAAAAGCTGATTTGGTACATTTTCCTCGACATGGTTCTTAGCGTTCTTGTTTTCTTTTCCAGGTGCGACGGGCACTGGACAGGAAACAAACGAAGCACGGAATCCAACGAACAACAACAAGGAAGCTATGTACAAACACCCTATTAGCATAGGCAGACAAACCAGTAGGCATACGACCAAGCCGCTCGGAAGATTTTTTTCACCCGAAAGGGAACCATCGAGTTTTTTTACTTCCGGCTGGTTCTGTCTTAGGGAAAAAAAAAAATCCTTAGGGGGGAGTGAGCTGTAGCGGTAAATAATTCCCCAAAATTATTGACCACAGCAATCACTCATTGGATGCTGACCACCACTGTTTAAGTCGACTTGTTTAGCTGAAGGCTTCCGGTCAAGCATCCCCGCCATTTGGTACCCCGTCGTGTAACGTGCACGATCACTAGCTAGCTAGGCGTTTGTCTGAAGGCTTGTTTTGGTCCCGAAATATATCCGAAGTTCGGACGATCAATTATTGGCTTTTGCTTTGTTGTTGGTACGTGAGAACTAAAAAATTAGAGGCGGTGTAACATAATTCCGTCAACCTCTAAAAGCGTAACAACAGTCAGCTGATTAAGTTTGAAGAATAATATATATATACATATACATATATATATCGGTAATTATAATAGTGATAATAATATAAACAAGTTGTCAGGAGAGTAAGGCGGGAGAGAATGTAAAGAAGCAAAACGACGAGTTTAATTGTCTACCCCTGAGTGGTGTATGCGATTTTAAGTGGATAGGCCATTTGGATGCAGGCCTCATGTCGCTGCATTGTTGTCCAGCCTCCACTTAAAGGCGCCAAAAGACGGTGCCATAGCTACATCTGCCGGTAAGGAATTCCAGCGATGGCAAATCCGCAGTGAACAGAAATGGGAGCGCACCCGGGTCCTTGCCCGCTGGCGGGCTATCCTTCTGGGATTTCCAAGTGGGAGCCAATGGCAGACCATTTTTGTTTGGGTGATTCTGGTCATTTGTTGTTCTGTAGGCAGTAATCAAATCCCCGTAAGCCGACGGTAGCTAAGTGTGAACAGGCCTAATTTCTTCAGCCTTTCATCATATGGTTTGTTTCGGAGACCAACCACTCCTTTTGTTGCCCGTCGTTGGACCCTTTCCAAGAGGTTGGCGTCTCTTCTCAGCATTGGGAGTACAATAATATTATCCACCTCAAGGTGTGGCCTGACGTTTGTTTTGTACAACCTTAGAAAGAGCTCAGGAGTGAGTGCGCCTAACTGTCTTTGCGTAAAGTGTATGACCGCATATGCCCTCGCTACATCCCCTGTGTAATTTACACTTGTGTCCATTTTTGCCGTTAGAACTAGACCTAAGTCGCGTTCCGGCGTTGTGCAGGACAGGCTTTCATTGCACAGGGTGTAACTTGCATTCTGCAGTCTACAGGTTCGCAACTTCACTACTTTGCACTTTTTCAGTTTGAAAGTCATTATGAAAGTTATTATGATCACTTCACTGTGACTCTGAGCTATTGACTTGGTTGGACTGTTTCTGTGGTGTTGCAACTTTTCGGCCCTATTTGACGAGTTCGTGAAGAGCTGGGTAGCTAGGGAAGTACGTAAGTTTTCGTCGGAACAAGTAACCTTCTCTTCGTATCCGCCCCTTGAATGAATAGAACTGTAGCTGTTAAATAAGATCTGAATCTCCTACGGTATTTGTTCTTATGTTATATTGTATTTTGTGTTTAAGTGATACTGTTTTTATGTCGAATGGCATATTTGACTGTTTTAAAGAATTTTTATCATCTTTTACGCAACTGGAATGTATACTGTGGCGTTTTCCATGATGTGCGTGGAAAAATTGTGATTGCTTTTATCTTTATTTGAAAGGTAAACCATTGGTTTTCGGGATCTTAGTTGCTACGAGGTCCCTCAATCAGTTGTTGAGCATACCAGAATCAGACAGACAATCATCAAAGTAGGCGTGCATATATAGTTACTGCAACTCCTATAAACTTGAAACTGGAATGATTCTGACTGAAGCAGCAAATTTCATGTAAACACAATGGATAATAGGTTTAAATTACACATTACAGTGTAGGTACAAATGTGTTGGTGGATATATTAGTTTTCAGAGCAATGGTACAGTAATACATATCAATAAATCTAGAAAAATAAGTTGGTGAAGATTATAATCGCACTAACAGTGCCATATAAGTGTTTAGTATTGGCGGCTTTACATCCGTATCTGCACTACAACCGATATCTAAATGTGAATATACTGTTTTCATATGAGCGCAGTGCGTCGGTGGCATAGCGGTTAGCACGCTCGCCGACCATGCACATGGTCCGGGGATCGATTCCCGGCCGGTGCACTCCTTTACCTCGCTAAGCCAGAAATAATCCTGGTAAAGAGGATAGGTTGGGCATGGGGCTAGCAACCTCATCCTGTAAAATAAACACTGCCACAGAAACTTCAAGCCACTAGCTTGAAGCCCTATGTCCCACAGGGGAACGTGAAGGAAAAATTATTATTATGCGAGCGCAGAGGAGTTCATAGCTGCCAGTTAATAGAACAAATGTGACAGCAAACTGCAGTCTCTTACACCCAAATCTGCTTTAGCATAGGCGCGATTTTGCACCTGAATTGTATTCATCATTTTCACTGATGGACTGGATCCATTTATCCTTGCGGTAGGAACGAATTGTTAGTCACGGTTTGTAACCCAAGTGCTTATGTTGAACGGATCTGTTTTCAGCAAGACAGAAACAGACAAATTAACGTCTACCCGCACAGCATTATCTAAATTAATTAGACTTGCTGAAGTGACTCACAGCATTTGGAGAAAGTGTTTTAGCGGCTAACTGAATGAATAGAGGCGAATCAGATCATTATTGACTCAGTTGTCAGTTTTCGGGGTTTCAAAATGATTTGATGAAGAAATATTTAGAACGACTCACACTCTGAATACTCATTAAGACAACCAGTCCTTGCTGTGCCAAACGGACAGATATCATGGACTTTGTATGGGTTGCAAGTACCAAGTTACTTACAGGATTATTTCATCCCCCCTGGGAAGAAAATTTTAGATTCTTCTCATTATCATGTGATAGGAAGGTAGGTGACCTCAATCTTACGTATCATACCTTAAGTAACGAGTTCAATGTGGGTTATTTTAGTTCACCACATTTTTATGATTATGTTATGTGGCTCCAAATATTTCCATTATCCTGGCTCAATATATTCTTGGAAGGCCGCTCCCATTTGTGAAATCCTTAAATAATTGCCCACCTCTCATACTTATATAAAATGGAGGGATGCGGGGTAGTTTGTTTCTTTTTTAAGTTTAAATTAACCATATCTGCAGCCTGGTCAAGCACAGCACACCATACCATTGATGACGGCTCGAAGATTTTCCACAGCCTTACTTACTTGACCCTGAAAGAAGGGTTCACACATATTCAAGACGACCCTAATAGGTTGTGCAAACGGGGCGGTGGCTGGCAACTGCTATTTACCTCTGATAACTGTGGAATCCTATACTTCAGCCCCCTCACCCTAACTTCAGGTCAGACCTGGATCACTCTTCTCTCCGGACCACAAGTCCTTTAGAAGACCCTGGCGTCACTTGATCGATGTACACACATCCACTCTTTCTAAGCGTTGAAGACTCACAGGCTTGTTACGCTGAAAACTATGCAAAGCTAAGACCAGAATTCTCTTTTACGAAGTCATGGTGCACCCAGCACGTGAGTACAACACAATCATTATCACTTTTGCACATGACTATGATAGGTTTTAAAGAAGCTTTTCACGGCACCTATTAAACACCTATGAATTCCTAACGTACTAGGACATGTGCGGGAAATATGGAGTTGATTCCCTCTGGTTAACCTCCCGAAGCTCAACCTAACCTTTCTCTTCCATCGTTTACATAGCTACACTAAAAGCAACAACCCAGTAGCTTTCTATAATGCAGCTACATGTACTTTGCGGAATCGTGTACACACCTTATCCATAGCCTCATATCGGACAAGAATGCGTTGAAGGTTCTTCAAAATATAGCGTAGCGCCTTGTGGAACGAACTTTAACTTGAGTTACTTGGTTGCCAGTCTCCCATGGAATTTCAACGCCTCCTAGGTGAGTTCGTATCAACAAGTATTCCACGGTCTACTTACCCGTGCTTCATCTACATAGTCCGTTTAACTATTAGTGCCGCTGCAGGCCGCATTACGATACCCCAGACTTGAGAAAATTCATCTTCCCTAACCGTCGTAACATAAAGACGTGAGACATGCCTCTTCCTATTTTTCCCTCTGTACTTAGACCCCCCCAGACGCAGTTTTTTGGCTTATCTGAAGTTTTATCAGCAAGTAATTAAGCAGGTTACTAGCGATATGATTACTTGTAATAATCTAATACATATACTTTTAAACTGAATCGTAATACTTTTTCCATAAAACAAAAGAAACGGGTACTTTGCAGTATCTGACAAATACCATATAAAGGTGGCCATGAAAATTTGACATAATAAGCTCAGACAATGTGCTGTTCCCCCCAGGGTTATTCTGTCCACCATTATCAACAAATGTTCCACCATTCGTTTCACCACTCCTACACACTATAACCTAATTTACCCTGACACCGAACACTTCTATATCTTACGCGTTTTAAACCTTTAATTTCCTACACTTCTGCAATAAACTGTATATACGTATAACATCATTCCAAGGACTCTATAGCTCCTCCTTGTGTGTTTTTAATGACGCATTATCCGTAACTGTATTTTGTACCATTTTGCAGTTTCTCAGAACGTTCCTCTCCTCCTGAAATGTGGAGGTATAGCACTTACCCACATATATGTTGCCCATTAGTTGACCATAACTATCAGCAGGAAACGAAACAAAGTGTGGGTTGGCGCTCAACTTTCATGCTGACTTTAGCAAAGGGTTTACAGTTTAACATTTGTGCGAATCTATTGTGATTGCTTGTAATAAGATTCAAAAATATAAATGTTTGAAAAGGTGCTGATTTATGATATTTCGTGATCGTTATTTATAACACATCTGACCGCACTTATAAAAATGACATGCATTTCATGTAAACTAACCCGTTTGCACGAAATACAAATTACTATTATTACATGCATTTATTAAGAAAATGCTGTATTGGCAGTGAAACGCCTTTCAGCTAGTGGCGAAATTGTCCACTTCTTTGAACACTGCATTCCTTTTTTGTACATACTGCAGGGTTCATTATATGGGAATGAGAAAACACATGCTCGGTGGTCAGAACCAGGTAAAATCCCATATCACCGATGCAGAGTTTGGCGATCCTCTCCCGGAAGTTATGCGATTTTATGTAACCTAAACCTACCCAGGTATTGATCGCTGCATCCATTTGATAAAATTGCAGGGCAACGTCATTGTCATGGCGTCAGAACATGAGTAAGTCTATAAGGGTGGATTAGCTAATAAGCTTGTTAGACTCACGAAACCTCTTGGCACCACTGGAGCTACTGAACTTAAACAGCACAGAACAGGAGAACTTTCCCGAATTTTTTGTAGGCCTGGTTAGTCGTCAATTTGCTAAGGTCTTACCTCTCGCTCAAGGGCGTTGACTTTTTGAGTAACACACCACCAGGAAAACTGTATGCAAAAACGCTGTAGGAGGACGTGGTTCGCTCAGTAACTTCGTTTGCCATAAGGCCCGCCAAATATTCAGACTTCAGCAGATTGTCCGAATTGGTATCGTGAGTTGGGTCAGAATGGGGCAGTGGCGGCCTGCTGACACTTCAGTGAATCCCTTAGAGAAATGGGATCCAGTGTGCTTTGGATAGCAGTTTTGTTTATTTCTGAGTGTGAGTCTGTTGAATGGCGAATGCCTTTCCGTGTGTTTGACTAGGTTCTCTGGCTCACTTGTCCGCTGCCGCGCTTTTGAATATAAAGGTTTAAAAGTGGGATCAGACTTCTACAATAACACAAGGTGTCTGTTAGTAATTTGAATGAATATTTTGATGGAGAAGTCGATTTGTAACTCCCACTAACTCCGAGTTTTTAAATGCACCCCATTGATACAACATTTTATCCGGGTCTTCTGAGGAGCTGACATTTATGACGACCAGCCGTGGAAAGCTAATTTGCGTCAGCTGGGTGGGGCGAAGTCACATACAGATAAATATTGTAATAATCTCCCCACTTTGAAGGATGGGCACATAAGTTTCGTCACATCTTGGGCTTGTTTCTACATAAGAGTGACTATTTTCAGAATCGGGATGTCATGTGTGGTTCTGCAGGTGGAAGATCTAATTCTAGATGACTACCTCGTCACGCACCTAACCACCGTGAGACCTCGCCCCTTTTTTCGAGAATTTCTTCACCACTGGGACCTGAGAGAGTAAGAGAACATTCTCAACTTCCCTAGGAGAGCCTAGTCTTGGCCTTAACGAGGGTACCTCACCTAGTGGAGAATGGCCACTCCTGTGGAAGACTGGATCTCCAGCCCAAGTTCGCAGCACAAGCAGGTCCACTGATTCTGGCCAAACAGTTCCTGTCGTTCTGGTTGTCTGCTGCAAAGCTGTAGGTCGAGACAAAGACAGCTTAACAAACTAATTCCAGTTTCGTTTCAATTCTTCATCGTGTAGCGTCCCTTATATGGCTTGTGTGTCGGCTGGCTTAGCCCGATCCGTGGTTTTATTTTCTGTAACACCTCTATGCTTGTGTTTGGGAGTAAGTGCGGCAAATCTTCCATCAATGTAAACAGCACTTGACACTAATACTGCAGTACTTGTAAAGCCATCTCCATAGGAACCAGAAACTGTGGTCGCTTCGGCTGTGTAGAGTTGTGCTGTTAGCCGGGTGTCCTGAAATGTCTCAGTTGTCGACCTACTGTTTGAAACTAGCTGTCGACGAAACATGCTTCGCCAAAATATTTTCAGTTGATACGCCTACAGCCTTTGTGGTGTAACAATGAGTGGGCTCAGGTTAGTTCGATAGAGGGAGTACACGTTGTAAAACTGAGGGCATGGGCGGTTCTGTATAAATTCGCAACGCGGTTTTCCCACCTCATTGTCTCAGTGGCACTGAACCTACCGGTTGTGGTAGTTACATTCAGAAGAGACATCGTCTTTACTGACAATGGCCGACATAATGCTGTGATCTCCCGATTAAGTCAGTAGTGTATTGTTTTCCTCAGGTGAAAATCAAGTCAAACTAATGGGAAATGGGACATTTGTAAGAGTGTAAAAGCAGTTTCGTTGCAATTGTCAGTTTGTCGACATTATTATTTCTTAGTTGCAGCTTCGGTCAGGAGAGAACTTGATGTGGAGATGCATTCACCTTTTTGACATGAATCATATCAATGAGTGAAGGTATGGATGAATAAATGCGGAAAAAGATGCTGCATACGCGATATTGCCTCGTGGGACCGATGCCCATTACGATATCCAGATTAGGGAGGGGCTGATAAAAGAAATAGATATAACCTAGGTTAAGCCTATGATAGCTCAGCTGGTCGTCAAAATTCAAACTATATTTGGTGTCGGCACTTTTTTCACTGAGTATTTTGATCATTTCTTATGGATGCGCTTGAGAGGGTAGATATTCGATTGCATTTACTCCTTTTTGGAGGAATGAGGCCTCATAAATGATATATAATTTGTAACGGCTCCTGGTTAGCCGTGTTACTGTTCTGACTTCAATCATGACTATATATTTCTTGTTGGAATACGGTGTTCAGATGCCCTAAATTGGTATTCATGGCTTGGTGGTTTGGACTTGTGTCTGTCAGAAGCATCTAACCAGGGTGTGCGTATTCCGATACCCTAAGGATATTACAGAGATATTGTGCTGAAAAGCCAGTGGCTTAATTTGGCCGGAAAACTAAGGCGTTGATAGACTGGTCCCATTGGAACCTACCAGCTATTTCGACAACCACTTCTTCTATAAGTAACCTCCATACTTCGATTGGCTTCACAACCACACGAAGTGAGAATGTTCGTCATTAGTTGCTGACTTGGAAGCGTGGGAGGGTTATCCACTCACGAAACCTTTTTGGGAGATCTGTTGCACACCACTGGAAGGGTTATACTGATTGAAAATGTCGTCAGAAGTGGAATTCATTTTGACTGGCGACCATTCACTATTTGACCATTTAGATGACGGAGACCATTCTATGGTGACGTTGAACCTTATAACATGAGATTTCACTAAGTAGAACACCTCCCAACTTCGTATTGAATTGCAGAGCAAGAGTACAAATGATCCGTTCTAAATAATCTCACAAATTGCTGAAACGTGAACAAATGAAATCCGAGATTCTCAAAGACATCCAGCCGTCTGTTTCAAAAAAGTGTAAGCAGTTTGACTGAGGTCCCTCATGTTACTAGCCCTATTACACTGGGGACTTAGAGTGGTGAGCCACCTACTCCCCAGTTTCTGTGGGTAGATATCAGGGAAACACACATCTGCGTCATTACTGCTAGTATTGACAAAAATAGTCGTAGAACAAGCTAGCAACTACATCACAGACCGCAGTGATTAGAATAACATATTGTATGAAGAACCATACAGTTCCACAAGTGGTAGGTATTGTGCAACATATCTACTGTCAGCATGGAGTGACTTTGCATGATACTTGAAAATGTATGTCCCAATTATTGTGGTCTTTCTTCGTGGAGATTGAGACTATTCAGCATGGTATCCCTCCTCATCAAACAGACTACGCTGCTTTTGGAGCTTGACACCTCTTTTGGTTCATGCATTCCCTCAATGGAAGGGAATTAGTTGTCAATCGTGTCCAATCATACGGACACACCTGGGCTTTTGGATTGCCATAGGATCTATTCTAGGACATTTGTTTTCTAAATATTGATTATTGATCTAACCACCATGAATGCAGCTTAAGGAAATAAATTCGATGTGTACTAGTTCGAAAATAAATGATGGACATTGAATAGTCTAAAATCGAGAACAATATATGGCTCGAATTTAAATTATTTTGCTATGTCAGACGTTTATTTGTATATTTACGATCTCTCTGGTGGATTAGCCAGGATTCTCAGTCCCCAGCTTCTCGGTATTTTTGCACTATACTCGTTCTAATTCGTAATACAGGGAAGCAAATAGAGGGTATATGGCACACTGCAGCCGTTCTTTATAACAAGGAGTTTTTCTTTTGCCAATCGGGAATTCAATATTGTGAGCCAGTGAGTTGTTTATGCCTTATTGAACTGTAAGAAACATTCATATACACCGGACACATTGTTTTACATACAGGCTTATATGACTTTGTTGTCGAAAACTATACTGGTTTAATCATTTGAAGATCTACTATCCAAGTTTTTAGACTGTTATGGGTTGTCTATGGTAAATAAAAAATCATGTGAATCCACATATGTATTTCATAATCTTTCAGGGGATTTATTTTGCTGTATTATTTTTGTGACTGCGGTTAACAGTAGTCGTCGTAGATATCTATTAAAATCCAGCTTACATATGTCATTTGAATTATAAGTTGATTAACTTAACAGTTTATTGCCGTGTAGAACGAAGAAACATTCTGACAGCAAAGCTGATAGAAAACGAATCCAGTGTCTGGGTAGTTTGGTTATTATTAGTGATGTGGAAACCTCTGTTGACTAGGCTGACTTCTGTGTACACAGAAGGACAGGTTTAATCATGTGTTTCCGTTGAATTACTCATACCCCTCTCAAAATCTGAAAGCAACGGAAAAAACTTTAATGCGGAGTGTAAGTGGTCCAGTGTTCTCACTCCTTTTAAGTTTGTATAGAGGATGTATATGTATGTATGATTGTAAATGAAATAGTTGTTTTTTCCTCTTTTTTGCAAGGTTGGTATCTCTTGTATTATGTGACGAATGAAGGCGTTGACGAAATGTTTTAGCATTGGAATTTCTGCATTTTTATATTAATCACAAAGGCTTACCTAAATAGTCACCTCTAATATTTGCATCAATGTTTCTACTTTTAGCCCGAATATTGTCGTTCACATGTTTTGCCTGTTTTGATATTTTACTGAAAATATTCGGTGGAGTTGTCATTCTTATCCAGCTGCTCCCTTTGCTAAAAAGTGTTACAATATCTGTGGACAGTTTTGGCAAACCTAAAGTTCATGTCCTTGTTTGTGAAGATGAAGGAGACATTCGCTTCGACCAAATCTGAAGGTAGTATGTTAGCCCTGAAATAATGAGCAATAAATTATGCCCGAAGTGTTATACAGTCAACAGTATGATATCATTGCTCACCATATTGATTGAGAAAACTATCAAGGTCCTTAGATTGATTATCTCCATAAGTTAGCATCCAAATAAATGCATTTTTGTTAGCTGAATTCACAGTATTGATTTATGTAGTTATGTGTATACCGTATTTCCAAGTCTCAGGATTTTATCTAAAAATATCAATAATGATTTAATTATATTCATTAGCTCATGTTTACTTGATGTCTCATGATGAAGTATAAGAAACTCGTTCAAGTTACTCGTAAATTGATCACGAAACCTTACTCGCCCACTGTAATAAACAGTAATAAACGTATATATATTTGAAAATGAGTTCCATTACAACATTAAAAAGTGCAGTAGTGTCAACGTGATCAGTTTTAGGAAAAATAAAACCCTAATTATATACTACTAGTTCCGATGAATATCTGCGAGGAGGTTCTACTTTCCGAATCTCTTAATTTAAACAAGCCTTTTTCTAAATATATGTGTGAAACTTGGGCACTGTGGTAGTAAGTAATTCCATATTAGTTTGTTTATTAGATATATCACACAGTGAAACAGTATTATTTACTGGATGACACATTTTCGAACAAAATTTATTGTTCATAATCATCTCATTAATTGTAATCACACGACTTTGAAACTTGAGTTTTATAGATTTCTTTGTCTTCTGTTTGTCGTAGGGGTAGTAGAATTTTCCAGATATCAGGGTGGGCAGGTGTTGAATCATTCCTATTGCACGTGTTTGCAGTTGATTCGACAAAGAAAGCTTCTGTTATCAATCTCTCCCTCCCTACACCCCGTGACATTAGATTTTAAAACTGTCATCCTATCCTATCCTATTGTATGGTTGTGTGTAACTGCACGTAATAATGCTACAGCAGAACTATTCTCTAGTTTTCTTATCTTGTCTTAGATTTTCCTTGGTACTAAGGCAACAGAACACAAAAACTAAGTAGTACTAAGGAAAATCTAAGACAGGAAGTGACACATAAAAGAAGCCTTAATAATTACCCGCATAAATTAGTCAGAAAAAATATGTAAGGAAATGTAAATATAAAATAAATAATGATAGTAGCGATAGTGATAAAAATAATGATGGTAATAATAATATTAATGACGACACCAACAGTAAGGAATCTAAATCACCAGTAGTAATTCTATAAAAGGAAGGAACCCCGGAAACCTTACGCAGAATTCTTAACAAGGCAGAAATAAAAGTGTTTGGCGTTCAAACCCACAAACTCAATTAGAAACAAGCTTTGTCGGTTAAAGGATACTGTCAGTGGAGCCTTTAAAACAAAACAATTTAGTTTATCTAATACCCTGCCTGCAATGATTGTCAGGTCAAATACATAGGTCAAACTAGTAGAACAGGGGCATTCAGACTAGCCGAACATAGAAACCTAGCAAAATCTAGATTGGTTGACCCAAATAAGACAAGAAATCTAGAGGATAATTCAGCTGTAGCATTAAGTGCAGTTACACACCACCATACAATAGGTTGGGGGTAAGAGGACAGTTTCAAAATCTAATGTCTCAGGGTGGAGGGGAGGGTTGATAACAGAAGCTTTGTTTGTCGAATCAACTGCAAATAAGTGTAATAGGAATGATTCAACACCTATCCACCCAGATATCTGGAGAATCCTGCTACCCCAAGGACGACAAATAGGAGAAGACAGAGAAAACCATAAAACTCAAGTTTCGAAATCGTGTGATTCTAATTGGTGAAATGATTATGAACAATAAATTTTGTTCGAAAATGTGTCATCCAGTAAATAATACTGTTTCACTGTGTGATACATCTAATAAACAAAGTAGTATGGAAGCGTTTTGTTTCTAAGCAAATGTTTTGCTGTTTTCTATTTCGTTTTACTCTGGTATGTATGCTCTTATTATTTAGTGAATTTTCCCCTCTATATACATCTTTACATTTCCTTTCAGTGCACGACTACTTTGGGTAGTCCACTGGAGAAAAGATTTATGGGAAGGACTCATCTGACAGAATCAGAAATTTTCAGATATTTGGAACAGTTGTCTGGTACACTGTTCAAGTAAGTTGCACGTATTTTTTTAAACCTCATTATGTATATAAGCTACGTGAAAAGTGTGGAGATGTGGCTCATAAGCTTCACTACTTAGTTCCCAGCTAATGGGTCACGGTTTCCAATCCCCCCCCCATCTAATTCAACCTGGGTATTATTGTCGTCTCCCTCATATGATGTGTGACCTCAGGCCTGGTACATATAAAATCTGTCCCGGGTGATTGAGTCCAAATAAACAAACAAAAAAGCATGACGATTCTACTTTCTTCATAGGCAACTTCTAAACTTTAATTGAATTTGAGATCTTCCCGTCGATTGATTGAACCGAAGTGCTCGGTCTCAGGTTGACATGTCGGCTTCTTGTGCAGATGCTTCGACGATGTCTGGGCAGTTAGTATTTAATTGGTGGATGGTGACTAGCATTGGAATCCATCAGGATGCGCATTTCGTACCATTTGGGACTCATCATCTGGATGTACCTGCATTTCTCAGTGAGTGGTGATGCTCCCATCGAGGCTGAAATGCACATCCTAGATCCCACTGCTAGTCAACATCTACCAATTAAAAACTTCTAAACTTTCTTTTCATTGTTCACTTCTTTTTGTTTTTTTTTTCAGACCTGGGGATTATAACCTGTTTGAACACAATTGTAACACATTCAGCAATCACTTTATAAATCATTTAACTTCAACAAATATTCCATCTTATATACTAAATTTACCTAGAGAAGTTATGTCCACCCCATTTGGAGCATCTATAGGCTCAGCTATGAATAGCCTGTCAGTTGGAATCAATTCAAAATCATCAATACAAAGTATTCAACAGTCTGCAAGTAGGTTAAACAACAAAATATTTTTATATATTGTGATGAATTGCTTTTCCTTTTTTTTCTTTTTTTAACAGACACTAAAAATCGCCACTCTTATAATTATATTCGTAAGCATTTTCGACCAATATTTTTTGATGTAAGTAATTTGCTTGCTATGCTTTTTATAATATATTATAATTTTCTACAGTTTGGTTTGTAAGGGTTAGTTTTGTTTCTCACGAGTTGATCACAGATTGATATCAGTTAGAGAAGCATTGAAAACCAGCACTGGAGTACTGGACAGCCAGCTGTTTCATCCTAGTTTTGGGAATCATCATTGTAATGATTTCTCCGGTAAAAATGTTGAATGTATACATAGTGTTATTGTATTATTAATTGTTCATCACTCATTTTTTCAATGATGTCATTTTTGTGCGAAGCAACCGACACACACACACATAGGTTACACTTTAACCTAGGCGTGTCTGCCTAAAATACCTCTCATTTCACTGTGTTGTCAATATAGAAGAATCTGCAGGTTAACCAGAATGGATAAAGTTTTAATTTGGTCGGTTTTGTTTTGTTCAAGGAATTATGGACATCTCTAGGGGTGGTTAGAGTCTATAATAATAGAGAATGTTAATTGATAGTTATTTGGTCAATAAAAAAACCAATTGATTACTACAAATGTAGCCACACCTTATCAATGTGTAATTATCAAATATCTTATCATTCCGTTCATCCTATTGATTTTTCAAATCTTTCGTTTTATTGTCCAATTATTATTTTTTTCTTTTATATTTAATAATGATGTAATCTTTACGCCTTCGTATTTTTCCCTTTCCTAGCTTTTCCTTCTGTAGTGATGTTTGAGTGAAACATTTTGATTGGTTGGAGGATTTCATCATGAGCTGAGCGACTCGCCCTATTCAGGCAGTGACCTTGAGGTTTCAGTGGGAAACCATAAGAGAAATTAAAATAAATGATTCCTGCGTTTCTTTCGGTAAACTAGTCTGAACTTCATCATGGAAATAATCAAAACTAAAATACCCATTCAATTTTGACTATCTCCCCTGATGATGTTTGAAGCAGTTTACTGAATAAAATATTGAGATTATGTATTTCAACAAATATAATCTTTGTTTGTGTGTATACTTTCCATTCGGTGCCTCAGTTATTGTGGAACTAAGTATTTGGTTAAGCGTTGATCAAAGTTCGTATATATTATTATTATTTCCTTTAATTCCTAGTGGAACATAGGGCTTCAGCCGCGCATCTCCATTGCGTTCGGTTTTATGCCAACGTTTTCACCCCACTCCAAGTCTGCCCACATGCTTTCATCTCCTCTTCACATGACCTCCTCCAAGTCACCCTTGCACTGACGACCAACTCACCGCTTCCCTTTCGGGTTCCACTCGAGCGATGGCTTGTCTAGTGATGTCACTTGATGGTTTCCTCAGAGTATGGCCAGCCAATCCATCTCCATTTCTTCCTGCTTTATTGTTTCACAATCGATTCCTGATTGGTTCGCTCATAGCCAGAGATCTCTGTTGCTCATCTTTTCTGACCGGCCATCCGATCTTGAGTAGTATTGAGCGAAGACAACTGTTAATGAAGGTCTGTAGTTTGTTTGAGGTGCTCTTTATGACGCGCCAAGTCTAAAGTTCGTATAAAGATTGAGTAACTTTTTTGATGGGACACTAGTCAGTAACTAGTGTAGTGTAGTGTGTGTGTGTGTGGTCTAGTCCCATCTTTGGTGCAGACTGAATTCTATCAGTCATTCAATTTTGTGATGTGGCCACCATGCCACTAGGTTGCTCGCCATCACAGGGCACTGTGAATTGTCGAAAGATTTTATTCAAGTGATGGTTTGTAGGGATTTGATTGGTTTCAGGATTTCATCATGAGCTGATATTATTTAGAGAACCACTGGAAAACCTGAGAGTACTGGACAACTGTTTCGTCCCAGTTTGGGACTCTTCAGCAGTACGCACCCATATCATGTGTCTATTTCACTATAAATTTACTCATTTTCAACCTTTAAAATATCACACCTGAAATCGTCACTTGTTGTCTGTTAACAAGGTTTAATCAAGCCTATAGAAAGTATTACCCCGATATCCTTTTCTTTAACTTTTCTATAGTAGTTTATGTGTTTAGGTGACAATAATAGTGGTCTGTGCTAGATGAGATAAAAAGACGTTATTGATTTTGACACTTTTATTGTATCGAATATGTATACACTTTTTTTATCCTCTGATGTAGTTAAGAAAACTTTTAAAATGTAGGAGAATGCAGTTTTATAACATTTTCTAAAGTATGTCTCAATTCTTTTATTTTTTTTCTTCTCGTTTCATACACGGCTTAACAAATAGCAATCATGTGATGTTTTATATTATTTTGATGTATTTATCACGCTACACAAGAATGTCTGTCTTACTACTATCCAATTTTATAAACTTTTGTTTTAGAGTGTAAACACCCCGCTATGGCTGATTAGATTAGGCTTGTCGGGTTCGAAGCCCACTTCACCTTCCGGTGTTTTGGACAGTCAAGCAAGTAGTGTCACCGATTTTGACACAATAGGTGGTGGTGGTGTATGAGTGGAAATGCAAGTGATTGTTGAGTAACATTTCATTTTTTAAACTTTATTTTTCCCTTAAAGTAAAGACATCTTATGCAGCAGTGGTAGTATATTCACCGACCATGTACGTGGTCCAAGGTTCGATTCCCGGCGGGGATGCACTTCTAAACCTTGCTTGGCTGGTAGTAGGCCGCCTGGCAAAGAAGGATGGTTGGGTGTGAGGCTAGCAACCCCTCCCCCCAAAAAAAACTTCTGAGGTCCTACGTTCCATCAAGAATGCAAAGAAATAAAAACAAAAGATGAGATGCACACGAATACTGTCAATGTAGAATGTATAGTAGGAGGAGCATTGTTCAGCTTCCCAAGTTTGTACAGCTTACTTCTACACACCATTTGAAAGATAAGTATTAGGGTAGGACGCAAACTATGCAAATAAGATAAATTAAATTAGGAGAATTCTTCTATGTGGATCAGAAACTTGGCAAGTGCTTCACGAAAAGCATTTCTGACATGCCAGTGTAAACTTTGATCAATAGCTATCTTTGCTGGTTCCATAGTGAAGGTCAAACGACAGGTCAGAAAGAATAAGAAATAAGGAACTCCTGGAACGAGCCAGCCGAGAATCTATTGCTCAACAAATATACAGAAGAAAATGGAGATGGATCGGACATATGCTGAAGAAACCGTTGGTTGACATCACACACCAGGCCATTGCTGAGGTGGAAGCCGAATGGAAAACGACAAGTTGGGCGTGTGGAGATCGTGTGGAAGACATGAAAAGATTAGTTATCTTTGATCATAGGTGCCTGAGTTCTATCTTCCGTGTGAAGTGGTATAATAAGGTGTGCAATACTGAGGTTAGGCGTCGAGTGCTAGGTAAAGAGGGGAAATCAATCAGCGAGTATGTGAAGTTGCTCCAATTGAAATGGTTAGGACATTTGTTACGTATGTCTAGTCATCGTCTTCCTCGACAATTGGCAATGTTAGCTGACATAGGATTGATCAGGCTGGAAAAGAGCTAGTGGCGGTCAAACCAAAACATGACCTCATCAGTCAATGAAATCCACAATAGTTAGTTTAAGCCAGCCACGTAGGAAGGTGTAGACTTCGTGGTTTTTGTCCTCGGGATGGTAAAAACCAATGGTTGGAAACAATTGGTGACATGGCTCAAAATCGTTCTTAATGGCTGGCGCTGATGCATCCACTCCTTGTGATTTATGATTTCCAATGAAACTATATTGTTCTTCGTTACTACTATTCCTTTGTCTCATATCCCTGTTTACTGTCTCTATTATGCATTTTTTCTAATTTCTTTTGTTGTTTTGTGTGCTACAAGGAGGAAGTGTGGCGACTTGAACTGGTGCACATCGGTGCAAAGTTTTATGTTGAAAATAAATGGACAGACAGGTCCCAGTGGCTGCGTACTGGCGATAAGTCCCAGATTAGGACGAAACAACTGTCCAGTACTTCCTGGTGGTTTCTCAATGGTTTTGTAACAGATATTAATCCGTAATCGGATTCGAAAAACAAATCAAATCCGTACAAACCAGCTCTTGAATGCTATAGAGTTATTGGCTTACACTCTAAATCAGGGTTGGGGACGGTATATATTGGGTTTAGGAATCAGGTTACTAGTCGTATGAAAGTTTGAACACAAAGTGTATATGAATATAAGTATTCTCAGGTTTTGTTGATGAGTCCCGGATAAGTACAATACTTAGCTCTGGCACAGTGCCTTTTCGATTTACACTTAACATATGACCTTAGATTTATATGTATAATGGTAATAATGGATGAAAGGTAAGAAAGAAAACTTATAAATATATATTTGTGTATATTTAATGTTATGTAAGACCATGCTAGTGCGTCTATGGTTGAGTAGTAGAATGCTCGCCAATGATGCGTGTGTGGTCCGAGGCTCAATTCCCAGCCGATATACTCCTTAACCCCACCTAACTGGTTAAGGCGGCAGATAAGAGAGAGAGCAGTTCGGGTGTGTGGAACTAGCAACTCTATGCTGTAAAATCAACATTACCGCTCCTGAAACTTGAGAGCTCAGGACTGAAGACTTATCTTGCTAAAACCTACATTCACTAAATAAATATAAATGTAATTAAGCCAGACAAGCTGATATATGTGTTCATCGCCCTGAGATCCCCTTGGAAATCTTTTCAGTTCAGCGTCGGTGGCACAGTGGTTAGAACTCTCGCCGACCATGCACATGGTCCGGGGTTCGAGCCCACGCCGACGCACATCTGATATCTATGATCGGCCTGCGAAATTCCGGCTACCGATATCCATGTTGAAAATTCCATACTTGTACCAAAAATACGGTGTGGAATCAAGCTGTAAACAAAAATAAAATAAATAAATAATGGAATTCAGATTTCTAACACTAATGTTAGGTCACTTCTTCTCTATGGGTCAGAAACTTGGTGTGCACGTGATGTAAAGCATCTCCCTAACAGGCTACTGTAGAATTTTATCAACATCTGCCTTCAATGACTCCCTACTGAAGATGAGATGGACGGGGAGGAAGAATTGTCAACGAAAAACTCTGGAAACGAGTCGACAAAGAACCCTATTGCTTCCCATATATATATATATATATATATATATATATATAATGGAGATGGATGGGACACGCTGAGGAAACCTTCGGATGACATCATGTGACAGGAAGAGCCTCGATTGGGGAACGACAAGTTGGGTGGAGGCTCGAGGTTGACATGGAACAGATCATGTGATGAGGATATGGGAGTTTATGGGCAATTGTGCTGCTGCCAGCTTTATCAATGGATGGTAACATTGGGGAATTTATCAGAAGACCAGTTCACACTACTCCAGTATCCTATATAGCTATTAATTCGACTGAGTTTAATTAAGAAAGAAAAAAAAGAGGCTGTTATTTGTGTATAAAGTTGTATGGATAAATGTTCCCCATGTTTGGAGGATATAAATGGTATGAGATAAATTATTCAGCAATTGTGACATGTTTACTTATTTTCCGGTAGAATATAGAATGCTTCGGTGCGGGCTGTCTTGCTCTACGCCTGTGAAACCTTGCCTCTCCGAGCTAAGGATGTGTGGCGACTCTGCGTGTTCGATCATCGCTGTCTCTGCAGGATTGCTTGCGTTTGATGGCATCACCGCGTAAGTAATTCTGAGGTTCGGCGGTGTGTGTTTGAACACAGTGGAGATCACCATTTATTGAGTGTCGTCATCTGGGAACACCGGCTCCGGTGGCTTGGACATGTGCTGCGAATGTCATCTCAGAGGCTTCCGTACAGATGTCTGTTCACTAGCCCTGGGACGGAATGGAAAAGGCGGAGGGGTGGTCAGTCCATGACGTGGCGTCGTGGGATGAAGGATGTTTGTGCTAGATTAGCATCGATTGGTGTGTCACGACTCCCTAGTTGAGGTCTGCGAGATAGCTCGAATCGATGGCTCGAGACGTTACTGGTTCGTAGTCAATGGCGAACGTGTTACAATTTCCTTCTTTCTTCCTCCCTTTCCGATGATAGTTAACGAATACTGTTTGAACTTGTTAAGTATGAATGTTTTCCCTCCAGATGGAGTTCTTTATCCGTTCTCTACTTATATTTTTACTTTTAATCTATGTTGTTTTATTATTATTGTGTGGCGCATGTTTCTTGGTGCCATATTGTACCAAGTTTTTTCTGCGTTTAAATAAAATAAAAAAAATAATTCCTACAATGCCTATTTCAGGAACCTGTTTCATCAGAACTTCTTCCACATCGTCTTTACTTATTATGGCCAGCTGATGACAATTCAGTTTTAGCTACTTTGGCTGCGAAATTATCTGAAGCACTTCTGCAAGAGAAGTCAGAAATACAATGTGCTCAAGAATGTTCAATCCTACTTGGTATATTTATTTGTTTATTTTTTTTTTAAATTTATTTATTTATTTGTTTCTAAATGCTCGTCTGTATTGGTCGTTTGTTAATATATCAATTATAAATGAGTATAGAATCTTAATAAAAGTATGTGACATCGCTATTCAGATGTGGTGACATCATGACTCATTGGTTTACGAGTTTGACTTTCACTCAGTGGGTCCCAGGTTCGACTCTGCCTCCACTTACATCAACCTGAGCAACTGGGTAGTGTCATTAGCCCTTAAAAAGTAGGCGTAGCTCATGACCCTAGTACATGAAATATCTGTTCCAGTTATCTGAGCTCAAAAATTCTGATGTTAAACGCAGCTCAACAATTGCATATGAATCCGTGTTTATCAGGATATAAACTAACTATACATTTATGTGAGATTTCCCCAGTCTTTGACTTTTAGATAGGTAAACGTATCATCTCATCGAAATGAATTGATTGATGGTGACTAGCAGTGGAATCCAGGATCCGCATTTCGTCCTACCTGGGACTCGTCAGCCGGATGTGCCTGTTATCTCATCATCAAAAGTCACAGAAAAAATTCAATCTAATTTATATGCAGCGACCTCATTAATTTTTCAAAGAATATTGGTTTTTAGGCATATGGTTACTTAATTTACTATTAGTTACCTTGCTATGAACCAGAAGAGGGTGTAACTATATCAGCGATTACGATATCAAGCATATCACATATTGTTATCTAAATATATTTTCAGATTCCAAAGGAGATCTTAGTGAACTATTACTTCGAATTGTGTAATTTACAAATTGCAAGTCTGATTCCAGATTGTGCTTAACATTAACTTATCTATCCGGAGACATGAAAGTTGTGCGTATAAATCTGCTATTGACACATTTCAAAGTTCTTCTCACTATTTTATTTTTAATTTTATTTTTGATTACAGCTTGATTCCACACTGTATTTCGGATCAAGTATGGAATTTTCAGCATGTGATGTTGGTAGCCGAAATTTTGCAGGCCGACCATAGATATCAGGTGTGCGTCGGGAGGGGATCGAACCTCGGACCATGTGCATGGTCGGCGAGAGTCCTAACCACTGTGCCACCGACGCACAACATAAATTTCATATGTTAAACTGTGTGGACAGGTAACACAACATGCATAAAATACTATAGGCTCGCTACCCTAGTTTCATTAACACTTAATTTTCTTGACTTGTATTACCAATCTTCACCTGCTTAGTTAAAATAACCTTAACCAAATGTACTTCTGTTTGACAAACTTAATGTACACATACATACAAAACAACACATATATATTTGCGATTGTACAGCTAAGAAAATGAATTCGCCGGCGAAAAGAGACTCTTCGCTGATCTACGTGTTTTGTTTTCATTAATCACTTCTATCTAGCTGACTAATAAATACTACTGGTTGGTTTGTGAGTAGTAGTATCCAACTACTCATATCTATCAATCAGTCAGTAGTATGTGGTAAAAGGAAAAACTATTCATTTGGAAATGAAATTAAACCAGTGTGATTTTCATAAATAGCCAGACCATAGGTACTGTGAATTTCTTGGAAAAATTTGAGCACCAAGCACCAAATAGTCCTAGTGTGTTAAAAAAAAATCAAAACAAGATTTTTTCGAACGTCTCGTTGTATAAGCCACAGCTTCTTCAGCTGAATTATTCGAATTCTAAATACGCTTGGATTATTTTAGACAATTTTACAAATGTTCTCTTCCTCATAAAGTCTACAAATTTGTTTGGATACATCTGTGTGTTTCAGGATTTCATCATGAGTTGACATTGGTTAGAGAAACACTGGGAAACCTAGAAGTACTGGACATATGTTTCGTCAGAGTTGGGGTCTCTTCACCAGCATGCACCCACTGCCAGAGGTGGGTTCGAACCCACGACTTTCCAGTTACAAGGTGGGCTCTTAGACCACTTCTCTCAGGTGGTTTTCCAATGGTTCTCTAATCGATGTCAGCTCATGATGAAATCCTAAAACCAATCAAATCCATGCAAACCAACCCTTGAATATATGTATGTCTATTTTATTGTGTTAGACGTAAGGTGAGATAGCTTGACTTGTATACAGCCATTACTTCTTCCATACCATATTTATTATTATTATTATTATTATTGTTAATATTACCATTATTGTCTTCAGCATTAGATCAGTTAACTACAGGAGATCAATGTCGAGCATCTTGTGAACTATTTCGTTTAGCAGTATGGAAAGATCCAAACATATTAATGAATTTGCTAACTGATCCAAGAAGATATTTGCACAAATTGAGTCAAGTTCAAATTCCGTTCGTGAAAACTAATGAATTTTATGATATTGAAGCATCACTTGCTAAACTGGTACGTTTATATATATATATAAGTAATACCATACTATTAAATATTTGAATAAGTTTTCGGATCAACTCCTCCTCGTAACTGATATATCTAGCATGGATCCATTGATAAAGAAGTTGAACTTCTGACGACTAATCAAACACAAGTGTAAATTCTATTTTTTAACGTCTTCAAGAGTTTGAGTAATAAGTTAGTATCACATTAGTTTTCACCTATTATTAGCACTAATTGTCGCCAAGTTCAAAAAAGCAAACTATAGTTAGATATTTTCTATCGTGTGGAGTTGTGGCTTTACAGTCTAGGCGCTCGATATGCTACTACTAGTGGGTTATGGATTCGGACCCCGTTCCACACTTACTGAGGTTTGAGCAGCCAAGTAGTAACACACAGTAGCATGTGGTTCATTATCAAGTGCATTGAGTCATTACCATCGTTAAGGGACTAACCCTAACCTCAACCTTTATCCCCGCTTACTGTCAATATTTTTTTTTAATTTTACGAGAAATCGCGAATTGACAGAAGGTAGAATTCATATGCCCGTCACTGTATTCTTTCCTAGTGACTAAATGGTTAACAGAATCACCTGAAAACCCTGTGTTCAATTCCCAGTGTCGTCATGAGTAATGTACTACGAAATGAGGAGTCTTAGACTAGGACAAAACAGCTATCCAGTGCTCCTTAGTTTTTAATGGTTCTGTAAATGCTCTCAATCCGTGACCAACAATCTATTTCTCTCTCTTTCTTTCTTTCTTTCTATTTTAGCTGTGTAATTGTCTTGGTCTGTCAGCCGACTGGGCTATCATGAAAGACGATGATATGAAATTGGATATTAATAGTATCATAGAAA
The DNA here is from genome assembly GCA_944472135.2 of Trichobilharzia regenti. NCBI lineage: Eukaryota > Metazoa > Platyhelminthes > Trematoda > Strigeidida > Schistosomatidae > Trichobilharzia > Trichobilharzia regenti. Next base: position 32,147,215 of record OX235267.1, read on the forward strand.
TCAGTTTAACTCTGCTGAATGATGATATCGGAGGCTGTTTAACCGATGGATCATCATCACGTAGATCATCAATAGCATCAATAGCATCGTCGGTGAATAATTGCTGTACACGGAATTTATTATCAGAGCATAAATTAGTTGGTTTAGCTCTAGCTCATAATATTTCACTATATCCATCGGTAAGTTCATGGCCTTCTTTTTTTTGTGCGTTTGTTCACTTGTTTGTTTCTCTTGGTTTATTTCACATTTATACTTGGCGTAAGTCTGTATGACTTAATTGTTTGATTTTTAAGTCCATTAAAGGTCGCAAACATCAACTGTTTCATTCTAGTTTGACAAAATGCAGAGTCTTTTGAACACCTTGAGCAGTGAGCAATCTTCGAATGTTTGGCATGCGATTCGCTGCTGCCAAATGTAAGATGATGTTACAGGACTGGACTACACTGACTGCTAGTTTAGACATAGGCAGTGAGGTGGTAGAGCACGTTGACCGCTTAACTTATTTGGGAAGTACCATCAGCCTGACAAAATCTCAGTACGGATACAAAGGGCTAGTTTCGCAAATGCCAGTTCACGCCGTCTCTAGCGTAGACGTGATATCCGGCTGGCTGTCGACCAAAGGGCGTGTGTACTGCTCAGCAGTCTGCTCCGTCCTCCTTTATGCAAGTGAGTGAGATATGACCTTTGAGAGTGGAAGACATGAAAAGGCCAGCTAGCTGTCTTTGATCATAGATGCCTGCGTCCTATCGCCCGTGTGAAGTGGTATAGTAAGGTAAGCAATACTGAGGTTAGGCGTCGAGTGCTAGGTAAGGAGAGGAAATCGGCCGACGAGGCTGTGAAGGCACATCGACTGAGATGGTAAAGACATGTGTTACTCATGCCTAGTCATCCGTCGCCTTCCTCGACAATTGGCAATGTTAGCTGACATAGGATTGATCAGGCTGGAAAAGAGCTAGTGGCGGTCAAACCAAAACATGACCTCATCAGTCAATGAAATCCACAATAGTTAGTTTAAGCCAGCCACGTAGGAAGGTGTAGACTTCGTGGTTTTTGTCCTCGGGATGGTAAAAACCAATGGTTGGAAACAATTGGTGACATGGCTCAAAATCGTTCTCAATGGCTGGCGCAGAAGCATCCACTCCTTGTGACTTATAATACCCAATGAAACCCTGTTGTTCTTCGTTATTACTATTCCTATATCTCACAGCTGTGTTTACTGTCTCTATTATGCAAAAAAAAAATTGCTTTCCTTTCTTGCTCTGTGTGCTACAAGGGAGTCGATATTCAAGAAGGGAAACAAGTCCTCGTGTGATAATCATAGGGGGATCAGCCTAACGAACATAGTCTCTAAAATCCTAGGCTCAGTAATCATGCATAGACTAAGCAGAACTCGGGAGGAACAGACAAGGGAAAATCAAGCAGGCTTTAGACCAGGTAGAGGGTGCATAGATCATATCTTCACTCTTCGACAGATTCTAGAACATAGACACACTTTTCGGCGTCCAACAATTGTCATATTTCTTGACTTGAAGGCGGCCTTCGACTCCGTGGATCGAAAGGTACTATGGCAATGTCTGACTGTGAAGGGAGTGCCAAGAAAGTACATTGCACTAATCAAGGCACTCTATTCAAACTCACGTAGTCGTGTAAGGGCTTATGGGGAATTGTCATCTGAATTGGTAACAACCAGTGGTGTCCGACAGGGATGTCCACTTTCCCCATTTCTGTTTAACTTCATCATAGATATGCTAATGGAAGTATCCTTAACTGAACGTAGTGACTTAGGAATCGACTTGTTACCAGGGAATAATCTTATGGACTTAGAATATGCAGATGACATAGTCCTGTTAGGGGAGGATGCTGACAAAATGCAGAGTCTTCTGAACACCTTGAGCAGCAATCTTCGTATGTTTGGCATGCGATTCGCCCCTGCAAAATGTAAGATGCTGCTACAGGACTGGACCACGTCAACCCCTAACTTAGTGATAGGGAGTGAAGTGATAGAACATGTTGACCACTTCACCTACTTGGGAAGTTGTATTAGCACCAACGGACTGATTGGCGATGAAATCTCAGCACGGATCCGAAAAGCTCGAGCTGCTTTCGCTGACTTACACCATCTCTGGCGTAGGCGTGACATCCGGTTATCAACCAAGGGACGTGTGTACTGCTCATCAGTTCGCTCCGTCCTTCTCTATGGCTCTGAAACATGGCCAATACGCGTTGAAGACATGAAAAGGTTGACTGCTTTCGATCATAGATGTCTGCGATCTCTGTCTCACGTTAGGTGGTTTAATAAGGTAAGTAATGTTGACGTTAGGCGTAGAGTGTTGGGCAAAGAGGGAAAATCAATCGACGAGGCTATAAAGTTACATAGACTAAGATGGCTAGGTCACGTGCTGCGCATGCCTAACCACCGCCTCCCCCGACGGGCATTGCTAGCTGATATAGGTTCAGGTTGGAAAAGAGCCAGTGGTGGCCAAACAAAAACATGGCATCAATCCATGAAATCCTTGACAGTTAAACTGAGTCAGGTAGGGAGATGCAGACTCCCGGGTTGGGGCCCTCGGGACTCTAGGAATCAATGGCTGGAGACAATAGGTGACATGGCTCAAAATCGTTGTCAATGGCGCGCAGATGTATTCAGTCTCTGTAATCTTTCATATTCCTTTCTACCATTACCCATTCTGTTTCACTCTTATACTTGTCAAACTCTATTAATTCTCTTCACTCATCTTCTTGTCTACCTCTGTGTGCTATTTGGAACGTGGCAACTCGAACTGCTGCACTTCGGTGCCAAGTTCTATGTTGAATCCAGACAAACAGACAGACAAGGGGGAGTATAGCGACTTGAACTGGTGCACATAGGTGCAAAGTTCTATGTCGAAAACAGACAGACATTCTAATTTGAAAGACTTTTCAACAGTACACTTTGTAATGCAAGAAATGTTTGGAAAATCCTACCTGAACAATCTAATCACAATATTTATATTTACTTGGAAATTCCAGTTAACCGTGTAATTATTACCTATTTCTCTCCTAGACTGTATACCATCATATATTGACTTGTTGTTGTTGTCCCCTTGGGTTACTAGTGGAACATAGGCTTCAACTGCACGTCTCCACTTGCTTCTATCCTCTGCTGTACTTTTCACATGCATCCATGTTAGCCCATACTGTTTCAACTCCTCTTCACACGATCTCCTCCATGTCACGTTTGCACTGACGACCCACTCGCCGCTTCCCTTTCGGCCTGGTTCCACTCGAGCAGTGGCCTGATGCGCGCGCGATGTTACCCACCGGCCTCCTCAGCCACGAGTGTCCAATCCATCTCCACTTTCTTCTGCATATTTGTTGGGCGATTGGTTCTTGTTTTGTTTGTCCCTATAGTTTCTTGTTGGTGATTCCGGCCCAGCCATCTGATCTTGAGTATAGAGCCAGCGAAGACAGTTGTTGGTTGATAAAGGTCTGCAACTGGCTGTTGGAAATATTCTTTGTGACCCGCCCGCCAAGTTTCTGATCCGTATAGAAGAGCTGACTGACTTGACGTGGTTTGTATTGAAAATCCGACCGAATTTTGTTGTTGATGCTGGCTGAGTGACGAAGATTTCCAGATTGGTTGTTTCAGGTTGATGAATGTGTTTCTCGCCCTCCTGATTCTCGCTTGATTTGACATCTTAGTCCGCTCCGACTGCCTGTAGTTGAGACAATGCTCCCTAGGTAAGTAAATCAAGTAACCTCTTTCATCAAATCCCTCCCGTTGATGGTGATTGGCACTGGATGTTGCTGCTGTTTTTGTTGTTGTTGTTGTTGTTGGTTGGTTATTTTCACAACCTCCAGCTTGTCTATGTTCACTTGGAGTTCTGTCTTCGCTGGCTGCTTCTTCGACCAGTTTGTCGGTTTTCGCTTGTAAGTCTTCGATTTTGTATGAAATCAAGCATAAATCATCCGCAAAATCCAGGTCTCCTAGGTTCATGACGTCGGTCCAGGATATTCCTGTCTTCTCGTTTCCCACTGTCTGACGCATAATCCAGTCCACCACAATTAGGAATATCATTGGATTTGCCTGACTCCTGTGTTTACTCTAAACGCCTCACTGAGTTTTCCGTTTTGGATCACTTGACATGTGCCGTTGTCGTACAGCTGTTGAATAAGGTTGATGAATATTTGGGGTACGCCGTAATACTCGAGTAGTTTCCAAGTTATTTCGCGATCACCGTTGCCTGTCGAAGGCCTTCTCAAAGTCTGTAAAGTTGACGTAGAGTTAGGTTTGATTGCCATTCCATGCTTTGTTCGATGATGATGATGATGATGCGTAGAGTTGCCATTTGGTCCGAACATGATTTGCCTTTCCTGAATCCAGCTTGTTCTAGTTGGAGTTCTGTATCCAGTGCGTCCTTCATTTTCTCCAGGATGGTCCGACTCAAGATTTCACTTGGCATCGACAGGAGCATGATTCCTCCCCAGTTCTTGCAGAGTCCTAAGTCGCCCTTCTTTGGTAGTTTCACGAGGTAACCTTTCCTCCAGTCAGTAGGCACCTTTCCCTCCTTCCAGACCTTTTGCAATAATGGAGTCAACATGTCTGCTGTAGTTTCTGGGTCCGCTTCCAGTGTTTCAGGGGGTATTTCATCTAGTCCAGCTGCTTTTCCAGCTTTCAGAAGCTTGATTGCATTCAAGACTTGAGCTTTCGTCGGAGGATTGGTGTCAACTTGTAGTTGTGTACGCGCTCTTGTTGGTTGTAGGTGGTGGTCGGTTCAAGAGAGTTAACTTGATCCTTATTATTTGTCTTTGTCCCTATTTAATCTCTGATTTTAATACTTCTCTTCGTGGTGGTGTGGTACACTGAAAATGTGTCGTTTTACGTTGTGATTTTGTTTGAGTGAATGAAAGTGACTGTGACCTTGGATTTTGTGTGAGGAGCGTTGGTGTGTGTGTGATTCTTCTGGACAAAGTTTTTGATCCTATCTTGTTAGAAATATTCAATATGATTCTAAGCACTTGTTTTATGCTTAAAAAACCCACATTACCCTTCCAGCTAGCTGCTTAATGGCACTGTTGAGCGCCACATATAGATTCCAATCACAAACAATTTTCTTTTAGCTGTCTTTGGAGCGCTTCCTGACTGTGTGTTCTTCTCAAAGAAGTTTCAGAAAGCCATACAGTAGCAACCAAGAATTGCTTCTATGCGGGTTTTAGACGATAACGAGTCGGTTTTGGTCGCTACACCCACATACACACTTTCATGACCCCACGAAGGCTGGAACCCTAGAAGTTTCAGACTGCAAGGCAAGCCTATCGATGATTCAGCCATCCATCATTGCAACAGAATCCAATCGCACGTCACTATCAGTTAGTGTTATCGCGACTATTTATTTATCCTCATACATCTGACTCTACTAGTGATGAAGTTACACTAGGAACTCTTGGCGACTCTATCCTGTGATTAGTCAGACCCTAGTGACAATTCGATTTTGTATCTCTTTTTCTCTGGCTTCCATGTTTTGTTTAAAATTATTTACAATTGTATAATACTGTCATTATGATAACTTTAATTGATATACCCTTCTGTGAAAAAAGAAGAATGTTATATCATGACCTCACGTTCAATTAACACTATCAATTTAACAAGGCATAATCACATATTGTGGCGTGTGCTACTGACAAGATTTATCAGTAGTATGCAAACATTGGTTGATAGGACGTAGCCAAAATTGAAAATAACATTTTAAGCCAGTAGTCTCAGAGGCAGAAGTGTTTATTCCTCCAATCTGGACTTAATAGTTTACGTTGTGGTCAGGAAACAATTTCATTGGACAATTTTTTATCTCAAGGTTCAACCTTTGGCAAACTACAACCAATCAGAACAGTTGATTGTCCACTGACCTAGCTGATCTTTGTGGTTCAAAACTGTATAATTATGGCGTGTTTTTCGTTAATTAAAAAGTCCGTTATCAAGTGTCTTGTCTTCTGTTGTTACAATATGATGTCTAACAGAAGGAAATAAGTGATTATTTCACTACGGCTGCATTGTGGTGTATTGTGTGTGGTAGCTTGAATCTATGCCTCTTACAAGTTCGTGTCTGTTATCAGCTCCAATTCTGATCTTATATCTTATTTTAGTTTTTCTTTTTATTATGATAGCAATAATAGGTAGTTTAAAGCTAATGATAATTATTCCTAGTTAACTTTTATTGATTTCTTTTCCCATATGGCCTAAATGTTGACCAACAGTCTGCATACTGGATTATGCAAATATCGTGTGTTCAGTGTTTCAGAAAGTTAGAAGATATCGAAAAAAACAAACCCAACAGCATGCATGACCACCGGTTAATGTTTGTTAAAATGCAGAATTGTCGTTTAACATTTCAGGGAATCCACATGAATTGTCTTATTTATAAGTTCAATGGTTGGTCTTGGGTATTTTTTTTACCTACACACAAAGTCAATCGTTAAACAAAAGCTCTGATTAATTAACAACAAACAGTTCAACAAGGAGTTTGAGTGGTAATATCTCTCAGTGGTAACGTCTTTGACTGCAGACGGCACTGGGTGACGCAGGTTCGAATCTCAGAAGAGACATAAGTTCCTTTAAGGTGGTTGCAGATACGCCTTGCTGACTGATGGTGAGTGCCAACTAGCAAGAAACCTAGGTTCAAGGCTTCCTGCCTACCGATTGCCTCCAACTATCTAATATCATTAAATCAATGTGCACTGTGATGGCGAGCCAGCTAGTGGCATTGTGACCACATTGCAAACTTGACTGACTGATAGAATTCAGTCTGCACCAAAGAAAAGAAGGACTAGACACGTCACACTAGTTGCTAGTGTCCAATCAAAAAGAGTTTCCTTTATTTTTCGAATTTATTCGCTACCTCCTAGCTGTATAATCGTAGTGCGGACGCACCAATAATCCCTGGATATATGTCATTCATTAGATTACAGAAGCTGCTTCAGTATGAACCCTGTGCACGAATTTCTCCCTGATCTCGTTTATAGTTACTGTTGCCACAGTGGGTTGGCAGCACGTTAGGGTTAGAATTTTACTTAGGATTAGTATTAGGGTTAAGGTTGCGATTACGGTTAATGTGAAGATTAAGGTAAACACATTATTATTATTATTATCATGATCTGTATTTGTTTTGTAAATGAATAAATGCGAGCAAAGGAGATTGTATTTCCATATTAAAGAAACGGTTTTGATAAATATGAGGCTTAAAAAGTGATACCGATCATTGTAATGTGGAAGTATTCTTGAATTATGTCAGGGTAAAATATAGTCTTTAATGTGTTTCATTGCTATTATTATTTTCAATAATTAGTTTGTAGGGATTGTATTTTTTTCGGGTTGAACCACGGATCGATATCAGTTAAAGAACCATTGATATCTAGCGGGGAGTAATGTACAGCTGTTCCATCCTAGTTATGGACTTGTCGGCACCCACTGGGTTTGAACCCAGTGAATTGAAACAGCTCTCCGGTACTCCCTGGTTTTCAATGGTTCTCTAATTGACATCAATCCTTGGTTCAACCTGAAACTATTGTTATTATTTAATTGGTGTATGGTGACTAGCAGTGGAATCCAGGATGCGCATTTCGTCCTGTTTGGGACTCGTCAACTGGGTGCCCCAAGTGGTCTAGTGGATAACGCTTTGGCATTTGAAACTATGAGCACTGGGTTCGAGCCTTAGTGGGAACATCATCATTCACTGGGGAATGCAGGTGCATACATATGACGAGTCCCAAACAGGGCGAAATGCGCTTCATCCTAGATTCCACTGCTAGTCACCATACACCAATTGAATTCTAACTAGATGACCAGACATGTCAACCTGAGGCCGAGCATTTCGGTCTAATCAATCGATGGGAAGATCTAAAATTCAATTAAATATTATTATGATTCTGTATTTTTTTCGTAAATAATTGACTTTTTTATGCAGAAAACACGTCAGGTTCTGTAAGCCAACGAGTGAGATGCGTTCAAGGTCACTGCTGCGTTCGCACCTAATGGCCACTATTCTTTACGTTTGCCATTATTCCTTTGTGTGTGTGTGTGTACGTGCGTACATTAGGTTTGTCAAACAAGAATACAAATTAATTTAGGGTCATTGTTTATGTCGTCAAAATATTTCAAAAAAAATATGGTGAATAATCAAAATAGTTACTACGGGAGTGGGTGTGTGTTTGAAAATTAGTGGGTGTAGACTAAGGCTACACAAAATAAAAAAAACTTCCAGAGAGCATGGAGTCAAGTATGAATATAAATTATTTATTAGGTGAAGAGATTAAATGGAAGGTTAGATAAGAAAATGATGTTAATAAATGTCATACGTCAAAAAATGCACAAAATAATACTATTAGTAACAAAATATTGATAATATCCGAACTTGAAGTTATATATACTCAATATCGAAAGAGGGGATAAAGAAGTCTCTTCTGCCTACTCAAGACACGGTTTTTCCAAGCAAATCTTTAAGCCCTCAGCAATGCAAAGGTTATGGAAACTTACTGTTTTTAGGAGGTTTCTTTCGACTTTGTAGATAACTTCGAATAAATTCTCCTTGCATGTCGAAGGTCCAATTAGGTCCAATAGCACTCCTTATTGATCCACTACTATCTTTCTGTAGTCAAAGGGGGATAATGTTCCTTGACTTTTTTTAGATAAAACGATTTATGACACCTCTCTCCACAGGAGTAAGTGAATTGATAGATACACATAAAAGTGGTCAAATGCGATTGTTTATCTTTGGAGATTTTGAGAAAAACTGAGCGACACAGAGAATTAATTAATTAACATCTCCGTTCTACATTCAGAATCTTCAACATTATGAAAATACTACCTTGTAAACACAACGTGAAGATGTTGTGATCTTTTATTAATTGGTCTGTGCTTAACCCACATTAATTTGTATATTTATTAGTCAGTTCAAGTCCAGTCTTAAGCAACTTTTATTATCCAATAACTCAAGATGTACAATGATGTAGAGCTTCTGATTCTGGCACAACGCTTGATGTAGAAAGTATCTGAAGTGATTTGGTGGATGATGACTTACAGTGGAATCTAGCCAGGATGCTGATTTCGTCCTATCTGGGACTCTTCTTCCAAATGCACTTAGATTCTCCAATGAGTGATGGTGTTCCCATTGTGGTTTGAATCCAGTACCCAGTGTGTCAAACGCCACCTCTTTTGCAACGGGTATGAGTAATTATTTAATTCGATTTGGACTTCTCCGTTGATTGATTTGTCTGAAGTGTTCAGAACAAAATGCACGTCCTGTATTCCACTACTGGTCACCATCCATTAAATTACTTCAAGTTAAATTCTCAGACATCGTCGAAACATCTGCACAAACAGTTAACATTTCAAAGGTGGCCAAACACTTTGGCCAAATCAATCAATAGGAAAGTTCAAATTGAATTACGCAGTATTAGATACTTGTTGATTATTGGCGTCATCTTATGAGTGATGATATTATTTTATTCTAAGCGATTCTTCTTTTAGTCTACATACAAATCAGAAGTATAGACTGCATTTCAAATTTTATTTCATTCAAGTGGTGGTGTTTGAGGATTTGATTTGTTTTAGGATTTTAAGATGAGCCGACATCATCGGTTAGAGAACTATTTGGAAACCAGGGAGTACTGAACATCTGTTTCGTTCAAGATTGGGACTCTCCAAAATTACTCACCCACTGGGGTTGGAACCCCGGTGGGTAGTTGTCTGGGTTCTGGTGAAATGTCATGATCAATGGGTTACAGAAGGTTGGGTGTGAGGACAAATACTCGACGATGAAATTGGTGAGCGTTCACACTGTATTGTGAAATTGCAGAGGTTGGGATTTATAAGCCATTGGATTAGGTCCCAGTGGCTGAAGGGTCCATGAGCTTGCCTTGTAACCAGAAGGTCCTGGGTTCGAACCCGTGCTAGTGCGTACTGTTGAAGAGCCCTGAACTAGGACGAAGCAGCTGTTCAATACTCTCAGGTTTAATTTCATTCCTTTGCGTTTCATGTGGAACATGAGATTTCGTGCTTGAACTTTGAAATTTCACTAACGGCGGTGTTGTGTTTTTACGCCAAACTTTCCTGTTCTTCCTGGCCTACTTACTCGTGGGTAGAAAAGGATTAGGGGAGTGTGCCCGCTGGGTATTGGATTTGGACCTTCCGGACGGGGTAGCTAGTATTCCATCATTGAAAAAACCGGTGACATGCACAGAATGAAAGGATAAACTGTGTTGTTTGTCTTTGGTATTATCCTTTTTTCTCTTTCTCTCTTTTCAGTCAATTAATCAGCTAGTGTTATTCTGATTGAATAATATTTCCCATTGAGTTTAACTATTGTTTCTTTCTACAGCTTACCGAAAATGATGCATTAACATTGGGAAGCTTTTTGCTACATTTGGCTAGTACAGGGAAGAAATCGTATAAATATCCAATGGAAGGTAAACATTTCCTATTAGTTTGTTTTTGTTAAGTTAATTCTAGACTGTCTGTTGATTAGTTGCATTGGACCGAAATGCTTTGTCCCTCTCTCTATTGGCATATCGGCTACAAGTACTTACGTTCCGACAACATCTAAGCATTAATGTATTATTTCGGTTGACAGTGACTAGCAGGGGACCTACATGTACATGTGCCTACATTCCCACTATTATTATTATTATATCCTTTAATTCCTAGAGGAACATAGGGCTTCAGCTGCGCGTCTCCAGTGCGTTCGGTTTTATGCCAACTTTTCACCCCGCTCCAAGTCTGCCCACATGCTTTCATCTCCTCTTCACATGACCTCCTCCAAGTCACCCTCACACTGACGACCAACTCACCGCTTCCCTTTCGGGTTCCACTCGAGCGATGGCTTGTCTAGTGATGTCACTTGATGGTATGGCCAGCCAATCCATCTCCATTTCTTCCTGTCTATTTGTTTCATAATCGGTTCCTGGTTGGTTGGTTCGCTCCCAGAGATCTCTGTTGCTGATCTTTTCTGACCGGCCATCTGATTTTGAGTAGTATTGAGCGAAGACAACTGTCAATGAAGGTCTGCAGTTTGTTTGAGATGCTCTTTATGACGCGCCAAGTCTCTTGTCCGTATAGTAGTACTGACTGACTTCATATTTCAGTTGTAAATCCGGATCTTATTTTCATTTTCATGCTGAATGCTGTTGACCTCCACACAGACTTGAAAATAATGAAAGCTTGTCTTGCTTTTCCGATTCTGGCTTTGATATCCTCGTCAGTTTCATTCGCCTGTAGTTGAAACGATGCTTTCAGGTCAGTAGGTAAAGGAATTTGTTCCTTTCAGGTTCCTCCCATTTATGCTGGCTGATTGTTGTCTGTTGTTTTTGGTGTTGCTGTTGATGTTGGCTAGGAATCTTCATCACCTCTGTTTTATCTATGTTCACCGGAAGTCTTATCTCCACTGGATGTTTCTACTGCCAGCTTGTTACTTTTCACTTGCATATCTTCCAGTTTGTGGGAAACCAGACATATAGCATCGGCGAAGTCCAGATCCTCCTGGTTTTTTGTGTAATTCCATTTTATGCCTGTTTCTCACTGAAAGATGATATTCCAAGTGAGACTCTACGTTTCAACAGAGACCGAATATTTCGGTCCAACTTAATCCATCAGTCGGTAATACAAAATTAACCTGAAAACAAATAATAAATAGCACCCGTCGCTCAAAAGGTGACCTTCGTGGCCACTTTGCCTTAGTGTATAATGCTCTAACGTTTGAAATGAAGGATTCAGGTCTCAATAGGGAATACAGGTACATCCATCTGACGATACCTATTCCTATGGGGGACGAAATGGACATTTTTGATTCCACTGTTAGTCACCACTAACAACCGAAGTGTACTATTTCTACTGTTTACGTTAAATGATTTGCTGTAATCTTTTTTCATCTTCTGTTTATTGCTTGACGAAAGTTTCCACTATGAATCAACACGAGTTAATTTGTAGAAGAAATTTTGGTAGATCTCTTTACCACGTATTTGGAATATACAATATGTGTATATATAATGTATTATCTGAGCTAGTTGGTTTACTTGCGAAGCTTTCGTAGTCTTACTAGATTACATCTTCAGCGCATACTTCAATTCGAAGTGAGCTTTTTGAATTCTCTGCGAGTTTATTAGTCATCATCCCCTGGTTGCCTTGAACGTAATTAGTTGTGCTTGTGTATTTTCTAACCCTCTAGTCCATGTGTATTAGCATTGCTTGTTTCCTTGATTTGAAGGTTGATTTTTTGTTCATGTGATTTCCCTTCTTGTGAATTCGTAGATAAATCTTGTCTATATCAGTGTGTCTGTTGTTTGCCTGATTTACTTGAATACCAGGCTTATAGAAATTCTCTGGCATATTTTCGGTGTTTTCTTTGTCTAAGAATGGAACATCATCCCAATTGAATTGGTGTTTGTGGTTGTCTGAATGCAATGACAGCAGGGAGTGAATATGGTTTTCTTTTGACAGCTAGTTTGTGTTCATGTATGTGAAGAAGACGAAGAGGGTGTCCACTTTGACCAATGTAATTTTTTTCACAGCAGTTACAATATTTATCTTGTAGATGATGTTAGTTTTCTATTCTTTTGCTGTCATCAAATGAATTGCCAATCAACAGACACATTGATCTTCTTCTTTACTTCGGATATCTCCTACGGGAGGATGAGCCGGCTTCATGAACATCTCGAATCATCGCTGCCCAGGCGCGGCGATCTGATGCAAGGTTTTGCGACACGGTTATCCAATTCTTGTTCCACAGACGGAGTCCGTAGACGGTTTGTAGCCCCAGGCACCCCATATCAGCCTTGACTGTACGAAGCCATGTTTTCAGCTGTCCACCCCTGCGACATCGCCAAGATGGAAATGGCGAGGGATTTAGAACTGATTTGACCAGATCGTCATCTGTCCATACGTCTGCCGGTGAGCTCCGGTGAGCTTCATACGCCAGTCGTTGGAGGTTTGGAATCAGGGTTTAGCCATCTCCCCTAGACTGTCATCCAATGGACAGTCAACCCGATGAAGAGCGCCGAGCATCCGCTTTTGCTTTCTCACTTCGGTGAAAAAACACCTCTGCCACGTGAAGGCAGTGAGTAGAACTTCCTCAGGAGAGGCTATGTAAGACGCCCGGTCATATGGGAGCATTTCAAGAGGTGTACACATTGATATAGACAAGGTTTTCAAGAGTTTGGTTGGTAAGGATTAGATTTGTTTATACGAGTTCGACCACGGATTGATATCATCAGTTAGAAACCATTGAAAAACCAGCACTGGAGTACTGGACAACTGTTTCATCAGCTTAGTTTGGAATCATCGACAGTACGCACCCACCTCAGTGGGGTTCGAACCCAGGACAGCCTGGTTACCAGACAAGCTGGCTCGTATACCATTCAGCCACTGGGACCCGATTCAATGGCCCATGTATTCTAACTTTTCAGTAGTTCTCTAACTGATATCAATCCGTGGTCAAACTCGTATAAACAAGGTTTGCCACATTCCACAAGAGGGAAAGCACATGAATCAAAATTCAACCTTCAAATCAAGGAAACAATCAATAGAGTAATACACGCGGAATAGAGGGTGACAAAATACACTAGCACAACCAATCACGTCTAAGGTAACCAGGGATGATGACTAATAAACTCGTGGAGAATTCTAAAAGCTCACTTCGAATTGGAGCATGCGCTGAAGATGTAGTCTAGAAAGACTATGAAAGCTTCTCAGGTCAGCCATCCAGCTCAGAGGACGTAACTGCACTAAAATTATCCAACTGAGCTACATGTCTCCTCCATATATATATATATATATATATATATATATATATATATATATATATAGAAGGGAATGTCTAGGAACACTAAGGCTTCATTCATGACGAGTATACTAATATCAATTTAGTAGAGCTGTACACTGAAACAGAAATTAATCGGTAGATTTCTCTCTTTCAATTGATTTACTGGAGGTTATGGTAAGAATTATGCATATATATATATATATATATATATATATATATATATATATGGCAATTGGAGATGAAGAATGCCAATTTGTATTCCATTCTTCATGTCAGTTGTGATTTGGACATTAATCTCATATTTCTTCATGCAATACGAGTATCAAATGACTGTACTGATGAAAATGTATAGTTCTTTACTGTGTTCACAGGCTTCAAAATCTCAGTGCAGAGAAAGGGAGAGAGACTGTAGCTACGTTTGTTTGAAAGGACCAAAACGCTCACTTCTATTTTAATGTATATAAGGCACAGTTTCGTTAAAATGTTTTCAAAATACAGTAAAATTGTTGACTTTACCTAGCATCATACAATACCACGCTTACTTGTTTAACTGCATAGTGTTTCTAGTACGATTCGCAGGAGATTATTTGATGCGTATGAAAAATTTCAATGAAACAACATGATAATCTATTCTGCAGACTGATACATACATCATTAATCACTAAGCCAATAAGGTTACAGTAGGAGTGAAACAATCACATTTTCAGAAAAAATTAATAATTCTGTTATCTTTGTCAAATTATCAAACATATGAAAGTGATACAGCTGGTCCCGAGTCAGTTGTCGCTAAAACGTTGGCTTAGATATGACGTCGTTCACGTGAATAATAGTAATAATCAGGTGAATTGAATATGTGAAGTTGGGAGCAGTAAATAGATAGACACCAACGTCAAACCACCACCTTGAACCAACCAATCAAACCTCTCAGCATTATAAATGTATGTCTTTCATAATCTTCTTTGTAAGTTTCATGCTGATTCAGGGTTAAGGTTAGAGTAAATTCAAGGTAGGGTTATGATTAATGGCGGGGGGGGGGGGGTTAAAGTGAAACTACCAGCGAAGAATATGATCAAAAACATCCATTTGCAATGCTTAGCGATCTGATTAACTGGTTGGTTTAGGGTCATTTGGCTTTAGTGCATATTCTTCTTTGGTGCCTGTGTTAAGTCAAATTAATGATTGGCAGTTTACGCAGTTTTAGGGGGCGATTATCTCGCCATAATTTCTTTTGGAAACCGCGGTTATTCAGATCACAATATGTGATATGCTTCATGTCATAAATGAAATGCAAAGAATAAATACTTGTTTCTGACAGAAACTGTGGTGGAATGTCATCTGGAACTGTATGGAATTATAGGTTGTGAATCAGTATACAAGTCTGATTTAACTTACTACCATTTCGCCCAGTTAGCTTAGCTGGCCAGAATTCGCGCGGTTTGAAATGATTTAGCTCTGTGCATTGACTCAAACAGGGTACATCGATGATGAATCCAGTCCCATGCAAGTGAAACGGCTGTCTGGTGTTTAGGTTAGTTCTATCTGACTGGCTGGCTAACCAGCATTACTGATTGATGTGAGGAGTTTCGGACTACTCATCACAGCGAATCAGTAGTATGTAGCGTCACGCAGATAGACTATGAAGTTATTATTATTATTATTATTGTATTACAGGGAGATAAATCTTAGTGTGATTGGTATAATTTTGATGATAAGAAAATGAATGAAGAGGAATATATTTCTCTTTTAAATGTGTAAGTGGAAATTTTCAGATTACTGAAATTTGCAGTGTTTGTTGGTGCTAGATATGTGTAGTGTTCTAGTGGATTAATACGTTGGTATAGGGATTAGGCAACCTGACTGAATACGAAATGTGATGCTTCTCTTTGAAATGCCTTCTGCTTCACTGTGGCACAAAAATATCAGAAGATAAATACCGTCCTGTAACAGTTACAACAACTTTATTAGAAATAAAAGGTACCCTATATATAGCAATGCCACGTGTCAAGTGATTTACAACGGTAAACTCAGCGAAGTCTTACAAATGAAGACAAGAGTAAAATAAGGCTGCCTACTGTCATCCACGATGATGTTCCTCATTGTGGTTGAATGGATCTTGCGGAACACTATGCGTGGGAATACATTGGACTGATAAGGAGGCTGTAGAAGATCTGGCCTTCGCGGATGATTTATGTTGAATGGCATATAAGTCTGAAGACTTAAAGGCAAATACCAACAAATGGATAGAAGTGGTAGCCAGCAAAAGCAAGAATTCAAGTAAACATAGAGAAGATAACCAAAAACCAGCACCAATCGCTACTATCAACGGGAGAAATTTGAAAGAGGTTACTTCCTTCGTTCACTTATCCGAGAAGCATCGTTTCAAATACTTACTGGTGACTGTACGGATTGAGATGTCAAAACCAGTCAGAATCGTAAGTGCGAAGTAGAACTTCATCACTTTGGAATCAGTCTAAAAATCTACTGTGCTCAACATAAAGAACAACATCAAGATTTTTGACATCAGTGTTAAGTTGGGTCTTTTGTATGGATCAAAAGCTTGACCAGGGCGTCACTAAAACCATTTCTAACAGGCTACTGAAGATCAGATGGTTTCACAGAAAGGATTATCAACAAGAACCTATTGTTAAAAGAAAATGTCGAAGGAAATGGAGCATTATAGAAGAACACGCTGAAGAGACAGACTGTCAAATAACATTGCACGCCAGGCCATCACTCGAGTGGAAGTGGAGTGAGAAACAACGAGTTTGGCATTGGTTCGAGGTGGACAGTGGAGGAGATCGTGTGAGAGGAGGGGATGCTGGCTTACGGGGGATCCTGCAGAGAACAGGACAAAATGGTGATGTGGTATTATTAATTAGCCTAAATTTAAATTTACTTTTCGAAACACTATCATAATTGCTTTACAAGGAATTGGAATTATATTCACTATGTATGATTACTTATTCGATATAGGCTTATTCATTCATTCAGTGTCACTCATTCACCTAATAACTAATCTTGTTAAGGTTAGACCTTGGATTGATATCAGTTAGAGAACCATTGAAAACCATCACGGAGTAGTGTATAGCCGTTTCATCCCAGTTTGGGATTGATCGGCAGTGCGCACCCACCTCAGTGGGGTTCGAACCCAGGACCTTCCGGTTACAAGACAAGCTGGTGTACCATTCAGCCACTAATTCTTGAAAATTAATCTGATGCTTGCTAGTGATTGGCTACAGGATGAAGTTGCATGGAGTTCTAGTGAGAAGTCGTAACCACTGGGGTCCGTCCAGTCAGTAGTGAAGATGGAGTTCTCGCCGATGACATTGGTCGGTGGTCAAACTTAATCCATGGGCTGGCTAGTGAGTCAGGTCCCAGTGGCTGAATGGCATACGAGCTTGCCTTGTAACCTAGCGGTCCTGGGTTCGAGCCGTTGTGAGTGGCTACTGCAGATGAAACAGCTGTCTAGTAATCCCTAGTGGTTTTCAGTGGTTCTCTAACAGACACGAATCCATGATCTAACCTGAAACAACTACAGTCCCTACGAACTTATCCTTGAAAATCAATGTTACTTAAGCCTCGTAAAAAAACTAATGATAATGACGACGGTAATGATGTGTAGCATTCATCTTAGACATTCACTTCCTGACTGAGTTATAATCATTCTCTCTTCAGCATTGTTATTGAAAATTTCAATCGTTCCCCCTTGCTTCTTTTTTTTTATTTCCCATCTAGGTATTTATTTAACTCGTACAATCTATTTTTTGACTGTAAGATTTTCATCGTTATCTGATTTAGCTAAATGCTGTGATATTCATAACTTTCTTCAAGAGATAATGGATGAAAGTAATCGAGTGAATAGTTCAACAACAAGTACAAGCACAACCACAACAGCAAGCACAACAAAAACACCAACTACATCAATGTCATCATCGCCATCACCGTCATCGCATAATCAGATTATATCATCATCAACAGAGAAAATCCAACCTGGTGTTGAAGTTGATTCATTAACAAGTGCTGACTATTTAATTGCATCACAACTTTTAGACTTTTTATCAAATAATTATAAATCAGATGATAGTTAACTATGAGGTGTACATAAGAAGATGAAAGAGGGGTGAGATGATGAGGTGAAGTTGGGTGGGAGTGTGTGTGTGTGGTTGGGGTGGATATCACCATCATCATTAATTCATCAAAATTATCGATTTCTTTCATATATACACATTTAAAATAATATAACTCATTTCTTTAATGTTCTTTTATATTCTTTCTTTCTTTCTTTGTTGTCAATACTTTCTCAGTTGTCCTTAGATTTGTGTTGCATTTGTATTTCTTTCTTTTTTTTGTTACATTATTTAGCCTCATTATTGATTTCAGCAAATACCGGTTGCCTGTCAGTGTTATTGTTGTTGTTGTTGATGATGATGATGTACCAGTTTCAGTGTACTGAAATCTCTCTCTTGTTTTTCTTTTCTTTTACTTTCATTATCATTCA
Source organism: Trichobilharzia regenti (assembly GCA_944472135.2). NCBI lineage: Eukaryota > Metazoa > Platyhelminthes > Trematoda > Strigeidida > Schistosomatidae > Trichobilharzia > Trichobilharzia regenti. Next base: position 32,165,497 of record OX235267.1, read on the forward strand.
TACCATTATTTAAAGAGTATTTAGGCTTAAATAATCTCATCGTCATTATTATTATTATTTTCTTCCCATTTGATGTGTCCTCTTCTACTTCGTCTTCTCCAAAAATAAAAGGATTACCCTGTTACATCATCGTATAATATGAGTACAAATTTACAAAAGTTCACCTTTAGGTATTGTGATATCTGCTTTCCTGCTTGTTGAGTTGGTTTTCTCATTCTTATTGTTGTTATTTTATTATAGTTTTTGAAAAGTTAAACGTTTATCTGAATCCTGTTTAGCTTGTCGATTACTACTCACTACTCACTCACTATCACTATTCATATTACTGCTTGCCTTATATATACATATATACTTGTCTTTGAGCATAGATGATTTGTGGTGGGAGACTCATTCAACCAAAGAACTAACTAACTAGCTAACTGGTCATTTCAGAAGAGACAACACAATATTTATGTACTCATAAAGTTTAAATTCTTTTATATAAATACATTTGTTTTTCTTTTACTCGATCTTATGATAGTTCCCATGATGAGAGGGTACTAAGCTCTAGTGAGATAAAAGTAACTTGAGAAAGGATTACATTTCAACGTAACAGTTGGTTAATTAAAACCAGAGGATCATTGATATACGCTATATATATATATATATATATATATATATATATATATATATATATATATATATATATATATATATCAAAACAAAAATTTACCCATAATGGAAAGAACAGAGGATGTCATTTCTAACATACACGTAGCACTAGGTGTTCAACAGATAAAACAACAGCAGAAGAGGTTCGAGCGCAATATGCATATTAACCCTGAAAAATGAAAAGAAGGCAAAATCAAACTAAACAACATCCGGAAAGAGAATCCTTAATTAGTTTAAAACCGGATACAAAATATTGTCATTGCAAAAGCTGACAAAGGAAAAGTGTTATAACTGTAGGAAATTCAAGGAAGACGTTGTCGTCTTGTTCTGTCTGCGCCTGAACTAATCTGCCTATCTGCTTGTCGTACCTTCCGATTTAGTAAAGCACGCAAATATCAAAAGACAAAGGCTGGACTGTGACTGTGTATGGTAGTAAAACAACGACAAAGAAAGCCATGGTATTTATACATTTTACAACAATATGGACAGCTAGCCAATAACAAAGCGCGTGAGAAATGATAATATACCATAGTGCGAGATTAACAGTCAATAAAAAAATGTGTGGGAATGATGATATACAATATATGCAAGATTAACAGTCAATACCGAAATGTGTGAGAATGATGATATAACATATATGCAAGATTAACAGTCAATACCAAAATATGTGGGATCCTATCACCTCTCCCCGTAAAGAGTGTAGGACTTGCTTTTTGGATCTATTTGAAAAGGTTTCGGAGCTCTTCTTTGTCGAGTTGACCTTTGCGTGGTACTGGATAGAGTGTGATCTGTGTGTCTGACACATAACTGTCCTTTTACATTCGTACGATAATGCAGCAAGAATTTATCCAAAATTTCTTCTGTTGTTCCCTCCCCCTTCGCTTTTGCATAAGCACGCTTAAAGGTGTCGACGAAACGTTCAGTCTGTCCATTCGATTGGGGATGATACGGGGGGCTACGAATATGCTGGATGCCAAACAGTTTGCAGCAACCAAGTTTGTCCTGGAAGACAGAAGCGTGCTTTTGACGAAGGCGTTGCAAGAGAGATTGATCAGATACATCTCCGGGAACAACGTTGTGTGGTGAGAACGAAACATTAGAGCATACTGAATTTAATGGTACATTAAAGATATGGAGCTTGTCTAACCAGTCAAGACCAAGCAAATTCAAATCATGGTAGTTTGTAACGTAACATACACCATTGAAGTGATGCTCACCAAACTGAACCTGGCAATTTATCTCACCCACGAGTTTCAGTATATCTCCAGAGACATTCTTGGCGAAATGCTCGGTCGGCAGAATCTGTGGGCAACCAAGTTTGCGCCACGTAGTTCGGGAAATTACGGTGATATCTGATGCCGTATCCAACTGAAGACGAATACGTTTGCCGTTAATATCTAGTGTAATGTACTTACGTTTGCTGGCGAAATCGACTTTAGAAGTTGTGAAAATGGTCTGTACTCGAGGAGATTGTTTCAGCTTGAAACGACTACTTCTGTTCCTCACCGAAGGATTTTTCTGCGGTGGACAGTAACCCTCCTTATGTCCAAAACGGTGACAATTACGGCATTTATGCTTCTTGAAAGGACAGAACTTGACAAAATGCCACGAACCACAGTGCCAGCACACTGAAGGAGGTTTAGCTGAATTCTGAGACTGACGTGCTGTGTGCTTAACGGTGATCGGAGGACTTTTCACTGTGTTAATTGAACCAAATTCAGACGACTGTCGTTTGCACTCCACCATAGCAGTATCGTGCTTCAAGTTGATTAAACGTAGGCATTCTGCTGTCACCATTTGTAAAGTCATTTTCGGGTCTTGTTCCACGAGTGACAGAAGTCGAGTTCTTATGTCAGTATCTTCTGGGTTCTTCAACCCACAAATAAAAATCAAACACTTGAACTGATCTGATGTCATTTCGTGTGGTTTGAACCTTTCACATTCCTTGTTCACTTTGCCAGCGTAAGTGACATAATCATCGGAAGGCATTTTTGTCAACTGAAAACATTGATACCGAATATTAAACATGGATGACTGTTCACCAAAGATTTGTGATAAAACGGTGACTGTCTCATCGAATGATAACTCACGTGGGTTCTTGGGCAGAATGAAGTTAACATATCTGTTGTGCTCAACAGTACCAAGTTTTCTTAGTAACAATCGGACTTTGGCAGCATCATCAAACATGTAGCATTCAATACGGAAAACGTCTTCGTAACGATTGAACCATGCATCAAATACGAGACCAGATATTGGGTCGTAGTTGAACTCACTGATGGAATTTGAGATGCTTTCATATTTGTCAGAATGAGATGTTGATGGAACTTGAATGGACAGCTTCTGAGTGAGAGCTTCGATTAATTTTAGTTGAGCTGCTTCATTCTGAACTTGCTGCTGCTGCAAGATAGATTTGAGATCGTCCAGAGAGATAGACATTGTAATTGGGTTGTAATTAACACAGTCAAAAATGTTCTATAGCTGCGCTGAACAGAATAAGACCCGTCGTCGCTTGCTTGTTATAGCAGCAATGAATTAAGGTAAAACCCCGTCGCCAATTTGTTATAACTGTAGGGAATTCAAGGAAGACGTTGTCGTCTTGTTCTGTCTGCGCCTGAACTAATCTGCCTATCTGCTTGTCGTACCTTCCGATTTAGTAAAGCACGCAAATATCAAAAGACAAAGGCTGGACTGTGACTGTGTATTGAAGTAAAACAACGACAAAGAAAGCCATGGTATTTATACATTTTACAACAATATGGACAGCTAGCCAATAACAAAGCGCGTGAGAAATGATAATATACCATATGTGCGAGATTAACAGTCAATAAAAAAATGTGTGGGAATGATGATATACAATATATGCAAGATTAACAGTCAATACCAAAATGTGTGAGATCCTATCACCTCTCCCCGTAAAGAGTGTAGGACTTGCTTTTTGGATCTATTTGAAAAGGTTTCGGAGCTCTTCTTTGTCGAGTTGACCTTTGCGTGGTACTGGATAGAGTGTGATCTGTGTGTCTGACACATAACTGTCCTTTTACATTCGTACGATAATGCAGCAAGAATTTATCCAAAATTTCTTCTGTTGTTCCCTCCCCCTTCGCTTTTGCATAAGCACGCTTAAAGGTGTCGACGAAACGTTCAGTCTGTCCATTCGATTGGGGATGATACGGGGGGCTACGAATATGCTGGATGCCAAACAGTTTGCAGCAACCAAGTTTGTCCTGGAAGACAGAAGCGTGCTTTTGACGACGGCGTTGCAAGAGAGATTGATCAGATACATCTCCGGGAACAACGTTGTGTGGTGAGAACGAAACATTAGAGCATACTGAATTTAATGGTACATTAAAGATATGGAGCTTGTCTAACCAGTCAAGACCAAGCAAATTCAAATCATGGTAGTTTGTAACGTAACATACACCATTGAAGTGATGCTCACCAAACTGAACCTGGCAATTTATCTCACCCACGAGTTTCAGTATATCTCCAGAGACATTCTTGGCGAAATGCTCGGTCGGCAGAATCTGTGGGCAACCAAGTTTGCGCCACGTAGTTCGGGAAATTACGGTGATATCTGATGCCGTATCCAACTGAAGACGAATATGTTTGCCGTTAATATCTAGTGTAATGTACTTACGTTTGCTGGCGAAATCGACTTTGGAAGTTGTGAAAATGGTCTGTACTCGAGGAGATTGTTTCGGCTTGAAACGACTACTTCTGTTCCTCACCGAAGGATTTTTCTGCGGTGGACAGTAACCCTCCTTATGTCCAAAACGGTGACAATTACGGCATTTATGCTTCTTGAAAGGACAGAACTTGACAAAATGCCACGAACCACAGTGCCAGCACACTGAAGGAGGTTTAGCTGAATTCTGAGACTGACGTGCTGTGTGCTTAACGGTGATCGGAGGACTTTTCACTGTGTTAATTGAACCAAATTCAGACGACTGTCGTTTGCACTCCACCATAGCAGTATCGTGCTTCAAGTTGATTAAACGTAGGCATTCTGCTGTCACCATTTGTAAAGTCATTTTCGGGTCTTGTTCCACGAGTGACAGAAGTCGAGTTCGTATGTCAGTATCTTCTGGGTTCTTCAACCCACAAATAAAAATCAAACACTTGAACTGATCTGATGTCATTTCGTGTGGTTTGAACCTTTCACATTCCTTGTTCACTTTGCCAGCGTAAGTGACATAATCATCGGAAGGCATTTTTGTCAACTGAAAACATTGATACCGAATATTAAACATGGATGACTGTTCACCAAAGATTTGTGATAAAACGGTGACTGTCTCATCGAATGATAACTCACGTGGGTTCTTGGGCAGAATGAAGTTAACATATCTGTTGTGCTCAACAGTACCAAGTTTTCTTAGTAACAATCGGACTTTGGCAGCATCATCAAACATGTAGCATTCAATACGGAAAACGTCTTCGTAACGATTGAACCATGCATCAAATACGAGACCAGATATTGGGTCGTAGTTGAACTCACTGATGGAATTTGAGATGCTTTCATATTTGTCAGAATGAGATGTTGATGGAACTTGAATGGACAGCTTCTGAGTGAGAGCTTCGATTAATTTTAGTTGAGCTGCTTCATTCTGAACTTGCTGCTGCTGCAAGATAGATTTGAGATCGTCCAGAGAGATAGACATTGTAATTGGGTTGTAATTAACACAGTCAAAAATGTTCTATAGCTGCGCTGAACAGAATAAGACCCGTCGTCGCTTGCTTGTTATAGCAGCAATGAATTAAGGTAAAACCCCGTCGCCAATTTGTTATAACTGTAGGGAATTCAAGGAAGACGTTGTCGTCTTGTTCTGTCTGCGCCTGAACTAATCTGCCTATCTGCTTGTCGTACCTTCCGATTTAGTAAAGCACGCAAATATCAAAAGACAAAGGCTGGACTGTGACTGTGTATTGAAGTGCAACAACGACAAAGAAAGCCATGGTATTTATACATTTTACAACAATATGGACAGCTAGCCAATAACAAAGCGCGTGAGAAATGATAATATACCATAGTGCGAGATTAACAGTCAATAACAAAATGTGTGGGAATGATGATATACCATATATGCAAGATTAACAGTCAATACCAAAATATGTGATGTCCTATCCATACGCCACCGTAGTTTTGACTAAATCTGATTACATCAAAATAGTTACTGTACATATTCAAACGGGTCCATATGATGAAATCAAGAAGACAATAGATACAATAATTAATAAGGTTAAGAAATTTACAGCAGAATTAATACGCAGAATGAAGCTGTCACTGGGTCACTGAATCTAAATGGGTTAATTTAATGCCTAAATCTAATAATGTTAGTAGAATGTATGGTACTATTGAAATACATAAGCGAGGTTACCACATACGACCAATAATAGATTTCAGAAACACCCATACTTATGAATTATCAAAACACTTAGCTCTGATATTATGCCCTATTAGAAATCGTTCAAACTCTAGACTAACTAATTCATATAAGAAGGTCATATGATAAGCCGTTGATATTTTGGGGGTCCGGGGGAAACCTTGCCTGTCATCCTCCTCCCCGCCCACCTTTTAGTACAATTTATACACATTGTAATGATTAATAACTCGTGGTGTTGTTTTTTTTTCTACCGATAAACACCTTGTGAATGGTTGGGAAGTGAATCAGAGAAAAATAATTTTTTTGTTTTCAAGTGTTGGTTTGTAGGGATTATTGTTTGATTGGTTGGAAGATTTCATCATGAGCTGACATCATCAGTTAGAGAACCATTGGAAAACTTGCATGGAGTACTGAAAAGATGTCTCGTCAGCCTAGTTTGGGACTCTTCGAACCCAGGACCCTCCTAGTGACTGGGCGAGCTTGTCGACCATTAAGGGACCATCTACTTCATGTACATGAAGCCTTGACAATTCTTAAGGAGAAACTTGAAATTTATGTTAAAAAAAACGCGTTGTCCAGCCTCTTTTACTACCATGGCCTTAGTGTTATTTTTTTCCCTTTTTCTAATTTTTCTTTTTTCTTGGTCTTCCTGGGTAACTAACTGTATGATTAGCGTTATGTAGTCCGTTTTATTTATTGTTTTTTTTCGGAACTCACTTTCAATCTTTTATTCTCTTGTATTTTATTGACTATTTCTAAATGATTACTCAGGTAGGTAGTTACCTGGGATTCTAGTGAGAAGTCGTGACCAGTAGGGTGCAGCAGGTTGCGCCGGTGTGAGGACAAGTACTCGCCGAAGACTTTGGCTAGTGGTCGCACTATGTCGTGAATTGGAAGAAGTTAGAATTATTGGAATGGCCATTGGATCGGGTCCCAGTGGCTCAATGGTCTACGAGCTAGCTCGCCTTGTAACCAGAAATTCCTGAGTCCGAACCTCCTGTGGTGGGCGCGTATTGATAAAGAGTCCCAAAACAGCTGTCCAGTACTCCTTGTAGGCTTTCCCATGATTCTTTAACCAATGTCAGCTTATGGTGAAATTTCTATTTGTTTATAAGCGTGATAATTGTGTTTTCAGGAGTTGCTGCTTTTTGTCGGGATTTAATTAGGGTTTCAAGTTTCATCACTGTTATGTACTGGTCGAGAATTTAATAGTCCTGGCGCAAGAAGGCAGAAATCAGAAGACCACTAGGTTTGCGATGATACTTCTATTTTCCAAACACAAGGAGAATCAATGTCACACAAGAGTGTGAGAGCAAAATAGTATGAATGTCCGAACAAGTGTGTGAGCGAATATTCAAGATGAACAAATCAATAGACAGTCTTAACATGATTGGCTAATTATAATGGAATACCGATCCATATATACATGGCAAAATATAACAGACTGTCAAACAAACACACATATTATATGGATACATATCACCTCCCCTTTTGAGATGATTGATGAATAGTAGCGTGTTTACTTGGGGGTTTATCTGGAACCTTTGAGCTTGTTGTTGACGTCTGTCGTTTCGTCTGCCTGTTGGGTTTGCGGCTTCGGCTTCGTCCAGAATTGTCTGACATTTTCTGCTTCTTGACTGCATTGCATAGCGAATTTAGTGGGACATCAGCCAAATGCACACGATCGAACCAATCAAGTCCCAAAAGATTTAAATCACTCTTGGTGACGTAACAAATTCCTGTAAATTTGATATTGCGGAAAGATACAGAACATTTGAGTTCACCAATTAGTTTGAGGCGCCCACCACAGGCGCTGACAAGAGTCTGGAAAGTATTTGTGATAGGTGGTCTGCCAATATCATTCCAAAGTTCTTGTGATATAACAGTAATATCAGAGGCGGTATCTAGCTGCAGATGTGTATCATGACCATTCATCTGAAGAACAAGATATCTCCGCATACCTGGTGTTGTGACTTGACAGGTTGCGAGTAGACTCAATGATCTCCTTGGAGATTTAGGACCAACAGTTGATCGAGCTTTCGCTGGATTATGATATTTGGTTTTGTGTGGCTGACAAAATCCATTTTTATGACCGATGACTTTGCACTTGCTGCAACGATGATTTTTGTATGGACAAGACTTTACAAAGTGCCACGCGCCACAATGCCAGCATGGTGATGGTGGGGTCTTCTTTGCCGTAATTTGAGAAGTTGGACGATTATGTGTAGATTTACGCGGAACATAAGGAGAAGGTGGGTCAGGACTGGATGATGAGAGATTTTTGCTCTTTCGTAATGCATGAATATCAGAGCTTCTCGAAGGTGTTGATTCGACCAGGTGTGTGTCCTTCTGCAGATTAATCAGCCGTTGATATTCATCAGCTATGTCATGTAATGTTAACTTAGGATTTTGCTCTAGCTGATTGAGCAGTCGAGTTCGGATACCTGTGAAACGAGGAGACTGAAGACTGCATATGAGAATCAAGGCTTTGAACTGATCATCTGTTAAGGACCTGAGTCGAAATCTCTCACATTCTCGGTTGACTGTGCCAACGTAAGTAAGAAAATCATCATTTTCATTCATTGTCAGCTTGAGGCAACGATAACGTATGCTGAATAATGAGGAGTGGTCTCCAAAGTGTTCACGCAGCAGCTTTATTGTATCATCGAAACACTTGTCACGTGGTTTCTGGGGTAAAATTAGGTTGCAGTACCTATCATATTCTGCGGGACCCAATTTACGTAATAACACTCGCACCTTCCAAGCATCGTCTTGTGAGGCGAGATCAACTGTGAATAAATCCTCATATTGTTGATACCATGTGTCAAAAGTGACATTAGCATCTGGATCATAATTGAACTGTGAAATACTATTCACAATGCCGTCAACAGATGGTAGTATGGTATGATTGGGATTGCTTGAAGGTGGAGTTGGACCAGTCTGTTGGTTGAGGAACATTTCCATTAATTTCATTTGTTGTTCAAATAGTAATTGCAATTTAGAAGTATCCATAGTTTTCCCCGTCGCCAAATTATTGTTATGTACTGGTCGAGAATTTAATAGTCCTGACGCAAGAAGGCAGAAATCAGAAGACCACTAGGTTTGCGATGATACTTCTATTTTCCAAACACAAGGAGAATCAATGTCACACAAGAGTGTGAGAGCAAAATAGTATGAATGTCCGAACAAGTGTGTGAGCGAATATTCAAGATGAACAAATCAATAGACAGTCTTAACATGATTGGCTAATTATAATGGAATACCGATCCATATATACATGGCAAAATATAACAGACATGTCAAACAAACACACATATTATATGGATACATATCAATCACAAACTGCGATCACTTAGAAAGGAATTACAAAATCTTAGGAAGTAGTGAATAGCTGTTTCCTCTTATTCTGAAACTCTTCATCAGTACGAGTCCACTGGGACTCGTACCCGAGACCTTCACGTTATTAAGCATGTTTATTGACCATTCATTCTTCTGCTAGGGTAGAATTCAATAGCTGGTGCATGAATTCCAACTTCTGTCAATTTCTGGTGTAAAGCTCGATTTCTATGCAGTGTTATCGGTGACTATTTGTCCTGACATTTGAGTAGTCGCGAATTACCACTAGGATTTACAATTTACTTCTGAGTTCTAAAATGACTAGGGTGAGTTCACCTGCCTGGACCGTAGAATACAACGAAAATAAGATGGTGGATGGTTGGATACTAGCATTTATAGGAAACTGACATACTAATAAATACTTAAACTTTAATTTATTCCTCCTACCAAAGAAAAGAGACTTAAGTCAATGCAAAAACTGGCGCGGATTTATGCTCCTGTCCATCCCAAGCAAAATACTAAGCTAAATCATCCTGGAGAGAATCAAACAAGCCCTAGGTGAAAAACTTCGACCGGAACAAGCTGGATTTAGGAGAAACAAGTCATGTATTGATCAAATCGCCACTCTACGGATCATCATTGAACAAAGCTTAGAATGGCAGTCACCTCTCTATCTCAACTTCATCAATTTTGAAAAGGCCTTCGACAGCGTCGATCGAGAGGTGATTTAGCAACTACTTCGCTACTACGGGGTCCCATGGACAATTATACATCTCATCCAACGGTTATACGACAATGCTGCATGCCAAGTAATCCACAACGGGAAACTTACGGATGCTTTCGAAGTGAGACAAGGCTGCCTACTATCATCAATGATTTTCCTAATTGCAGTAGATTGGATAATGCGACAAACAGCGGGCAATTAGGGGACAGGCATAAAATAGACCCACACAAAAAACTTGGAGGATCTGAACTTCACCAATGATATATGTCTGATTTCCCACAAACTGGAAGATATGCAAGTGAAAAGCAACAAGCTGGCAGAAGAAGCATCAAAGATAGGACTTCAAGTGAACATAGATAAAACAGAGGTGATGAAGATTCCTGGCCAACAGCAGCAACAACAACAGACGACAATGAGCATAAATGGGAAGCATTGTTTCAACTACAGGCGAATGGAACTGACGAGGATATCAAAGCCAGAATCGGAAAAGCAAGGCAGGCTTTCATTACCCTTAAGTCTGTGTGGAGGTCAACAGCACTCAGCATGAAAATGAAAATAAGATCCGGATTTTCAGCTCCATTGTGAAGTTAGTCAGTGCTACTTAATGTACGGATCACAGACTTGGCCAGCGCGTCATAAAGAGCACCTCAAACAAACTGCAGACCTTCATCAACAGCTATCTTCGCTCAGTACCCAAGATCAGATGGTCAGAAAAGATCAGCAACAGAGATCGCTGGCTATGAGCGAACCAACCAGGAACCGATTGTGAAACAAATAGACAGGAAGAAATGGAGATGGATTGGCTTGCCATACTCTGAGTAAACCATCAAGTGACATCACTAGACAAGCCATTGCTCGAGTGGAACCCAACAGAATGGGAAGCGGCCAGTTGGTCGTCAGTGTGAGGGTGACTTGGAGGAGGTCATGTGAGGAGGAGATGAAAGCATGTGGGCAGACTTGGAGCGGGGTGAAAAGTTGGCAGAAAACAGAAGGCAATGGAGACGCTCAGCTGAAGCCCTATGTTCCTCTAGGAATTAAAGGAAATAATAATATAATATAATAATCCAGAATCCGTAAAGATAGGTTTAGTTAAATATCTTTATAATCAGGCCAAGTGCCTAATTAGTAGTCCAAAGGATTTAAATAAGGAAATCAAATAAGTAAAGGAAGTATTACTAGTGTATAACCACTCATCAGAACTTGTTCAAAAACATATGAAGAGTCATAAAAACACTAATACTAGCAATAAAAGTGACGAAAATAATCTAGAATTCAAAGCGTCTGTAGTACTGTCGTATAAAGAAGGAACGTCAGACGTATTACGTAGGATTCTCAACTAGGCTGAAATTAGACTTGTATTTAAATCAACCGGTCAAACTCTCTGAGAGATAGGCTTTGTTGGCTTAAGGACTCAGTGGATTCAATTCAGAAAATCAAATATAATTGACCAAACACCATGCAATGACTCTCAGTGAGGTCAATTATATAGGTCAAACTAAGAGATCGGGGTCGGTCAGCTAGATTATTGAAACACGAACATTTAGCTAGACCGAGAATGGTGATTGGCCCTGCTAGGTTAATTAACCTGAAAAAATGCATGGTCATAACATTGTACTACATTCACTTGTATGTAATCACAAAATAAGGTGGTGTGTATTAAAAAGTAATATAGTTAGTTGGAGACACAGAGAGGTTATTCACTGAAGCTTTGTCTATCGATTCAACACCTCGCACGTGCAATTAGAATGTCGTAACGCCTATATCTGAGATATGGAAAGTGGCAACAAGCAACAAATGTGAAGTTGGAGAGACAGAATGGAGAGAAAATTATGTAGAAGACAAACTGTGAAAATGCGTCACTAAATTGATATGATTATGAGTGTCAATAATTTATGCTCGAGACCTTGTCATCCAGTTGTTAATACGGAATCATTACTCACTGTGTGATATTTTTAAAATAAGCTTATCTAATATGGAATTACATTCTACCACCAAACTGCTCAAGTTCTTCTCTTACATTAAGGAGTTCAGACAGCTTTATCCCGTACTCAATCAGAAATGAGCATGAAAATTTGCTTTCAAGTCTGACCATAGATTGATATGAGTTACGCATATGCAATACACATTGACAACTTCTATGTCGCTAGTTTCGACGTAATTACAAATGAAGCATATTGTTTCGGTTAGGCGGATGCTTGGGAATAAAGAGGCGACATCTAGTGAGAGCATTTGTCTTTCAAACACGTTGATATCCTTCACTGAGTTGATGAAGTCAAACGTATTTCTGAGGCTATATTTTGTCATATGTCTTTTTACTGATTCAAGGATATGAGCTAGCCACTTCGCGATTTGATGATATGGTGAGTTAGCTATGTCTATCACAGGTCGAAGTGGGACATTCTCCTTGTGCACTTTAGGTAGTCCATACAATCTTGGAATAGTTGGACTGCATGAATTTATTTGCTCATAAACCTCCGGTGTTATGAGTGAATCTTCCTTCATTCTTTTCAGCAATTTCGTATGTAAGTTTTCTGTTCTTTCGGTTGTGTCTTTCTGGTTAGGTTCTTCGAAGGTAATTCGAAGAATTTGGTGTTGTCTGATAGTATATTTGTTAATTTCTCATTATAATCCGATCTATTCATTGCCCTTATCAGGACAGCCGAGGACTATATCTTGATTTTCTTGAAGTTGTTTAAGTTGTCTTCTGCGTTCTTTGGTCAGTATATAACGGTGGCTTGGTTGCGTACGAATGTACTTGTAACAGCTGTCGAGAATTGAGGCTTTGAATTGATCCAGATCTTTTTCAGAAGTAGGTGACAAATCGGATGTCTGTGATATTAAATTCTCAAACTGCACTCTAGTTTGTAGTTCGTTCATTTTACTCGATACATGGTAAAATTTCGGGCTAAGTGATAGCACTTGTATTTGAACAGGAGTCAGGGGAAAATTCGAGAAATTAAAGACATATTTCTCAGGATTCTGTGGAAACGACGAAAGAGTTTCAGATGGTTTCAAGCTTTTTGTTAGTCTTGAAGTGGTATCGTTGCAACTTTTTTGTATTACACTAGATACATAATCCTGGGATGTTTGCCGTTCATCATCGGATAATTCATTTAAAGCATGGGTTCTTTGTAATATGTTTCGCTCAAGTTCGGGTATGCGTGAGCGTATGGCATCGATGTGATTCAGTGTGTGATATTTTAGTGTCTTTGAATTAGGGTAAATATGATTCCGGTGGAGATTCTTCCAGTAATATTTTGGATACTCATGATTATCGATGCATCGTTTAAGAAAATTAAGCTCCGTGTTAACTTCAGCAAGCTTGACAGAAAAACGCAGGAATTTGTCCAATTCCTTTACTGTCATAGGGTTCTTGGAGTTCTTCAATGTATGAAATATTCCCATCTTGATTCATAAGAAAAAGGCACAAACAGCGAAGAAAATTTTCTTTTCGACGATTCGTTTTAATGTGCTGTACAATCGTGACTATATGAAACAAAGAAACCTTTAGACCAATCAGATACTGGTACACTTTGCCCTTGAAAAATTGTACCACATAATGTAAGATGTAAGAAGGGATGACTAGTATTAAGTTAGAAAAGAGACGGAAGTAAGCATGACGTAATAAGCGTGAGATAATGACCAACTAATCAATAAACTCGTGTAGAATGGACAGGAACTAGTGGAAAGGCGATAGTGTTTCATATAAAATCTGTATGTGAAGAAGCAATGTTATTAATAAACAGTAATAGAGTGGTAATACTTATACTTATATCAATACAATGTGGATTTTGGGAATAATAATGAAAATAAAAGTATTAACAATAATAATAATAATGGTGAACTTACATAATAAAAGAAGGAAGCGAAATTGTAGTGAGGACTTTACTCTGACCATGGTAGGGTGAGAGAATATTTGTATGTAAGTAGATGATACTTTCATAATCTGTGATGAAAAATCTGATTTAGATTGTCTCCTCAAAACCTTTAACGCAGCTCATCCATCAATAAAATTCACCTTAGAACGCGAATCGAACAATGCATTTCCATTCCTCAATGTACTACTCACTAGAAGACACGACTGTACGATCGAAAGATGGATATACCGCAAGCCAACATGGACTGGACAGTCACCTTGTCACTATGTAGCCTACTTGAGTCCATAACTGTTTTGATGATAAAGGTTTCCAATTTAGGCAGTGTCTCTCTTTGTGTTTGAATTTAGTGCTAACCAGGAACAGGTGACTATGTGTACAGAACTGTGGAAGACGTTCACCTTTGTCCGTTCGTCAGCATGGAACTCCGTATAATAATATAATATATATGTAACATAATGCTTTAATTGTCTCAGCTTCCCTACTTGAACAGTGAATTCGCCTGCTAGAATGGTTATGTGTGAGTGTTTTTCTTTGAGAAGCAAACTCGACAACTTGTGATAGAATTCATATCCTTTACTTCATGAAAATTTCAGTCTGATGTGGCCTAAGTGGAGATTATAAAAAGACCTCGATGGGTGTTAACATTTTTTCTTCCTCTAATGGATCTGCACGGTACACACATGACTACTAATTGGGATCCAGTCATTCAGAAATTTTTCTGCCCTTGCACTCAATACCATACCCATACCGACTAGCGGAAGAGCCTCTTGACACTTTTCAGGTGAATTTAGTAGATTCACCGAGCTTGTCCGACACGGTTGAGTGAATGACCAGACTTGGGTCTTGCATTGGTGTCTCTGGAACATTACTAACATCCGTAACTCGGAATGCCAGAGTTCTGACTAGTGAAACATGTTGTTCTATTGGGAAAAGCAGTTTGACGTTAAATTGTCCAATATAAAGTTGGCAGCTTGGTTTTAGGAGATCACGAGTAGTTTTTTTCCGGTAGAGTTAAGAAAAGATGAGCGTCCTGCATGTGGACTGGTACTAACCGTGGGGAAAAGCAAGAAGATAAAGGTGAATGATGATCAGGAAAGCTTTGTGTTCTCTATAGAAGTGTGTGGGTGACTATTACTTTTTAATTACCCACACAGTGGGAGTTGAATCCTTGGGGTGCCCGGAACAGAAGGAGCATTAGTGTTCGTGTGATTGCATAGTCTAGGGGCAACTACCTGAGACCGATCACACATAGCCTGTTTGAATTGGCTTTCAAATTTGTGTCTGTATTAAGATCCTATGGCCGGTTACGAACCGCCTCAATGTAAGTTGGGATATCTGTCCAATTTTCGGGGTCGACCTTTTCTAACCTACCCTTTTTGCGGAGGGGAGAGGCAGCATAGCTGGCATGCTGAACATCTGAGAGAAACACCTCACTGTCATTTCATCTCTATTCCACACCGGTACAACTTCACCCACAGACATCCAATATAGTATAGGTGAGTTAAATTATGATGGAAATTGCCATTAGGTTAATGGTTGTCTGAACAATCTTTCTGGAGTGGTAGGACACATAAAAACACAAGTTTCAGACAGCGTAGCTCGTTTGTACATTGTGATATGCAAGCCCAACCATCAAATCCAGATAACAGCTATCGGTCAGACCCATTTCCCTATTTCGTAGTTTCTTAAACATCGTCGTTCATTAAATCCATCTCTCCGCCATTCGATATTCTTCAAACTGATATACATATTTATATCTACATCTATATACTACTTATAGAATTTTTTCAGTAGGACACACCACACTGTTATCTGATTGGTCTTTTTTTATTTCCTTTATTATTAAGTTAATTTTACCTGCATATTTGATTGCAAATGTCTTATATTCTCATTTGTTACACAACAGACACCATGTGACACTCGCTAATGAGATGTGAACCTTACCAGTATAATTGATCAATTAGACAGAACTAGAGTGCTTGAATGTTATTCTGAATAAATATTATGTGTTTTTAATTGGCAAAATAAAACGTAATCATGGTGAGAAATGTTAGCAGAGAGTTTATTGTCTCATTAGCATATATTTTTTACTCAGTTATAAATTCACTGTATTCACAATTAAATATAGCAGATAATATATGTAATAATAATATTTGTCATATAATTTCTATTTATTCAGTAGTAGTAGTTCATTAGCTCTTTTCTCACATTTGCCACTTCATTATACAACGCCCGGGCTGAATGCAGTATGGTTGAATTTTTGAAATTTAGCTGTACAAGCATAAATTCTTACGAAATTTCTTCTGGTTTTGTCCCTCGAAGTGACACAAGGAGAAGGTTGCGAATAAAGAGGATATTCGGTAATAGACAAGATGTCTGTAGCCAGTTGCTTGCTAGAATCCAAATGTCTCTCAACAAAACTGTCAGCCAGTTGAGTAAAAGGAACACTACTAATATATTATTATTCCCTTTAGTTCCTAGAGGAACACAGGGCTTCAACCGAGCGTCTCCATTGAGTTCGGTTCTCTGCTAGAGCTTCCACCTGGCTCCAAGTCTGCCCACACGCTTTCATCTCCTCTTCACATCACCTCCTCCAAGTCACCCTTGGACGACCGACTCGCCACTTCCCACTCAAGTTCCACTCGGTTGATGGCCTGGCATATGATGTCACTTGATGGTTTGTTTTTTCCGATTAAGGCGAATCCACCATCATTTCTTCCTGCATATGTTTTGCACAATCGGTTCGTGATGGGTTGGTTCGTTCATTTCCAGAGATTCCTCCCTTTTTCTGATCTTTTCTGGCCAGCCATCTGAATTTGAGTATTGGGCAAAGGCAGCTGTTGATGATGGTCTATAGATTTTTGAGGTGCTCTTTATGATGCGCCAAGTCTCTGATCCGCATAGTAGCACTGAATTCACGTTATAGTTGAAAATCCGTATCTTATTTTTCATGCTGAGTGGGGCTGTTGACCTCCACACAGACTAGAGGGTTATGAAAGTTTGCCTTGCTTTCCCATTTCACGCTTTGATATCCTCGTCAGTTCCATTCGCTTCCCAGGTAGGTAAAGGAGGTTGTTTCTTTCAGGTTTCTCCCATTTATACTGATTGTTGTCTGTTGTTGTTGTTGCTGTTGGTGTTGGCCAGGAATCTTCATCACCTCTGTTTTCTCTATGTTCACCTAAGTGAAGGCCTATCTTTGATGCTTCTTCTTTGGCCATCTTGTTGCTTTTCACTTGCACAACTTCCAGTTTGTGAGAAATCAGACATATATCATCGACGAAGTTCGGATCCTCCATGGTTTTTGTTTACATATATATATATATATTCCCAATGCTTTTTCAATGAGTACTTCAGACACAATAATGAATGTATAAGTAAAATGTATCGTGTGATAATAGGTTTCTCTGTTGTATTGGAAAGCCCAGAAAATACCAGAATATCTGCAGTTATCGTTGACTTTTGACAACACAGTAAGAAGACGTAGTTTATCTGAAATGTGTAATGTGTTTTTACGCAACACACTGGACATTTTGATCACACACACACACACACACACGTACTTGTCATACACAGTAATATAGGTCATGAATCAGTACAATACACGTCAAGGTAAAAAAGAATGGGTGGGAGATGACGTACAAGTGTAGGTAAAAAGAAAAAAAAATACCAGAAAACAAACAAACAAAGAAGAGGTTGAAAATATTATGAAGTAAACTGAAACTTAGTTCTAAATTGGATTATCAAGGCAGGTTTAAAGTGATAACAAATAACTTTTGGGCACAGATGACAAATTTCAGTCTCTTTTTCTCGTTAAGGCTATAACGAATTTAAGTATGTGACCCAACCTTGTTTTATATATGGGTTTAAAGGCATTATTGAAATCAGCCTTATGACCAGTCTCTGTAATGTGCTTTTGCTGTAGATGATATTGGACGTCTATTTCCGGGACTATTTGTATCCGGCGATATTATTTGCTGTTGCAGCCACTTTGGAATATGTTCTGTAGCTGTAACCTGCATAGACCGATGGGTCCTTCCTATATTTGAGTGTCCACACATACGTCTTGAGTTCTATATAACCGTGTATGACAAGTACGTGTGTGTGTGTGTGTGTGTGTGTGTGTGTGATCAGAATGTCCGAAAAGTGTTGCGCGATTACAAATTACACATTTCAGATCAACTGTGTCTTCTTATTGTGTTGTCGAAATTCATAAAGGGAACTAATCGCTTTAAATTATCACTGAACTTCACATCTATAAATGTCACATTCATATTGCTGTGATTATCTGCAATGAAAATATGATCCTTGAAGATTTAATTCATACTATCCATTAGCGCTTTAGGAGAAGAACCAGTCTTAATGTTCGATTTTCCTGACATTTAACTCCGAGTAATGGATGCTGACTGAATGCAGAAATCTATCTACAGAATGTCTTCGTCGAATAGACAGTCCAAACATTACCCCTGAGAGTATTTACGAAGCTTTCATCAACCTACTAGGCAACATCTTCAGCGCACACTTCAATTTGAAGTGAGGCTTTAGATTTCTCCACGAGTTTATTAATTATCCCTCCTGGTGGGTGACCTTGGACGTGATTGGTTGTTTCTGTGTGTTTTCACACTCTCTGGGCTACTTGTATTGGAACTGATTGTTTTCTTGAACTTTGACCCTTTGTGTATAAGATTTCCTTCTTATTGATAGGTAAATTTAGGCTATATCAGTGTGTTTATTTATTGACGATACACTTGCATACTAGGCTTCTAAAAATTCTCTGGCATTCTTCTTGTTTACTCTGTCTAATATTTGAACATTGTCCCAGTCGAATTGATGTCCGTGGTTGTCTGTATGTAGTGATATGAGGGAGTGGGTATCACGTCTTTTGACGGCTAGCTTATGTTCATGGATACGAAGAAGAAAAAGGGGACGTCCACTTTGGCCAATGTAGTGTTTTTCTCAGTTATTACAATATATTTTGTAGATGATTTTGGTTTTATCTTCTTTCGTTGTTGAGTCTTTTGGTTGACATAGAACAGAGTGAAGTGATTTTGTTGGTTTATGTACGACGTCAATTTCTAATGGTATGAAGAGTCTTGCAGTGATTTCTGAGATATCCTTTATATATGATAAGGCGATTTTCTTTGTGCTTACCTTGGGGGCCTTTCATTTGATAGGTTGGTTTAGGGACAGATGTCTTTTGATGAAATTCCATGGATATCCATTCTTTTGGAAGAAGACCATGAGATATCATCCTTCAATTTTCTTTTCTGTGGGAGTGCTGCAATGAGTCCTGTCCCTCTTGAATAGTGTTTGCGTGCAATTCCTTTTGTGTATTGTATTACATTTTAAAAGAGCTTTTCTGTTTATGGGATCTCAAAACACAGAGTGTCATTTGATAAGATCGTGAATGTCGAAACACTGAACTAACTGGTAAATGCAAACCAACAGCTTTTACTTTGTATAAAAGTTTGATATTTTGATGAATGTATTCCTGTTTCTAATATCTTTTGGGTTCCAGTTAATTCTAATCTCTATTAATGAGGGGATGAAGTAATATCAGCGGTACTGAAAGATGGCATGTCACTTACTTAACAAACTTCATTAAGTTATGATTACTACTAAGTGGGTAATGATCAGAAGTGTGTGTGTGTGTGTGTGAATGGTTACCACTTCTTGGCTGCCCACACCATGGAAGGTGATTTTTTCTTGGGGTACATGAAACAGAAAGAGCAGTAGTAATGCGCTGCCAGAAGCCAGTCAGACACGGCCTGTTCCAATTGGTTTTTGGGACAACATCTGTATTAAGATCATATCTCCAGTATTGGACTGCCACAAGACATGTGCTGATGTCCGATTTTCAAAGTCGACCTTTTCCAATCCTGCTTATTCTTCAGCAGCCTAGCTAGCATGCTGGTTGTCTGCGGGAATCAACTTACTGCTGTTACATCTCTATCCTCTCGCAGTACAACTTCGCTCACAAATCCTTAACAACAAATTACAATATGACGGTAACGGCTTTTTATTCTAATACTTATCCGAACAACATCTCTGGCATGGTATGTATGACCTCCAAGAACATTACTATCAGCCAGTTTAGCTCGTTTGTTCATTGTGATTTGCAAGCCTGGCCATCACTTCAAGATAGCAACTATTGGTTGGTTAGCGAAAAAAAGCTTGGTTGTCTACATCATTACTACATCATCGAATAAATATATTCTACACTAACTGATCACCGGATGACAAAGATTTCAGTAGTCTAGTTGAAAGTATACTATTCAAAAGCTGTTGACACAGTGAGCAATGTAGTCTGCAAGTTCAGTGACACGACAGCGCTGCACAAAATAGTACATTTTTTAATCTTCGTACTAGTAGGCATAAAAAGCCACAACCTTTGTATTTGGACTGCAATAGTGCTTGGCAGTCAGCCTCATGTCTATAGTATTCTAGTTGAAAAAAATAAGTGATAAGGCTGGAATCAGAGGTCAGCACTTGGTAAATGTGGTCCGCCTATTCTCTTATGATTACTGAGTATCAGCATGGCTAGTATCGTGGAATGAAATTATGCAGGAGATGTTATTTTGTCACCAAATACCAACAACAATGAACAAATTCATTATAATAAGGGTTTTTGTATTTCCCAATGAATGGAAAACAAAACGATATTGTCGTTTTTACTGACGTTTCGCTGTTTAGTGCTAACAGCTTTATCAAAGTATTATTAAAACGGAATTTACAAAATCTCAGCATATAAAACTGATATGTATCCACATGTATCCACATGTGTGTGTTTTGTTTTTGACAGTCTATTATATTTTGCTATGTGTATATGGATCGATATTTCATTACAACTGACGATATGCTTTTGTCTGTCCACTAACTAAATAAACATATATGGCCTTATTATCACATGACATTCCAACCAATCATGGTAAGACGTTGTCTTATTGGTTCGTGTGTATTAGCCATTTTCATATATACTTTTGTATTAGACACTTGTTCATTCTTGTTTCCCACGTTTCGTACATCTAAGTACCCTTCCACTCACACACTCGTGTGACATTTATTTTCCTTGTCTGGAAAATACAAGTATCATCGTAAACATGATGGTCTCCTGATTTCCCTTTTTCCGCGTCAGGACTATTAACTACTCGACGAGTATATAACATAAATGGCGACGGGGAAAACTTACTATTAACCACTCAGCAGCAGAACATAGCAATAACAAAGTGTTAATGTGTGAGAAAATAGACTTTGTTCAATTTTAAAAGGACATATCGAAAGTCAAAATAACAATGAAGATAACTAATACCAAATATCAAATGTAATATTACATCTGCTAAGGTATCAAAACAAATTTTACTAATTTGATCATCCTTCGTCAGTCTGTTGTCATTTTTCGTTGTCAATTTGGTCAATTGGTGAAGATACCAAACCGGGTTTAGATTGTTGGATTTGACCAGTGTGTAAAATTATTAAATCTGTGTGTGTTTACATATTGAACTTACTTATCGCATTCATGTAGATTTTGTCACTATATGGGGGAAGGGTTTGTTGCAACCAGGTCATATTCTCTTTTCACTAGATAAGGAGTGCTTCTGATATCAGACGTTCTTTGTGATTTCACTAAAAGAAGACGAATACAAAAATTCTTGAAACTCGAAGAAAAGAAACAACCAAAGAAAACCTCAGCAAATGATATGAAGAATATTAGAGCCATACATAACATCTCAGACAAGATACTAACTGAAAATGAAATCTCATTACTACAGAAATGTCTGGATTTCAATATCACTAGAAAGCCATTATCGGTCCAGGAAATGGCACCTATGATTGAACCTGCTCTACAACAACTCACCAATGAAGAATCACAATCTGCTCGTCAAAAGATATCACACATATTAATGACACAACGAAAAATACCATCTAATCTCACCAAACAAGAATATGAAGCCTTAAGAAATTTGAAAAAAAGATAAAATCAACCTTATAACGAAAGCCGACAAGGGAAACGTCATTGTGATAATGAACAGAACGGATTATGAAAAGAAGGTGATTGAACGCCTATCTGAAGAACCATCCTTATCCATTGAAGAGAAGAAGGAATCAGCCGAATTCAACAAAATGAAACTAAATACAAACAGACTCCATGAAGAAATGAAACCCAAAATTGAAAATTCTCTCTGGTTCAAGCTAAAACCAAAATTTTATGTACCTTCAAGATTCTACAGTCAACCAAAGATACATAAACCCACAGTAATAGATTTCACCAACTCACCGACATACAACCTCTCTAAATACTTACTGTCCGTACTACTGTGGTGAGAGCAGGCCGTGAGAAAATATGAGCAAGGCTGATTCAACAACCAATCACAGCAAAGTTAACGTGGCAAAATATGATTCGCAGATAGAGAACTCTATTTGTCGAGGAATCCCGAAACAACCAATCAGAAGCCTGCGCTTGTCTACTTGCATAAGCTATAATAATGTATGTGAAATATGTATAAATACGTGTTGATTTTCATAATAAAACGATCTGTTGCCTGGCCCTTGTCTTCTGTTGTTACATTTGGTGTCGCTGCCTACCGACAAATGGAAAGCCTATGCCCTGCTGTTTTTGATGGAGACATATGGATCTTCGGGCAGGACTTCAAGGCTTCTGCGCAGTTGAGTGGCGGTCAAGATCTGTCAGCGATGGAGCTGCTACTTGGGACGCTGCTGGGAGGTCGGGTGAAAGCAGCATATGAAAGTGTGAGCCGAAATACTGACGAATGTTCGACAGGGTCAGGCAAAAAGTTTCCAAAGTGGGAAGGACCACATATGGTCACTTCGAGATGGGATTACGTGGACACGATCGCAGTGACGAACAATGAGAGGCGCCTGAACGTCAGCGAGCTCCAAAAATGGATACAGCGAGACAAGCCAACGATGACGCCTGCACCAAGTAGATCAAGCCGACTTCAGTCGCACGTATTTGACGGGGGGACGAGTGTGGTGAGAGCAGGCCGTGAGAAAATATGAGCAAGGCTGATTCAACAACCAATCACAGCAAAGTTAACGTGGCAAAATATGATTCGCAGATAGAGAACTCTATTTGTCGAGGAATCCCGAAACAACCAATCAGAAGCCTGCGTTTGTCTGCCTAACTTCTTATAAACAACCAATCAGATGACTGCGCTTGTCTACTTGCATAAGCTATAATAATGTATGTAAAATATGTATAAATACGTGTTGATTTTCATAATAAAACGATCTGTTGCCTGGCCCTTGTCTTCTGTTGTTACATTTGGTGTCGCTGCCTACCGACAAATGGAAAGCCTATGCCCTGCTGTTTTTGATGGAGACATATGGATCTTCGGGCAGGACTTCAAGGCTTCTGCGCAGTTGAGTGGCGGTCAAGATCTGTCAGCGATGGAGCTGCTACTTGGGACGCTGCTGGGAGGTCGGGTGAAAGCAGCATATGAAAGTGTGAGCCGAAATACTGACGAATGTTCGACAGGGTCAGGCAAAAAGTTTCCAAAGTGGGAAGGACCACATATGGTCACTTCGAGATGGGATTACGTGGACACGATCGCAGTGACGAACAATGAGAGGCGCCTGAACGTCAGCGAGCTCCAAAAATGGATACAGCGAGACAAGCCAACGATGACGCCTGCACCAAGTAGATCAAGCCGACTTCAGTCGCACGTATTTGACGGGGGGACGAGTGTGGTGAGAGCAGGCCGTGAGAAAATATGAGCAAGGCTGATTCAACAACCAATCACAGCAAAGTTAACGTGGCAAAATATGATTCGCAGATAGAGAACTCTATTTGTCGAGGAATCCCGAAACAACCAATCAGAAGCCTGCGTTTGTCTGCCTAACTTCTTATAAACAACCAATCAGATGACTGCGCTTGTCTACTTGCATAAGCTATAATAATGTATGTGAAATATGTATAAATACGTGTTGATTTTCATAATAAAACGATCTGTTGCCTGGCCCTTGTCTTCTGTTGTTACACTACAACCACTACAAAAGGACACTCAAAATATTGTACTATTATCCTTGTTATTTGGTTTAGTGATTTTCATTGTTATTTTGACTTTATATATATATCCCATTTAACTTGACTGAGAAACGTCAGTAAAAACAACAATATCGTTTTGTTTTTCATTCATTGGGAAATGCGAAAACCTTTATTATGTAATGAATATCATATGCCCAATGCCCAAATTTTTTCAAACTGTTAAAAGTGAACTTGGTTTGGACATATAAAACTGAATAAATTCGTTATTGTTAAATAATTTTCACTTGAATCTGCCGATGTTTGAAAATCATTATGTGGTGTACAGTAGAAATTAGTGACTAATACTCCTTAGCTGTGTAATCTAAACGCCAGGAGCTAAAACTGTCACTAAAATTGCTATAGTTGTCGTTTGGACTAAGTTACTCATAACATAGTTTTAATGTATAAGGTTGTAGAGATGATGAAGACAACCGACCACCAACAGCAACAACAACAACAACCATCACCGGTCTACATCAACGGGAGAGATTTGGAAGCGGTCACTCACTTCCTTCAATTTTCCGGTTAGGAATCACTGTTCCAACCACAGGAGGGTGGGACGGGTTAAGATGTCAAAGTCAGTCAGCCAGCCATCTAGAATCAGAAAGCCAAGATACGCCTTCATCATCCTGAAACCAGTTTAGAAATCTTCTGCACTAACTTGGCATAAACAACAAGATTCAGACTTTCAACACAAATGTGGGGTCCATCAGTCAGTTATTTTATACGAGTGGAAAACTTGCACTATGCGGCCACAAAAAAGGCATTTCGATACACTATATTGCAGACTTTTATCAACGGCTGCCTACGTTTGTTGAGTACGTAACAATGTGATTGTACACTTTTTAGGTACTTGTATAAATTCGAGATATTGTACATAATTTTTGTTTAAATCGCTTCTTGTTGAAATATACATAATTTCCGTGTACGATTAAAAAAATACACTCTGCTGTTGGAGACTTCGTCTTCTCCCTGGTCACCTCTACTTACTTGCTCCACTCTCACCGTGTTGTAACTTTGGATTTATTGTAGGAGCCTACTACTTTCATCCGAAGACATTTCTACAACCGGAACACGGCAGCTACAGCAGACGCAGTCCAAACAGTTAACGTGCCTGTGGATTATATAATTAATTTGTAGCCGAGGACTTACAGTTTATAACCAAGTAATCCTTTTTGTTGCTATAACTCGTCACTGTATTTTTGGTAATATATTGTGATTTAACACTCCACTGACTTGGATTATTACTTTTATACTTGGAATGTTAGTGAACTCTAATATTAGTCCCCTACACGTTGCTGTCTGCATACTGTAGATCAAATGGTTAGCCAGCGGGCCAGAATAAACTAGCAACAAGAAACTCTGACTTCCAACAAACCCATAAAGGGCCGATCGCTCAACAAATATGTAGGAGAAATTTCGCGAGATGATGTCGTCATTTCGTAGTTTCTTTACAAACGCTTTACAACTAACATGGTTAACAATAATAAAATAAAGCGCATGACAATTACTCAGTTAAGTAAAAAAACAAAAGTACATACTTAATTTAAATAGGTCATGTTGTTCATGGTAGGCGAAGATTGAAGTCTATTGTTTTTTGTACATACAGTTTAGGCTGCATGTGATTAATCCAGAGTGTGACTTATTTCGACGTAGTGATTTGTTAAATGATATAGGATAATGCTTATTTTGTATACAGTTGCAATAGAACTTTAATCGTATACGTATTGCTATGAAAATAAATAAAATGAAAGTCCAGTCACAGTATGAAAACCTCTATGATCAAATCTATGATTTAACTCCTTCTAGTAAAGCTAATCTGGACTGATTTAAAGTTAAACTGGTGGATATTTCTCACCAATTTCTAAATGCTAGAATACACCAGAAAAATGGTTTATCAAAAGAACACCACGCTGCACTTAAGGAATTAATCGAAAAAGATAATCTTGTTATCCTTAAATCTGATAAGGGAGAAGGCGTTGTCATTATGAACAAATTGGATTATCAAAATAAAATGAATGACATTCTCAAAGATCAGTCCAAATTTCTGGTGAACAATGCTACTGATAATGTGCTGCTTGTGGAGAAGTAGATCAATCGTCAGCTTCAGATTTTATAAATGAAAAACTTTATAAACAACTTAAAGGAATTGGGTCACATACTCCTCAGCTTTATGGTCTTCCGAAGATCCACAAAACTGGGAACCCACTGAGACCCACCTTAGACATGTGAAATTCTCCTTACGATAAAATCGCAAAATGGATTACAGAGGTCCTTACGCCTGTAAGAGACTCAATATCAAATCATTCTGTAAACAGTTCATTTGATCTGACAGATATGCTAGACACCTTGAAAATTAAAGAAAAGGTTATGTGTTCAATTAACATAGAATCTTTATTCACCAATGTTCCTCTACATGAATTTGTTGATTTCATTTGCGATTACATCACAAGCAATGAGATAAACTTACCTATTCCTGTAACTTACATTAAAGACATCCTCTTAATGTGTACAGAAAATATAAGATTCACCTTCAAATAAAAGGCACACAAACATGTCGATGGTGTTGCGATGGGGGGCCCTCTTGGACTCCGGTTAGCAGATATTTTCATGTCGAAATTAGAGAAACAAATGTAAGGTGTGCTTGGAGAATTTATGCTGTATAAACGTCATGTGGATGATACTCTCATTATTGGTATTAATAGTAAATCTATTGAAAACTTTATGGCCTTATTTAATCATATTCATACAAATATCCGACTGACTTCCGAACTAGAATCGAATAATAAACTCGGTTTCCTGGATATTACTATGACTAGTAGAGATGATGGAACGATTCAGCGATCTATTTTTCGTAAACATACTTGGAGTGGACAATATCTTCATTTTACCACTTTTGTTCCTATCCAGTATAAACGTTCCCTAATGAAATGTTTGTTCTCAAGGGCTCGAAAAATATGCACGAGTGACACATTGATGGATGAGCTTCAACATATACATTCAGTTTTATTAGCTAATGGTTATCCGGAAAACTTTATCACTTGTCACATTAAAGAAAGACCTTATCTCGAAAAGACAGCTTCTGTGCCAAATAAAGCTATCTTTATTAATCTACCATTCAAGGGCGACCAGATCATGCAGTTGACGGCTCAAAGACTTTGGTCAGTCGTCACACGCACATTCTACGCCGCATCTCTTTTTCTCATTTGCCGAATATTTTCAATCCCTGTACCTACGATTAAAGAAGGAAATTCTGTGAACCCTACTTCAAACTGTATCTACAAGTACACCTGCAGCTGCGGTGACACCTATATAGGTAGAACCATCAGAATGTTCCAATGTGGTCGTCGAAAAGAACATGTTCCAAAATGGTTATTAAAACACGTAGAAAATTCTGATGCAATTAATCTGAATAGAAATCAATCATCTCCATCCATTGCAAAGCACTTATGATTAATGTCAGGTCACAAAGTCAAAATTAATGACTGCTTCACAATTATTTCATCACATAACTTTAATTCAAGGTTGGTTGCTTAAAGGTGATGGAAGCACTTTGGGAAAATTAATCACATACATCCTGTACTCTATGTGTACAAAAAAATAGACTTCAATCTTCGCCTACCATGAACTACATGACCTATCTAAATATGATTGGTCATTAGTATACACTTTTGTTTTCTTATTTAACTGAATAATTGTCATGCGCTTTATTTTATTATTGTTAACCATGTTAGTTGTAAAGCGTTTGTAAAGAAACTACGAAATGACGACATCATCTCGCGAAATTTGTCTTCTTAATGCCTTATTCAAATTTATCAAAGGGACTAATTGTTTTAATATGTGGGAGAAAATGGAAATGCATTGATCGGGCAAACATTGAAAAGCCTATCGAACCAAATCGTGAGCAACGCAAGCCATTGCTCGAGTGCGTTGAAGTTTCTGTAGCATTTTGATTGATTTGCTGGCGTAGGGGAGCCAGGTCTACGCCCAAATGTCCCACTTTCCCTAGACTTACGACCATTTTGTCATAACTGAACTGAATAAATCAGTTGCTACTTTGTTATGTCTACGCCTGTTAATTACTAAAACGGTAATCAACTCGAATGGCACGCTAATACGTCTATCCGACCGTTGTATCTTCCGATTCACTGAACCACGCAAATATCAAAAGACAAAGGCTGGCCTGCAACTGTAGGAAGATATTGTATTATTACTATACTATATGGTTCAAGAAACAACGCTTGATATTAATGCATTTTCTATACCATATATAAAGGCGGTGTGAGAATGGATTGTTTTTTTATTAGCTGGCAATGCCTATTCTCATTGGTTGGCGATCCAACAAAGACCAAGGTGAGACAGAAGATGATGAATTGATCACACACTAAATCACACTATGCGTGAGAAATGATATATCGTCATAGTAACTCCATCACAAGATAAATCACACGATTCATGAGAAAGGATGATATACTATTTTATGCTGGCTTCTATCACAGTTAGAAATTTAGCGAGCTAGCAACCCAAACGTGGACATTATTATTACTATTATTCCACAGTTCATATATATATATATATATATATATATATATATATATATATATATATATATATATTGACGAAGTTAAATTATCATGTCGCGTGGGTGTGATCACTCCAATGACGTTGAACACATGCTAATCGTTGGATAATGAGGCCTTTCATTAATACGGTGCTAATATGATCGTTATTCCCCCTTTAAGGAGCGAATTTAACCCAGATCACATTTTTAAATACTGTTTGGACAATATGTTAATAGCTCGTTAGGTTTACGATTGGGGTTAAAGTTAGGATCAGGGCTATAATTATGATAACGGTTAGGATAAGGGTTAATTAAGTATGTGTAGAGCATCGTGGTGGTAGAATCTAATTGTATATTAGGTAATTTTATTTTAAAAATATCCCATAGTGAGTGATGATGCAGTATTAACAACTGGATGACAAGGTTTCAAGCATTAATTATTGACACCCATAACCGCATATCAATTTTAGTCACACGGCTTCACAAAATGTCTTATATATATATTTCCTCTCTTTATGACTCTCCCTCTCCCCCTTCTTGTTTGTTGCCACTTTCCATATCTCCGGTAAAGGCGTTGCGTCATTCCAATACACGTGTGCGGTGTTGAATCGTCAGTAATTAACCTTGCTGTCTCTCCACACAACCATATTACTTTTGAATACTCTCAACCTGTCCCACCCACCTTATATTGAGATTACATGCAAGTGAATGTAGTGCAATGCAGTGGTTCAGCTTTTTTCTCGGCAGGGTCAATCATCATTCTGGGTCTAGCTAAATTTTTATGTTTCAATAATCTAGTTGACCGACCCTGTTCTACCAGTGTGACCTATGTAATTGACCTCACAGTCATTAATTGCATGGTATTTGGTAATTTTTTCTTAAATGGATCTGTTGTGTTCTTAAGCCGACAAAGTTTATCCCTAAAAGAGTTGGTTGGTTGATTTAAATGCCAGCCGAATTTCAGCCTCTTTGAGAATCCTACGTAATGCCTCTGACGTTTCTTCTTTGTACGGTAGTACTACAAAACGCTTTGAATTCTATATTGTTATTATTATTATTATTATAATTAGAGTTAAGATTAATGATGTATGTGTAAAACTTGGACACTGTGGTAGTAATTAATTAATTTGTTTATTAGATGTATCACACAGTGAATCAGTATTATTTACTGGATGACGTTATGAAAAAAACTTAATTGTTCATAATCATATCAGTTATAATCACACGACTTGGAAACTTGAGCTTTAAAGTTTCCTTTGTCCTCTCCTATTTGTCATTGAAGGGGTAGTAGAATTTTCCAGACAGGTATTGAATCATTCCTATTACATGTATTCTCTTCAGTTGATTCGATAAACAAAGCTTCTGTTACCAATCTATCCCTCCACCCTGCTGTTACATTAGATTTTAGAACTGTCATTCTATCCCATCCTATTGTATGATTGTGTATGACTGCATGTAGTGCTATAGCTGAACTATTCTCCAGATTTCTAATCTTATTTGGGTCAACCAATCTAGATTTCGCTAGGCTTTTATGCTAGGCTAGTCTGACTGCCCCTGTTCTACTACTTCGACTTATGTATATGACCTGACAATCATTCCACCAGGGTACTAGATGAACTAAATTGTTTCGTTTTAAAGGCTCCACAGGAATCATCCTTTAACCGACAAAGCTTGTTTATAATTGAGTCTGTGGGGCTTGAATGCATGTGGCAGTTATAGCACTACATGCAGTTACACACAACCGTACAATAGAATGGATGGGATAGAATGACAGTTCTAAAATCTAATATCACAGGGTGGAGCGAGAGATTGATAACAGAAGCTTTGTTTATCGAATCAACTTCAAACACGTGTTATAGGAATGATTCAACACCTGTCCATTCAGATATCTGGAAAATTCTACTACCTCTGCGACAAATAGGAGATTACAAAGAGAACTATAAAACTCAAGTTTCAAAGTCGTGTGATTATAATTGATGAAATGATTATGAACAATAAATTTTGTTCGAAACTGTGTCATCCAGTAAATAATACTGATTCACTGTGTGATACATCTAATAAACAAACTAATATGGAAGGGTTAAGATTAAGGTGCCGGTTCTGATTAGTGATAGGTTTGGAGTTGGTTTCATTCATATTAATTTGTTTTATTATCGAAATTTTTCCAGTAATAAGTCGTCGCTCCTCTTGGTGGAAACCATGGTAATTCAACCAAGAGCTTTTGGGAAGACTGCAAAACAGGAGAAGAGTGATAAATGGGTCATAAAAAAAGCTCACATTAAGTCATCTCGGTGAATACATTTACAGAAACTGGTCTGACTTAATAAATGACACTCCGCCTCATAACTGGAACGTAGGTTTAAGTCATGCATTTTCTTGTAAATAAACGCCATTTTCGTGCGTAAACATGACCTATTTCATGATCGCTCATCTCAAGGTCATTTGAAATTAGTCGGTTGAAGGTCACTTGTGCGTAAGACATGATATTTTACTTTTTTCTATGCAACTGGATAAAGACGTGCAACAAATAAAACACGAAACGTTCGTATTGGTAATAGTAATATAATAATAATAATGACCAAAAGTAATAGTAGACACTGAAATGAATAAATAAACCAAAATGAAAACTGAAAAAGAAGAAACTTCGAAATTTATTCTCTCAGAAGTAAAAGGGAAATTAAATTAAAATCAAATAAGTTACAGTACAATTTAAATACATTTGTGTAAAATAAAAAAATGTAGTTTTCAAAAATAACAGAATTACTCAGCAGAATTGAATTTTTAAATAACAACACTGAACTTTTTTAAAAATGGAATGGATGACCTTGATGCCTATATATGTTTGAAATAATTGATGTAGACAAACAAAATATTCATTGAACACTTGAACATGAATAGTGAATGATTCACATTTTTACATCATAACTGATGAAGACTGGTGAGATTTTATTGGAAGAAAGAAGAGCTGAATCAAAGAAGAAAAGAAAATGAAAGACGGACTATTCACAACAAATATAATCAGTTGTAAGTTAGACATCTCATGCATTGAATGTATGAGCAGTTGACGGTATTCTATAATGACTTATTACATATTTTCATAGATAGGTATGACTGGATACAATCAATATGGTCAGTTAAAAAATGACATTGAAGTTTACTGATTGATGGGACAGAAACCTACACATGCTTACATACAAACCCACAAGTAACAAGTTCATTCATGAAAAGACAAGTTGGATAGACTTAAATAATAATAGTTTTCTTTTTTTTAAAAATTAATTGCAACCACATCCTAAAACAATTAGATTATGTAATCTATGGAGTTGTAATTCACGATTTGAGTCCAAGTAGAGAACAACCATACTAGCCAAATCTGTTGGATGACAACATGACTGTATTTCATCCGGTTGTATATTACCGAAGTGTGATAAATTTTTGCGTAATATCATATCCATCACGTCGTAATGTAAACCTTTTGCTGATGTAACTGAAATTAATAAAAACAAATGACAAAGATACACATATATACGTAAATATCGTCATCTTAAGCAAAACCAGAAGTAATCAAATGCCAAATTTAAACATTATTCCAGTTGACGGTTAGTGTTACGACCGAAACCGACTTCCTGTGGTCTAAACGCAGGAAACGCATCCCTGCGTTTCATTGTATAGCTGACCGAAACACCCCGGGAATACACAGAGTCAAACAATGCTGCAAAGACAGAAAAAAGACGGTTATTCATCCCTGGAATCTGTGTTTCTCAAAAGTACCGTCAGCTAGTTCTGTGGTTCAGTGAATTTCCCAAGTACTTGGTATCTAGTGGAATATTCTCAACAAGGTGGGATTAAAACTCCGACAGCAAGAATCACACACACCAATGTTTACCAAACAGAGTCCAAGGTCAGAGTCACCTTCATTCACTCAAACGAAATCATATCGCGGAAAAACACATTAACGATATCATCCTATAAGCATAAGGAGAAGCATTAAAATTAGAGATTAAACAGGGACAAAGACAAACCATAAACGTCAAGTCAGCATATGATATGCGAATTTCATAACATTGATACACAGCCTTGGAGAAAGATGGATAATGACTAGAAAGTTAGTTGAAATATCTCAGTATATATATGTATAAATTATACCCCGTTATGGATAAGATTTCATTTTGACAAATCACACTGTTTTACAGTAATATTTGCTGATGACCACGTTTTGAGCACAAACTACTGCTGCTCATAATCATATCAAGTTACTCTTACAACTTTTCCCTTCATTTATGTACATGAGTGGAATTGATTAAATATTTGAATAAAATCAATATGAGATAATGTACATTCAGAAATAATAATATAAATGTTCTTAGTCAATTACAATCAGATGGGATATAAGACGAGTGTTTTTCTAATCATAATAAGTCACTTGTTAGAATGTTGTGATGTGCTTGAATTGAAATAGAATTTTGAGATTATTTATTATCCTCCTCTAATTTGACTGACTGGTGGTAATAATATCTTCCATATTTCTGGTATTTGCATTGAGTCATTTCTGTTGCATGTGTTGGGTGTAGACTCGATGAACAAGGATTCAGTAATCAACCTTTCTCGCTCTCCACCTACATAGATTACTTCTTAGAATCTTAACTCTCTCCCACCCTATTGTGTGAGGTTGTGTGTTAGTGCATTCAGTGCAATTGCTGAGCTGTTTTTAAAATTACTTATCTTCGAGGATGTGATGAATCATTCTAACCTTAGCTAAATTCTGATGTTCTGCCAATCTGACTACCCCGATCAACTAGTTTCACCTATATAGTTGACCTCACTGTCATTGCAGGGTATTTTGTAAATTATATTATTTTGTCTAATTGGGTCCACCCTGTCTTTTAGCCTACAGAGCTTGTCTCTGAGTGGGTGTGTAGGTTTGAATGCCACCCTAATTCCTGCCTTATTTAGAATCCTACGTAGGGTCTCAGATGTCCCCTCCTTATATAGGATAACAGTGGATGACTTACATTCTCTCTTGTTTATGTTATCATTACTAGTTTCACAATCATTTTTATTTTGCTTTTCGCCTTTTCAATCTTCCTAATGAATTGTATAGGAGTTATACTCTACCACAGTGCCCAAGTTTTATACTTATATCTTTAAATTATACCGTTTAGGAATTTTCCAGACAATTATTCCGTTGCATTAACTATTAGTAGAATCCATGATTGGGAATTTTGTACTCTTCAGGACTCCTCATTTGGATGTACCTGAATCCTCAAAGAGTGATGACGTCCTCATTGAGACTGGAACCCTGCACTTATTGATTCATAAGCCAAAGCGTTATCCTTTAGGCTTCGAGGGGAATATCTTTAACAACAGGGCTTTAAATAATTTTCATTCTCAAGTATTGGTTTTTGTAGGGATTTTGTTTGATTGCATGGAGGATTTAATCATGAGCTGACATCAGTTAGAGAACCACTGGAAAACCTGGGAGTACTGGACAGCCGTTTCGTCCTAGTTTTGGACTCCTCAGCAGTACGCACCCACCGGGATTCGAACCCAGGACCTTCTGGTTACAAGGCGAGCTCGTCGAAGATGAGGCAGTAACTCATCGAAGAAGACATTGCGAAGTGGTCGCGCTATGTCGTGAACTGGCAGAAGTTAGAATTCAAGGACCATTGGATCGGGTCCCAGTGGCTCAATGGTCTACGAGCTCGCCTTGTAACCAGAAGGTCCTGGGTTCGAATCCCGGTGGGTGCGTACTGCTGAGGAGTCCCAAACTAGGACGAAACGGCTGTCCAGTACTCCCAGGTTTTCCAGTGGTTCTCTAACTGATGTCAGCTCATGATTAAATTTTCATTCTATTTTTACCCGTTATGTTTCTGTCAACACAGATCTAACACTTCGGTCCGGTATCATGAATGAACAGGAAATTTAAGATTAACTTAAACGAAAATAATGATTTAGACATTATTAAATGTCCTAACTGAATAATTTATTACAGTCCTAAGACTTTGAACACTACTGTTGATGATTTTGCAAAGTTAAGTTGATTGGCCGATTGATACAAGTATAAAACTTGAGCATATTATTTTATTCATTAGATAGGTCACACAGTGAAACAGGATTACTTCCTGGATGGCACTTAGAAGACAATTCATTGTTCATAAGCATATCATCAATCATTCCTGCCTATTCGTCGTAGAGGTGGTAGAATTTTCCACATGTGCCAGTGGACAGATGTTGAATCAATTCTATAAACATGTGTTTGCAGTTGACTCGATAAACAAAGCTTCCGTTATCAATCTCTCTATCCATCCTGTTATATTAGATCCTTGAATACTCATCTTATGCCATCTTAGTGTATGGTAGTATGTAACCTGATGTGATGCTATAGCTGATCTATTCTCCAGATTTCTTAATTTATTCGGGTCAACTTATCTAGATTTCGCTTCTAGGTTTATATACTCCACCAGTCTCAACGACCCCGGTTCTACTACTTTACCGTATGTATTTGACTTGACAATCATCCCACTAGGGTATTCGATGAACTAAATTGTTTTGTTTTATTGGCTCCACAGGATCTTTAAGCCAAGAAAACTTGTTTTTATATGAGTTTATGGGTTTGAATGCCACTTTTATTCCTGCACTGTTGAGAAATCTACATAAGTTTGCCAAGGTTCCTTTCTTTAGATGGAAG
This sequence comes from Trichobilharzia regenti, assembly GCA_944472135.2. NCBI lineage: Eukaryota > Metazoa > Platyhelminthes > Trematoda > Strigeidida > Schistosomatidae > Trichobilharzia > Trichobilharzia regenti. The sequence goes on from OX235267.1 coordinate 32,200,758, forward strand.
TACTATTGATGACTTTATTATCACTGATGATATTTTTAAATTGTGGTGGACTGGATTATTTGTCAGACTTTTGGGGGCGATAAGGCAGGAATACGCTAGACGACCAATAAGAAGACTCTAAAAGATCTGGATTTCGCAGATGGTATGTATCTAACGTCACAAAAAGTCGAAAACTTGCAAGCGAAAACCAACACACTGGCAAAAGAGGCTGACAGCAAAAACAGGACTCCACGTGATGAAAATAACCGATCAGCAGCAACAACAACCAGCATTAATCACCATCAATGAGAGAGATTTAACAGCGGTTGCCTCCTTCACTTATCTGGCTGAGAAGCATCGTTTCAACAAAGACAGCAGGAACGGACGACGATATCAGAGTCAGAATGTGAAAAGCAAGATACGCCTTCATCAACGTGAAACCGGTTTGGAAATCTTCCTCACTCAGCATTTTCAACATCAATGTGAAGTTGGTTCTTCCATACGGATTAGAAATTTTGGCCGGTGTTTCACGAAAAGAATTTCCAACAGGTTACTGCAGATTTTCATCAACAGCTGCCTTCGCTCCATACTGAAGATCGAATGGCCGATTAGAAAGAATCAAGAAACTGTGTCTGGGAACAAACCGACCAAGAGCCGGTCGCTCAACAAATATGTAGGAGAAAGTGGAGATGGATCGGGCACACATTGAGAAGGCCACTGAATGACATCGAGAGCCAGGTCCTCAAGTGGAATCCGAATGGGTAGCAAAAAGTCGGTGTCATTGCGAGGGTGACATGGGGCAGATCGTGTGAGGAAGAGATGAGAGAGTTTGGTCAATCGTGGACCCAGTTGAAGAGCACATCAGAAAACAGAACAAAGTGGAGATGTGTAGTTGAAGCGCTAAGTTCCACGCGGAACGCAAGAGAATAATAATAATATTGATGATTTAAATTTCCTCCTGTTGTTGTCATTAATCTGTGCATGTTTGCCATGCATATCGTCATTATAATTGTCGTTATTAGTATCTCTCACTGTGATAATTGTTGTTGTTGATTTTATTTTTACACTTTCCGGCATACTTCTTGATTAATTTAATTGGGGTAATTATTAGGTTTTAAAGGTTATTTGTAATAGAAGTGATACAATAGGTGTCCACCTGGACACCTGGAAAATTCTGCCACCCCTTCGACGAATAGGAAGCAATAGATAAAACTATAAAATGAAAGTTCCGAAGTTGTATGGTTAGAACTGATGGTACCAAAACCTCAACAATTAACAGTGCACTGTGATTGAGATCCACCTTGTGGCATGGTGACCACATTTCATACTTGACTGATAGAACTACACTAGTTACTAATTAGTTTCCAATCAAAGTATCCAATACAGTCCTACAGGAGGTCAATCGCGAGTCACAATAGCGGCGGTGTACCAGTCTCTGACTTCAGCATTCGCTGGTGCAGGTTCGAATCTCAGGAGAGGTATAAGTTACTTCAGGGTAGCAGATACACCTTGCTGACTGGTGCATGCCAACTAGCAGGAAACTTAGGTCCAACTCTTCCTGCTGACTGCCTCCAACCATCTTATATCAGTAGATAATACTATTCCACTGCGCGATATATTCAATAAACAGATCTATATGATTGGTCAGTGTTAGTGTATGACTACTTTTATTGTATTAGCTGGAGAATGCCATCTAGCTTATCAATTATTATTATTATTTTAAAACAGAATTATCTGCGATAAATTCAGGGGAAAATGAATCACCTAACAAAATTTCTGTTTCACAAAGTTTAAAATGCATTACTCAATCAAAGGAATAATTCACAAGATTCATTATTTTGCCAATCTGGTAATAATTGTGTTTTTTCTAAAGCAATAGCTTTAGATTTGACTCTATAGATATCATGGAGGATTTCATCATGGGCTGACATTATTTCTAGAACCACTGGAAAACCTGGGAGTACTAGAAAGCTGTTCCCTGCGTCCTAGTTTGGAACTCTTCATCAGTACGCACCCACCGGGGTCCAAACCCAGGACCTTCTGGTTACAAGGCGAGCTCGTAGACCATTGAGCCACTAGGACCCGATCCAGTGGTCCTTGAATTCTAACTTCTGCTGATTCATGACATAACCCGACCATTTCGCAATGTCTTCTTCGATGAGTTACTGCTTCATCTTCAACCTGCTGTACCCTACTGGTTAAGGCTTCTATAGATATCATCATTTCACCCAACTAACTAATTGAGCAGAATTTGAGTGGCTTGGAATAATTCAGCCTTCTGAGCTAAGTCATACGCGTTATGCAGATGATAAGCTCAGTCCTAGACGAGTGAAACCACCATCTTGTATTTAGATGACTTTAGTCTGCCTGTCTAAGAAGCGCTTTTGGCTGACATGAGTACTACTCAACGATTCAAATCGATCGATCAATCAGTGATGAATGTATAGTGTAATGCAGAGTTATTATAGACAGTCTTCACAGAAATCTGTAGAAACATCTACCAATGATGATATCACTGATACTGAATACCTTCAACAATTGGTTGTACGCTTTCATAAGTGTCCTATTCAAAACTTTATGATAAATCGTCTGATTACGTAATCGAACATAAAAGATTGACTCATTACTCTTAGTCTGTTATTGATGTTCGATTTTGCTGGACATTGTTAAAAGTAATTTTATTTGAAGAAATGGTGGTGATTGTTTGCCCACCTTCTGCATGACGAGTAAACAGGTTCATATATGCATATATAAAATATTCTATAATAATCATTATTAACAATAATTGCTGGTTTTCTAAATAATATTGATTTATCATCTAGGAAAGAAGAAATTCTAATAGTTCATTCCTCGACGTTCTTATGAATAGAAAGGAGGACTTTATAATAAGAGGAAGTATATATAGAAAACCTATATCACCTGTTCAGTATACTCATTTTTCAGCCTCGTATCTTTGAAAAACAAACACAATTTGATAAAGTGATTGGTCTATAGAGCAAGATCAATCTGCTCTGATGAATGGCTTAATGAAGAACTTAATATTATTAAACAATTGCTGAGTGAGCATGGTTATCTATAAAAAAATTCATCGACAGGAATATGAATCAAAAATCAAAGCAGCCCAAAGTACCAACAGTTCTGAAAAAAGGCCTTGTTCCTATTGCTTCAGTTCCTCACGGATAATATCAATGAGTTATTAACACAAAGCTTAAGGAAAACAGTGGTAAAAAGAGCATTCATTGCTGCTGAATTATGCTGTGTCATCAAAACTGCCCATATTTTGTTTTCGGGAGTAAAAGATCGACTACTTAATGGAGTCGGCTACACAGGTCATACAATTGGGGGTGCGTTTATCGTCAGATTTCCAAACACCATCCTGAGTTGTTAAGCAAGAGATAAACTGATTCCATTCATATTTCTATACTATATCCTCTTGTGGATACAAAACACAAAATTGATGTTAACGAGGAGGCTTTCAATTTATTTGATATTCTATTTACTATTACATTCCTATGCTTATTATAGCTTATTCATTTTGACTTTTGTTGTGTTCTGTGAGCTGGTTGATTGAATTGCGAAACTTTCGTCGTACTGTGGTGAGAGCCGGCTGCTAGCCGATTGGTTGACATCAATCTACGTCAATGTCTAGGTCACTAATATGGGCCGTGAGAAAATATGAACAAGGCTGTTTCAACAGCCAATCACAGTAAACTTAAACGTGGACAAATATGATTTGCAGATAAGTGGTTCTACTTTCCGAGAAATATCGAAAACAGCCAATCAGAAGACTGTGTTTGTCTGCTTAACTTCCAAGAAACAACCAATCAGAAGACTGCCTTTTTCTGCTTGCATAAGCCTTATTAGTGTACATAAAATATATATAAATACGTGTTGATTTTCGTAATAAAACGATCTGTTGCCAGCCCTTGTCTTCTGTTGTTACAGTACCTCTAGACAGCATCTTCAGCGCAGGTTGTTGGTATTAAAATGAATTCATTTGAATTCTCCGCTTGACTGATGATGGTAATGATAATGATATAATTGTATCTTTTGGCAACCATTGTTGTGACTGGTGTTAATTTATCTCTTTATTGATCAGTATTTAATTAACTTAGAATTCGAACTCTGTTGTCACGTGATTCATTTTTTATTAGTTGCTAAATTTGGTCTATGGAAGTAATGTATTTGTTAATTGCACTGACAAGAAAATATCATCAAACACGACAAGAAAATTCATCTTTCCATTAATAAAAAAAATATGTTAGAATCAAAACGGTTAGAATATTAAGACTATGAGAAATAGATACAGGACACAGGCTATCCAGCTATTACAATCACTCCAAACCAAAACACTGAACAGCACAAAAGATGAAATTAATAGCGTTTGCCAAGTAAGTTGTTTGGACTTCAACGAACATTATATCAGTCATAGTGGGTGTTCCCTTCAAATCCGAATCCAATGACATAAATTTTTTCATTTTGTTTTTAATAATTATGGCTTGATTCCACACCGTATTTCTGATAGAAGTATGGAATTTTCAGCATGTGATATCGATAGCCCAAATTGTGTAGGCCAACCACTCATATCAGGTGTTAGCTGGCAGAGGATCGAATCCTGGACCATGTACATGGTTGGCGAGAGTCCTGAACACTGTGCCACAGATGCACAGAAAAATGACATGACATCCATTATTTATTATCGATGCATGTGGGTAATTATGGACAGCAATTTGATTAGGATAATGTAGAATTTTTTAAGTAGAGGAAACACCAAAAATGCAATGAGGGAATTTCTAGAAGCCTGGTACTCAAGTGAATTAGCCAGCGATTAACAAACATATTACTTCTATAGACCGAATTCACATGACAATATCATTTGAATTCAAGTGCAGTAAAAACGATCAATAGGCAAGCAATTTAACAACCAGATACAACAGTGATTACCAGGAAATACAATTAGATTATCATTCATGCAGAATTCAAATAAATTCATTTAATACTAAAGTCTGCTCTGAAATATGTTGTCTAGAAAGTTAACGAAAGCCTCAAGAGTAAATCAACTAACTTAGAGAACATAACACATAAAAAATCATCCACCTGGGGTAGAAATCTTCTCCGTTGTCATTTATCCATCCTTTTCCAACTATAATTTCATTGATCTTAACAGATCGGTATTATTGAATTGAATTTTTGATTTTCCCATCGATTGATTGGACCGAAGTGCTTGGTCTCAGGTTGACATGTCGGCTTCTTGTGCAGATGCTTCGACGATGTCTGGGCATTTAATAAGTATACAATTGGTGGATGGTGGACGAGTCCTAATTAGGACGAAATGCGCATCCTGGATTCCACTGCTAACCACCATCCACCAATTGTATACAAATCAAATCTCCAGACATCGTCGAAGCATCTGCACAAGAAGCCGACATGTCAACCTGAGACCGAGCACTTCGGTCCAATCAATCGACGGGAAAATCAAAAATTCAATTCAATAATTAATGTGACCCGTTGCACAAGAGGTGGATCTCGTGGCCCGAGTGGTCTAGTGGATAACGCTTTGGCGTTTGAAACTATGGGCACTGGGTTCGAGCCTCGGTGGGAACATCATCACTCACTGAGAAATGCAGGTACATCCAGTGACGAGTCCCAATTAGGACGAAACGCGCATCCTGGATTCCAATGCTAACCACCATCCACCAATAGAGAAGACGAAAGTGATGAAGATAACCAACCATCAACAGCAACTACAACCAGCACTAATTACCATCAACGGGAGAGATTTATAAGAGGTCACTCACTTCCTTCACTTTTCTGGGAAACATCGTTTCAACCACAGGCAGCCGGAACGGATAAAGATGTCAAAGGTAGATAGATTTTTGAAAAGGCAAAATGCACCTTCATCAACCTGAAACAAGATTCGAACAAGATGCGAAGTTAGTCAGTCAGTTCTTTTATACGGGTGATAAACTTGCACTGCGCAGCATAAAAAGCATTTCCAACACTCTATTGCAGACTTTTATCCACATCTGCGTTCGATGGTTGCATACTGAAGATCAAATGGCCGATTAGAAAGAATCATCAGCAAGAATCTATGGCTGGACACAAACCAAGAGGCAAGAGCCGATTGTTCAACAAATATGTAGGCGAAAATGGAGATGGATCAGGTATGCGCCACTGAGGAGACCATAGAATAACGTCACGCGCAATGCAGGTTAGACTAGAGTGTAACCCCAATGGGAAGCGATGAGTGGGTCGTCAGTGACAGGGTGACTTAGAGCAGATGAAAGATTATGGGCAATCGTGGACCCAGCTGAAGAGGACGGCAGAAAACAGAACAAAATGGAGATGTGTTGTTGAAGCCATATATTCCACTGGGAACTCAAGGGAATAATAAATAATAAAACATATAATACTGTTTATTTACAACTAGTCACTATAATTTAAAATATAAGTTCCCCATTGATAAATTTACAAGTGAGAGCAAAACATTATTCTAATGAAAGAAATCACCATCATGAATGACTCACTTTTACATGATCCAAGACAATAATTTAATTGAAAAGCTTTCGGTTGTATAATCCAATTATCCCAGCCAATATCTGAAAATTTTACAGTTAATGGTTGTGTACAACAACCAAAATGATGTCCAGTAGATGGACAAACATTTGATAACATTTTATCGCCTTCTGTCAGTGAACGTTTCCGTCTGTATAAACGTGGACGATATCGAATTTCAACGACAACCTAGAAAAAAAGGAGGAAAAGAAAAGAAACAAGTAAACAGGCAAACATGAATTATATTGAAGGTATCACTTCAGTACAAATTTAAGTTTTTTGTTAATGTAAAGAAATTACTGTTGTAAGCTTTCATCAATTGTTGTTTTCTGGTTCGAAACAACGAAAGATCAGATGGCTGACCATAAAAGATAAACAGCAAGGAAGTCTAATGATGAATTAGCCAAGAACGTGTTATCACTGACATGATTTGATTTGACGAGTTGATCACGGATTGCTATTAGTTAGAGAACCATTTGAAAACCAGCACTGGAGTACTGGACAGCTAGCTGTTTCATCCTAGTTTGGGACTCATTGCCAGTACGCACTCACCACCAGGGTTGAGACCCAGAACCTTCCGGTTACATGGGCAGCTCGCGATCCCAAACAATTTCATCAGTGGGACATCCATCCTCACACTTTACTGGATGGACCTCACTAGTCATAACTTTTCACTAGAATTCCAGATGAACTTCATCTTGTGGCAAGGCACTAATGAGCATCAGATTAATTTTCTATAGTTGTTTTGTAAGGATTAAATTTGATTTTACGAGTTGATTATGCTAAATCACGAATTGGTAGAGGTTAGAACTCATGAGCCATTGAATCGGGTCCCAGTAACTGAATGGTTTACGAGCTAGCTCGCCTTGTTACCAGAAAGTCCTAGGTTCAAACCCTGGTGGTGGATGCGTACTGTGAAGAATCCCAAACTAGGCCGACGAAACAGGTGTTCATTACTTCCAGGTTTTCCAATGGTTCTCTAACTGATGTCAGCTCATGATGAAATCCTTCAAGCAATGAAACAAATAAAATCCCTACAAAAGCAATACTTGAAAAAGCTATATATTCTTTAATTATGATGGATATACAACTGTAGAACCTGATGAAGAAGTTATCGAAGGGAACGTTCTTTATTCAACAATCAATCTTTTGATATTTCTAATAGGCATCTTAAATCAATAACACCATTTATGATGAACGTTCTCGAGAATCATCAAACAGCAAGGCAAGACATCAACTAAGAATTCAGGTTCAATTCACATAAATACTTTATTTTGTATTTCCCTGAAACAGATTACAGATTCGAATTTTGACCATGTGTGCAAGTGTGTTTTCACTGTCATGTCGTAAATTGAACATGTAACATATCAATTAATACTGATTATTTAAGTGCGATAACCGTCGATATCAGATATCTGATTCTGTCTTGCTCACCATATATTACTCTTAGCCTGGACAGTTTACTTCGAGATAGGCAAGGTGGGAATTACTAAGGCAGAATAATGCTGTAAGGTATAATCCTATAGTCACTGATTGACAATCTACTAACTTTTTGAACTATCTTGTGCAGATCATTCCAAAAACCAGAAAGAAGTTTTCCATGAAATTCAGTAAAGGACGATGAAAGTGTCTTGTTCATTACTTAACTCATAATAAATTGATGTGGTTGTCTTCTCCGAACTAGGTAATTCAATTCCGAGGCTTGCCCTATCCGTCTAGACAACATTTTCAGCATTCATTTAAATGTGAATTAGACTCTGAAGATGTTGTAGCGAAAGGGCAGTTGAAATCGTTGCAGTTAGACCAACCAGCTCAGAGAATACAAATACACATCAGAAACTAACACGTCCGTTAAGAATCGTCTGCATTTTTTCAAATTATTGTCTAATAATAGTAATGGTAGCATTGTGATGAGTGCTGTCTGAAAGCCAAAATTGTAGACAACAATTTACTTCAATGTTTACGTCCCTAATACGGTTCATGAGAAAAACTACAACAATAGCAAAACTTAACCTTGAGGAACTCACCGACCAACCAATCACAGTAGGCTTAACGTGTGCGAATACGATTTGCAGATATATGGCTTAACTTTATAAGAAACGGTCACGAGCATTACTGAATAACCTTCATCAAGGTAAACAATCAACCAATCAGAGGACGTTGCTTCTCTGCTATCAATAATGCTAATAATAATGTACATAAAAATCTATAAATATATCTTGAATTTCTCAATAAATCATTTGTTGCCTTGCCCTTGTCTTCTGTCGTTACAGCATTGCTCTGAAAAATGCGCACATATACAGTACAGCATTTTCAGCGAATGTCACTGCATGGTATATACTCCATATGTAGAATCTTTAAATAATATAATAGCTAATAGTATGGCTAAGTGCGTCGGTGGTACAGTGGTTAGGACTCTCGCCGACCACGCACATGGTTCAAGGCTCGATCCCCTGCCAACGCACCCCTGATATCTATGGTCAGCCTGCAAAATTTGGGCTACCGATATCACATGCTGAAAATTCCATACTTGTACCAAAAATACAGTGTGGATTCAAGCTGTAATAAAAAGAAAGTTAAAGTATCACGGCACAGGATTGCGAACGCTGCAATGACCGGACAACGAGACCTACTATTATTATTATTATTGTAAGGCCATTATGAACGGTATTCATGAAGTCAGGTGCAAATTTTATGCCAATCTTGTTTTTATGTACTGTCTGCACAATGCATTTATAGTTCCTTAGGGTTTGGTTTCAGGTCGGTATTATTTATTTTTATTATCCACATTCTCCTAGTATATCAATGGCTATTGGAGAGAGGAATGAAAAACGGGGGATAGGAGCGATAAATGAGTCATATGAAAGAGTCATCTTCGGTTACCTGGGGGGAATACATATACAGAAACTGGTCTAACTTAAAAATTGATATTCCTCGATATCATCGGGGAGTATTTTCAAGACATGTCAGGTAGAATTATCCTCTTTAATGCATTTTATCATTATTTTCTAAATTTATTTTGTAAGTAAATGTCATTATTATGCAGAAGTCACTGTGTTTTCTGATTGGTCAGCTCAAGGTCACTCGTGCGTTCACATTGCACGAATTGTGATTAACTTTGCCGTTAATGCATATATATATATATATATATATATCATCTGAGGCAATATTTTTTCACCAGGAGCATACTCCAGTACTACTTGACAATGTTCTTTCTCCATTCTCTTCGGAAAAGCTCCTAGCAGTAGGTAAAACCTAATTTCAAACACTGAGCGAGTTTGAATTATGATTCATTAAGGTAATTAGATCATTGAAGCAATATGAAACACAGTAAACACGATGAATTTTCATGGATAAAATATTTAAGTAGCCTAGCGATTTAAGCAGGCCGCCATAAGGTTTTTTATAATCTGAGAGGAAAATAAAGTGAGTTTCATATTGCTTTTTTATAGTGCATAAATCACTCATGACTTACTATTACTACTATTATGAAGAGGAGGTTACATACGCCTGCAATTTCATTTCAACAGACCAAGAATAGCTCAATTTTGAGTCTTAATGTTGATGAGTAATATAGTTTGTAGTTATATAAAAGGACCGAATCGATTCAATTCACAATGTGACATTGGTGTGTTCATGTCGATAAACTTACACCGGATATCTGCTTAAACTAACGAATATGACTGGTTTACGACTTCGCCATCTTAGTTTAATGGTTGCAAGGATTTCGGTACAACAATATTCACTGATTTATTGGTTTACATAATGTATTTTTTTCGGGGATTATACATGGCCGTAACTGTAACTGATAATGATTCATGCAAGTAGTATGGTTCGATGACTCTAGAGAAGTAGAATTAGAAGTTAATAATAATAATAATTTGCTTTACTCCAGAAACAGTACTAGTGGTACAGTGTGGAATTTTCAGCACATATTCACAATATTGCATCTAATTTCATCGCACATTTAAAAGGAGTATTACAAAAAATAAATAATAAAAACAACATGAACAAAACAAAAAAAACACAAAATAGCAAAGAAAATGCGAAAAAATACCAAGAAGTAGAATGGAAAATAAACAACATAATAAATAATAACTCAGTATTGGGTAGTGGAAGCTATGATATGTGTATGCGTGGTGAACAGTAAAACTATAATCATCATACAGGAAGTTATGAAATGATATTAAGAACGTTTATAGCCATGATGATCAGTTAATTTGATTGATCAACACTAAACAATCATAAAACAAACATTTCAGGTTTTTTTTATTTGTCAGCTCTAATGCGGTCTTTGTAGTGGTAGTATGAGTAATCCTGCATAATACAAAAATTTTAGGATGGTGATAACGGCGTTCACAACCAAGACTGTCAGTTAAATATTGCCGAACAAAAAACAACTACAAAACTAATATAACATAAAGGTTGATGACAGGACAATTTTGTAATAATCATAGTGATAATATAGTCGGAGCCAGTAGATACACAAAAGAAGGAATAGAGTAAAGTACAAAAAAACGTAAGCCAATGTTAATAATTTAGGTAGCTCAGTATGTTTAAGAAGGTGTTCACTATAGAGTACAAATAGGAGAGAAATTAAAGAGCCAAAATTATGTTATTAACAACAAAGCAAGTCATAGGTTTCGCGCTTAACATTGTCTCTGTCACTTAGAACACGGGCAGAATACAGTATCGTTGAGTTCCTGTACTTGGTTGTACGAGCATATATTATTTTGTACTGATTTCTCGTTCTACCTGAAGAGATACAAGGAGAGAGCTGGGAATAGAAGGGGTGCTGGGGGTCGGAGAGTATGGTTCTAGACCATTTTTCGCATGCATTCAGATGCCTTTCTACTAATGTAGTGACGAGTTGACTGAGTTTTACACCACTAGTCCTACTAACTACCTTCAACATCCTTCTCAGGATGGTATAGTCCTTTTTCAGTAGCCCAGGAAAGACTAATGGGGAGCAGTAGAGCAGAGTAGAATAGGTAAGATACGAGAGTTGACAAATTGTGGAAGTAGAGATTAAGTGATTCCAGATAGTCCAGGTTTCTCAATGTGGTAGGCTAGACGGAACACTTTCCTAGAAATCGTTAGGGTACGAGATGACCAAGTAAGGTCGGAAGATAGAACTAGTCCGAGGTATTTTGCATTAGACTTAGTTTACAAATTTACCAGCAACTGACCAGTCTCCTTTAAGGAATAATGCGGAAAATATATTGATGAATGATGCCATATACTACTGACTGACTGAGATGAGTAGTTGGCTACCACTGCTCATATCAATTAGTGGCATTTGCTAACCAGCCCAGTCGAAGTGATCTAAACAGCAGACGGTCATTTCGCTTACTTGGGGCGGAACTCTTCAGCTGTTTTACTCGGCTCCGACATACGAATGACTTGTCAAAAACATCAATTAAAATACAACACATCAATAATCTGTGTGCTTTATCGGAGCATCTGTTCTAAGAGCTGATATTCAATAGGCAACTAACCAACCAACCAACCGAAAACAACCAGCATAAGTTACTGTTAGTGGAAGAAATTTGTAAGAGGTCACTTCCTTCCTTCACTCAATCGGTCTGGGAAGTATCGTATGCCATGCTGGAAAGTTTCTAATTCAGAAGCATGCGAATGTCTACCGACTCTTAGCTTTCGATGACTGTCAGAATAATTTAGATCTGTGTGGAAATCTAAGCCGAATATTATTATTTGTTGAAATTATGGCTACTTTCGATATCCTGACGATTTTGATTGCACACTAGTCATTAACTAGTGTAATGTTTATAGTCCTGTGTTCGGTGCAGACTGAATTCTATCAGTCAAGTTTGCAATGTTCCTGACGATTTGTTTATTCCCTTGGATTCCCCGGTGGAAGATAGGGATTTCGACAGAAACCTCCATTTAACACGATTCTCTGCAGTCATCGTTAGCTGACTTCATGATTACTCATAAGCTTTCATCACCTACTCAGATGATCTCATCCATGTCATAAGAGGATGAATGCCAAACTCATCATTTCCAAGTCAGATTTCACTCGAACGATGGTCTCAAGCGCAATGTCATTCGACCGTTTCCTCAGTCTCTGTCTGATCCTTGTCCAGTTTCTTTGGAATATCTGCTGAGCGGCAGGTTCTTGTTTGCTTCGTTAATTAGTCAGTGACTAGTGCAGTGTGTGTTGACTTAATTTTATCGGTCATGTTTGCAATGTGGCATAAATGTGATTACTACACATTTTCTTTGAAATACCTCAACCACTTATAGATTACTTACTATAAGTAAAAGCTTTTTACTAAGTTCTGATTAATTGCATATTTCACCATAAATAGATTGTTCTCTCATAGTCTAGGGGTTCAATGTTACAATGTGACTTTGTTTTGTTTATTTGAATGTCATGTTTGTTTGCAACACATTCAAAGTTTTAACTTTGATATTATTATTTTGTTTCCAGAGTATTTCAGGAGGTAATTAAATAAATAATTGATATAAAGTGAAAGTTTTAAATCATGTCTCATGCAACTACATATATTTTGTTGTTGTTTTAATAAAGGTCTTTATCAGTTATTACATAATTTCACATGACTACTAAAGATAAATAAGTCTGAGATAGCGACAGAGAAAACTCACATAGTCGTGTGATTTGTCAAGTTGTATCTCTCTTTTCTTAATCAATATTATGCGAAACAAGGACAGATTTTGATTCTACGTTGAAAAAAAACAGTTTATCCAATCAGAATTCACTAAAGTGAACAAAATAACCTTGAAGTTTGATGAGTAGAGATAATCGACAGGAAGACCGGTCTGACCTAAGTTTCGTGGTCTTCGACGTGTCTTTAATCTTGCAAGATATTGGCCATATTGCAAACTTGACGAATGGAATTCAAACTGAATCAACAGGAATGATTAGACTCATGTCATTAGTTAATAATACCTAGCGTCCAACCTCATCGGTAGTATTCGTAATTGTAGTATACTCGATTATGCGGAACACCGTACATGGGGAGCGAGAAGACGAGAATGCTCTGGACAATTAATAAAGACTCTGGAAGATCTGGATTTAGCAGATGGTTTGTGTATGATATCACACAAGCGTGAACAACTCAGGCGAGACTCCAGGTAAACCTGGAGAAGACGGAGATGATGAAGATGACCAACCAACCAACCAACCAACCGAAACAACCAGTACCATTCAGTGTTAGTGAGGGAAATTTGAAAGAGGTCACTTATTCCATTCACTTATCCAACTAGGAAACATCGATTCAAATACAGGCAGTCATCACGAATGGGGAAAGGTAAAGCAGACATTCATCACCTTGACTACAGCTTGGAAATCTCCCGAACTCAGCATGAAGGACAAAGTTTAGATTTTCAACACCTGTGTTTAGTTGATCAGTTCTTCTTGGCGCTCGCGTCACGTAGAGCATTTCCACCGCGATAGTGTAAACTTTATCAACAGCTGCACTCTCTGACTCCATAGTGAACCTCAGATGGCTGGGGAGAAAGAATGAGAAGCAAGGAACAATCCCAAACAAATATTCTGAAGAAAATGGGGATTGATCTAACACAATCTAAGCAGACTGCTAAGTGAAGTAGCACGCCAGACCATCACTTGATTTGGATCCGAATGGAGGATCACTAACCTGGCATCGATCCGACTGTGACACATGGAAAATCGTGTGAAGGTGAGGTCAGAGGTTATGGAAAATCTTGGAACTGGCTAAAGCGGACCGCAGAAAATAGAACGGAGTGGAGACATACTGTTTAAGCCCTTCGTTTTAAATGAAACACAAGTGAGTAGTAACAGTGTCCAATCAGAAAAACTTTAAGGTATTTTTCATGAATGCCTAGTGATAAAATATCCAAGGGTAAAAGGAAGCTATGAACTGCTTTCCGGTTTCACTTTGTCAGTGTAGTTGAAGATCGAACGGTCAATTCATGTTTGTTTGCTCGAACCCAACTCTATATTTTGGCAGGAGTCATCGACAGTGCAGTCATCGTTCCATTGTCCACTGTTCGTTAGAAGACAGAGAAATACTATCAAAAGTATTATTGTGATTAATTGTTATGACATTTATTCTCAGAATTCGTGTACAATAACCTAATGGTTGGCTCTATATTTGCGCAAGAATAAAGGGTTCTTGAGTCACCAACTTGTGTTCTGGTATTTCGCATTGGTTATGGCACATAGTTTCTTCTAAGGACAGTATGAAGCCCAGGGAATTTAGAACTGGACAATTGACACACTTATTTTTCATCTTGTATAACGTCATCAGTACATGTGATTTCAGGAGATTTATTATCCTCATAAACAACTCATTAAAAAAAATAATGAGTGGTTTTATTGAAAGATATTGATTCCGTCACAAATCAACATCAGTCAGAGAACGTTTGACAACTTAGTGGTAACAGACAGCTGTTTTTTACTTTTTTAGTTTGAGACCTTGCGACAGTTTATATCAATGAATCGACTGGGGATCGAACTCAAGGATTTCTGGTTACAGCGTGATCCTATTGACTATTTTCGAAGTCATAATCTCCAGTGATTCTCCTAATAATATCAGTTTGTGATTGAATGGAAACAGAAAGTATTAAAAAACTCTGAAAAACCCTAAAATTATAATAACAGCCTTATCATTCACTAAACCGATTTCTCCATAGTCTTATTTTTCCAGTATCCAGGATTTCTATAGATCCAAAGACAGTTTGTGTCCAGTACCGTGCCTATACATAACATTTCTATCTAAATTCCATCAGTGAGATATTTGAAGCTTGGTTGTTAGGCTATGTGATACACGAATTCTTTATGTGCTAAATAATACGTTGCTTTTACACCAGTGAAGTCAGTGATAACATCTTTGATATTTACAAATGAGTGACTCAAGCATTAAACACTGTTCAAACGCCCCGAACGCTTCTCGTCTCCCCATCTCAAACAACTTCGCAGGCAAAAAGAAATGTTATATAAATGCAAAGACAAGTTAGGACTTAAAAAGATTAATGCTCAAATCAAATCTGAAATCAAAAATCTTAATGCTATCTATAACCAAACACTTTTATCATGCAAATCTCCTATCAGCATGTGGAAATTTTTCAATGAAATTACTGGCAATAGTAAGCGATGTAATGTTTTTCCCTCTTGTGATGTTAATGCTCTTAATCTGTCTTTTATACGCTCTCCTTCTACTATAACCACTTCTAACGTTACAAATCTTGTAGCTGATAACTTCCAGGACTTTAGTACTCTCGATGTTTTGAAATGTCTTAAAACTCTTAAGCCCTCACATAGTCTTGGCCCTGATGGCATACCTGCATATGTTCTAAAACAATGTGCAGATGCTTTATGCTCTCCTCTAACTAATATCCTAAATGCTTCTTTCTCCGAAAACGTTGTACCTGTTCCATGGAAAGACATTAAAATAGTCCCTGTCCCTAAACCTGGAAATAGCAAGAACGTAAAGTTCAGACCCATTGCCATCACTTCCCCGTTTCTAAAGCTCATGGAAAAACTAGTACTTCTTAAACTTGAACCCTCCCTTAAAAGCTTCGAAGACCCCAAACAATTTGCCTACAGACAGGGTAGGAGTACTTTAGACGCTGCAGCCGTCTTACACAACAGTATTGTCTCATCATTAGACAAAGGTGCCAAATATGTCCGCTGCACGTTTCTTGACTTCACTTCTGCTTTCGACTCTGTACCTAGATGTCTCTTGCTAAATAAGCTCTCCATGACACAAACCGAGTCCTGGGTCACTAACTGGTTGCATTCCTACTTTTCAAACAGAATGCAGTACACCGTATACAAAGGCGAATCCTCCTCTGCTGTGCTCACTGAAGCTGGTGTCCCCCAAGGTGCTGTACTCTCCCCACTTCTCTTTTCATTCTTCCTACATGACCTACCATCTTCAAATGACATTAACTTTGTCAAATATGCTGATGACCTAACTGTATCTTTACCTGTCAAATGTCAAAGTGACTGCTCTAAACTAAATGGCTTCTTATCAGAAATCAGCCAATGGTCCAAGGAAAACGGTCTCACCTTAAACCCCTCCAAATGCCAAACAGTTAATTTCACCTTTAGGCACAAATCTGACCTAAACAAACTGGTTAGCACTCACGAGGTGTGCAACATAGATGGCACTGAAATAGAAACCAAGTCGGAAATTAAATACCTAGGCGTCACTCTATCTTCTGATCTTTCCTGGTCGTCTCATATCTTGACGATTTCCAAGAAAATATTCCGTCTTACCTTCTACATCAAGAAGTTAAGACATTCTGGTGTAACCCAACCCTTACTCCTACAATTTGTTAACTCCCGTATTCTGCCTATTATTCTCTATTGTTCCCCCTTAGTCTTTCCTGGGCTATTGAAGAAAGACTATACCTTATTACGTAGGATGTTAAAGGTTGTCAGCAGGGTAAGCAGTTTGCCACTTAGCCAGCTTGTTAATATTCTGGTGGACAGGCACATGGACTCATGTGAAAAATGGGCGAAATCCATTTTATCTGACTCACAACACCCTCTACATTCACAACTCTCCCCATGTATCTCTTCAGGGAAAACCAGAAGCCTATATAGGAAACTATATGCCCGCACTAGCAAGTACAAAAACTCATCCATACCCTACCTAGCTCGTTTCTGTGCGATAAAGAAAGCATTAGGCGGAAACCTTTAACTTATTAAATAGTCAGTAGAACAAATGGATCTCGTCTTTCCAACTCACATCATTTACAGGTACAACGTTTTCTCTCTTTTTTTTCTGTATTTATTTTTGTTATGTGCTGTTTTGTTTCTCTCTTCCTTACAAACTCTACTTAAAACATTCTTGTTCGTTCTTTCACACTCTGTATACCTCGACCATTTTGCTATCGCTTACGCCAGTAAATATGCTAGTAGTATCTACTTTTCTAACACCTTCAAACACTCTGTTTAAATTTTGGCTTTGCTACCGACATGCTAATATGTTGTTGTCAAAACTGACTGAGATAACCTTAATCTATGTAGAACTATATTTATTGTTAATGTACTAACTGGATGCAATATTGTAGTAAAATGCTGAGAATTCCATTCTGTATCACAAGTACTGATTTGGAATAAAGCTTACCTTATCTTATCTTATCTTAAAACAGGGGGTTCGTCAATAGAACGCTCTTCAATCATACACATGGTCTGGGATTCAATTCCTTAGCTGCTCCATTGATAGTCACTGTATGTTTTCTATCAACTTGAATGTTGTCCAAGAGGGTGCAAGAACAGTATTCGGCTTGGTTACCAAGATGTGGAAGCGAAGCTATAATCACAAACATTTTCATTTCATTCTACATTATTATTATTCAACGTATATATATATATATATATATATATATATATATATATATATATATATATATGTATATATATCTTTGTCTAAATTTCCTCACAAGATATAATTTTCTATAGTTGGTTTGGAGGCATTAGTTTTGTTTTTACGAGATGACAACAGTTGTCGAGTACTCCAGTGATGGTTTTCAATGGTTCTCTAACTGACTGATATCAATCCGTGATCAACTCGTAAAAAGATATAATTTCTTAAAAACTATATACATAAATACGATGGTATAGATTGATAATAAATTCGTTGAAAAGGGTCACATTCGATGAACCACTCGTTTTGATTGACATACATGTCTTAAATTAAGTGATCATTGTAGCGACATGAGTAATTCAACTCTTACAATAGCCTTCAGTACAACAAGTAACCTATACTACACGATTTTAGATGGTGAATAATTTATATGAAAAACTAGAGCTGAATGAGCATAGACATTTAAATTTAACAGACTA
This sequence comes from Trichobilharzia regenti, assembly GCA_944472135.2. Classification (NCBI taxonomy): domain Eukaryota; kingdom Metazoa; phylum Platyhelminthes; class Trematoda; order Strigeidida; family Schistosomatidae; genus Trichobilharzia; species Trichobilharzia regenti. The sequence goes on from OX235267.1 coordinate 32,219,116, forward strand.
TTTATTTGACCTTTGACCATTGCATGACAAAAAATAAACATCTAATTTCATTACTTTATCGACTCGGAGAGTATGCAGAATTTCATTGAAGGAAATGTCATTGAGTAATTCAATGACCTGCGCATTTCAGGGGAATTTTTCCAATCTGATTCAAAGTTATCTTCAAAGGAATAATATGTATAATAAAATAACCTGAAATCAAAATCTAGTTCACCGATCACGTCTCCTTGTAGCTCTCGTAATAGAACCAGTAGTTTCGATCTGATTAATTTGAACCACATCAAAAAAAAAAACTTCGATAGAATAAGTGAATTTAACATCAAATTTTCTGAGTTCATAGAGAATTATATACTACTGATTAACTGAGATGAGGGTTTGTATACTACTCATATCAACCATTTGTGATCGCTAGCCAGTCAAACCGAAGCGATCTAAACACTGGACAGCCGTTAAGCTGGATTAGGGCCAAGATCGTCAACGGTGTAACTGGTTCGACTTAGCTGAGACAGCCAAATAAGTTCCAACCACCCAATTTCTGGCTAGCTGGATGATTAAGCGAACTGGTCATACCATAAACAGAACTCATAATTTGCTAATTGGTTAACAACTTGCAAGTTACACAGTTAAAGTGGTGAAATTTCACCGTAGTTTCCTTTGGAAAGTGAGTAGCAAGCACTGAAATTTATTATTATTACTACTGTTTCCTATTACTATAGTTCCTAGAGGAACACAGTGCTTCAGCCGCACGTCTTCATTGCGTCCGGTTCTCTGCCAACGTCTTCACCTGACTCTACGTCTGCTTACGTGCTGTTTTCCCCTCTTCAAATGACCCTCTCCTCCATGTCTCCCTCACACTGACGACCAACTAAATCGCTGCTTCCCATTCGCGTTCCACTCGAGCGATAGCTTGGCGTGTGATGCCACTTGATGGTTTGTTTTATCAGAGTATAACCAATTCAGTCCACCTCCATTTGTTACTGTATATTTGTTGCAGAATCGGTCCCTGCTGTGTTGGTTCGCCCCCAGAGATCCATGTTGTTGATCTTTTCTGACCTGCCATGTGAACTTAAGTAGTATTGAGCGAAGACAGCTGTTGATGAAAGTCTGTAGCTTTTTCAAAGTGCCCTTCGTCACTCGCTGTCCTAGTCTCTGATCCGTGTAGTGAGTAGCACTGACTTCACATTGAAGTTCAAAATCCGGATCTTATTTTTCATGCTGAGTGCTTTTGATCTCCCCACAGACGTGAGAGAAATGAAAGCTTGACTTGCTTTCCTGATCCTCGCTTTAATATCCTCATCAGCTCCGTCCGCCTGTAGCTGAAACGATGCCTCCCAGGTAGTTAGGTGAAAAAGGTTACTACTTTCATATTCCTCCCATTTATGCTGGCTGACTGTTGTCTGCTGTTGTTGCTGTTGGCAAGGAATCTTCATCACCTCTGTTTTCTCTATGTTCACATGAATTCCTATCTTAGACGCTTCTTCTGCCAACTTCTTACCTTTCAATTGCATATCATTCACTTTGTTGAAAATCGGACATATATCATCGGTGAAGTCTAGATCCTTGAATTTTTTTTGCGTGAGTCCATTTTATGCTTGTTTCCTCGCTGCCCGCAGGTATCTGTAGGATTATCCAGTCTACTGTCAAGTTATATGCAAATTTGCTGACTTTCTTGATTACGATTTACGGTATCAAGAAGACCTCATATATTGTAAAAACAAAACACTTTTTTTCAGCGAAGAATTTCTTTTCGATGGCGAATTCATTCACTGAACTGTACAATCACAAATATACATATACTTATTTTTGTATGTGTGTGTGTACATTAGGTTAGTCTGTTAAAACTATAAATAAGTTGGAGTTATTGTCGTCAAGATATATCAGTTATGTGGTGAATAATCAGATTGTAACTAGGATAGAGGATGAAGTCTTGTAAGAGGGCACTGGTGTTGCGTTGTCAAAAAACATAGATATTTACACGTCAAAGAAGTTGAATAACCATAACACAATTACGTAACAAGGTGGATAGTTTAGTGAGTGAGTTGTGATTACTATGCACATGACAAGACAAATGAAAATACGGAATTATGCAAGAGTTCTAAAAATTACAAATATTATAGCCAATCAGAAAAGAATAAAAAAATACAAGGACACAAATATCAAGTCGGTAGAAGTCAACACAGTAGGAGTGGTTCAATAATTTTCTTTTGTATACATAACTCTGGTTTCTTCAAGTGAATGGCTAGGGCTTCAGTAATACAAAGGAGACATAAGTGTATTGCCTTTGGTAGGTTGTTATTCACGTTGTAGATCAATTCGAAGGAGGCGTTTGTTGGGATGGAATGATCAGGTGCTGACAAGGTGTTCGATTATCGCACTCCTTATAGAGCCACTATTACCTCTTTTAGGCATACCAGATAGTGTTCTTCAAGCCTTTTGGACAGGATAAGCTTCTAATGACTAATGTGCCGGGCTCCACTGAGACAGATGAAATGATATATGCACACGGAAGTGGCCAGATGCGGGATCTTGTTCTTAAGGCCTCTGAAGATCAATGGACGACTTGAGAACACTACTCTTAACGTTGCTGCGAAAAATGTTCTCTTCAAAGTTCCCCTTTAAAATCTAGATTCATGTAAAGTTACATTTTGATTACTCGTTACATTTTCGAAATGTCTTCATAACAATAACTCTAACTTATTTTCACTCTTGTCAGAGAAACCTAATGTACACACACCCACAAAAATAAGTATATGTATATTTGTGATTGTACAGTTCAGTGAATGAATTCGCCACCGTAAAGAGACTCTTCGCTGAACTACATGCTTTGTTTCCAGTAATGTCTGGACATATATTGTAATTAGAATGACCTGGTTTCCAAAGGAATCCAATCGAAGTGCAAATTAGGCATTTCGTTCATAGAGATTTTTTTGGTTTCATTTTTGCGTAGACTGCGTCACTTACCAAACCCAAGAAGTGGAAATATCAATTTCTTGCTTATTAATGGCTACTGGATGAGAAATAGTGACAAGTAGGATGTACTATATGTCACCAGTATGATTTCTAGCAGGTTATTGGTGTGTGCTAATGAAGGGCCTTAAACTGGGACAAAACAGTTGTCTGATACTGCACAGTTTAGTGATTCGCTAAATGATATTAATTGCTGACGTGCTCTACAATGGAATTTAACATTATTAGAAGACAGACTCTTCATACTTTATAAATAATAATCTTGAGCAATGTAGAGATGAACTGATCAGTTCATATAACTGTACAACACTGTGTGATTTATCAAAATAAAATCTTATCTATAATGGAATTATACTCTACCACAGTGCCCAAGGATTTCAGTTCTATACGCCTCCTTGGCACGGCACTGGATAAAGTTTAAGAATGTTGTTTTATAATCAAAACGTCAGGATAAAGTCAGTGCTGGCTGATTCAAAGCAGCTTACTTAAGGGGGAATTGCTATCCTCCACGTCATCAAAACCAGGAAACTCTTATAAGTCAATCCTCGAACCAGACTGAATTACTGAAAGAAAACTTTTAAGATTTCTGGTAATACACGCACTGGTCCGTGTCTACGCTGGTTTTGACAGTATATACAGAATTTGCTGACTAAGCCAATTACAAACTTTCATAAAGCTGTTGTATTTATTTCTTAGGTACTGTGACCATTTTTAAGAAGCACTTTCATAAACCTGGTTTTTATTCAATTTTCATTCTTTACGTAGTTGATTAACGAATAAAAAAAGATAAAAATGTTAGAAAAACCTAGTGAAAAACAAAAATATAGAATGGTTTTCTTATTTTCTTGGCCTATTATTCATATCCTTTACATTGTACTCTGCGCTTGAAAGATTCTTCGGTTTAGAATTTCTTCACCCTTGCTAACATTCATGTTTTTTTCATTGCAGATTAGCAAGAAAAGCCAGAAAATTGGAAGCAGTGGGATCCCAACTGGACTGTATTATACTGATTCCTGGCGTAACGACAGGGAGTGAAGTGGTAGAACGTGTTGACCACTTCACTTGTTTAGGAAGTTGCATCAACCCCAACAGGCTGTTCGTTGACGAGATCTCATCAAGGATAAAAATGCCTCGTTTGGCATACGCCAACTTATGCTATCTATCGTGTAGACGTGATATCCGGTTGGCTATCGATCAGAGGAAGTGGATGCTGCGCACCAGTCTACTGAGTCCTGTTTTATGGCTCTAGGACGTGGCGATTGAAAGAGGAAGACATGAAAAGGCTAGCTGTCCTTCAATCGATGGAATTGTGAAGCTACGTCGTTTGAGATGGCTAGGATATGTGTTACGTATGCCTAGCCATCGCCTTCCTCAATGGTCATTGTTAGCTGACATAGGAAGCATTAGGTGGGAAAAGAGTTAGTGACGGTCGAAACAAAACATGAAGTCAGTTAACGTAATCATTAACAGTTAGTTTGTCTCACGCATTGGAGCGTAGGCACCTTGGTTACAGTCCCCTGGGTTCTCATAGTCAGCTTTTAGGATCGAAGGTTGCTGGTATCCCCCCCCAAACTTTTAAGGGGTGTATGAAGAACACCCTGTAGTGCGTCTTCTAGTGTTTTAAATTTTTATTTTAACATGTACACCTATGGACTCGCCCAAACGCCATCTTTGCGCTATTCCATCCTGCTGCTAACACATCTACTCTAGGATTTTTAATCCAACCATACTAGTTAAGTAAGTCTAAAGTCCTTTTCCTTGAATAATATTAAGTTTTTAACTTATTCAAATATAAAGTCTCATTAGAGTACACGAATAATTAACTAAGTCTTCTTGATTTGTGCTTTGTTTTTAGTACTTACAGCTCAGGTTGCGTACTGATTTATTGGGGAATCGGGCTTATTATGTTTAGTAACGGCGGGCGTAGTGTAGCCAGCCAACAGTACAACCAGTACCTTAGAACTAGATGAAAGACTTAGGTGAAAATGTTCGAGAAAAACAGTTACATTCAGAGTCTGAACTAACAGCCTTGAAGAACCAGTAACTATCTCATACCAAAGTAATAAATCTTGAATTCACTACTTTGTCTTGTTTCACAAGTACAGTTGAAATTGTGAAGCAGAACGTGCAAAAGTTGATGCGAATAAGATTATTATTGTTCCCTTGGGTTCTCAGTTGAACTGTTTTCACCTGTTTTCACTGTAAGCCTTCGAGTTTGTGTAACACTACAATTAAATCATTGTCACACACACACACATACAAATAAAATAAGTAAAGTTTTGTGAAAAATTACCTTTTTCGGATCTATAATATTTTCTTCATTATCGCATTCATTACATGTAATTAATAAATACTTTGTCAACGGTTTATATGGTCTATTATTTGTCAATTGTTGTTTTAACCATTGTATCATACGATTTGTCATGTTCAATGTTAAATCTGATGTCGCATGACCTTCAGGTATATTTGTGTAAGCAATTTCCGGTTTAATTAATTTAAACATTTTTTGATAATCATGAGTTGATATATAATATGACCTTTCAGGATCAGTTAAACTTGATGTTAATAACATATCACCTAAAGTTGAATGTTCTGAATAACTTTCACCAACATTATAGCCATTTTCATTATTGGTGATTTGTTCCATTGATGGTGATGACGACGTAATTGATTCGTCTTTATTGTTAATCCATAAAACTTTTGATAAATATGGTGTAGGATATATTTCCCAACATGTAAACTTTGCATTTGAACGAATTTCACCATTAATCTATGTGAAAGAAAGAGAAAAAAGGGTAAAATGTCAATGAAATAAATAACAGGGTCCTGGATTTCAAATTTCTGGAGTCAAGAGAGAGTGAGAGATTCCAATGGTTGAATTCTTCACCATGAGACGAATTATTCAGTGAAACACTTAAACAAAAAGCACGAAGTTAGCAGCATTTTAGTTTCATTCTGCAGCTGCGTTCATGTGAGTCTATTCCTTGATTCACTGGGTGTTATAGATCATTGGTTTTCGAAGCAACAATCGCTGGGTCTTCATCCTGATGGGAACATTATCACTTCCTGGAGATGAGGTAAATCTATTCCAGATAAGGTGAAACAAGCCTCTTGTATTCTGCTGCTAGCCGTTATATAAAAGGCAACTCCAATTAGTCCATTTGTAGGTAATATTTTATTGCGTATATTCTAAAACAGTGTTCAAAGGCGGGTTCTTCTGAAGATTATTTCAGTAATTGTTTAAATTAAAAAAAACCTTATGGTGTAATTAGAACAAGATAATTTGGAGTGAACACTCTTTTTCAATAAATTCTCCATCAAGCTCTACAGTCATTAATCCATGAATATTAGAATGCATATAGTTAGGCGGAAAGTTAAAAAGAAATATTTACAGAAAAGCAAGGTGGAACGGTCAATATATACATTTCCATAGTTCCGTAGCCTAACACTACAAGCGGAATTTAATTCGTTGTCTTAGTTATAGAATTGGGCGCATATGTACCGAGGAATGTATTAATGATGAAATCGAAAATCTTAAAATTTCCCTGCTACAAAATAGTTATATTACCAATTTTGTAAAGAAGTATATTTCTAAAAGAACTGATTGAGCGGCACATAGTGAATAAAAAGGCTTTGTTTAAGAATGCACTTCAAAGATGATATATCCGGTGATATGTTAAGCCATAGGTTGATTATATCGACTGAAACAACTTTCGGTGCTGCAGGGCAACACGTCACTTTCTCAACCAGACCGTTACTGACATAGTGCACCAAAGATACACTACCAAAAATGGCCACATCAATATGTGAATACGCAGAGTTAGTTGTGTATTAGTTTGTTTGTTAAATATGCCATACAGTGAAACAGTATTATTATTTACTGGATGACACAGTTTCGAACAAATTTTATTGTTCATAATTACCTCATCAATTGTAATCACACGACTTCGAAACTTGAGTTTTATAGTTTTCTTTGTTCTCTCCATTCATCGTCGTAGGGGTAGTAGAATTTCCATATATCTGGATGGACAGGTGTTGAATCATTTCTTTTACATTTATTTGCACTTGATTCGACAAACAAAGTTTCTCTTATCAATGTCTCCCTCCACCCTGTGACATTAGATTTTGAAACTGTCATCTCAACCCATCATCCTATTGCATGGTTGTGTGCAAATGCATGTAGTGAGTGGTATAGCTGAACTATTCTCTAGATTTCTCATCTTATTCGGGTCAACCAATCTAGAATTGGCTAGGTTTTTATGTTGGGCTAGTCCTACTGCCCCTGTTCTACTACTTTGACCTATGTATTTGACCTGACAATCATCACAGACAGGGTATTGGAAAAAATTATTCTGTTTTAAAGGCTCCACAGGCTCCACGGAGAAAACAATACTATCTGTGATAGTGAAAGGTAGGTGCAGCAAATTTATACTTACATCATAAAACTACCACCAACAATCAGAAGAATACAAACCGTAGATTTCAAGTCGAAACTCCCTACTTCCTTGAAGTTTTTTAAAGATTCCGCTTCAAAATTATTAAAGTGGATTTGTAAAGTCAAGGTACAACAAAACCTGAATAATTTTTTTCCAAACTTGAAACCATAATATAGTCAATTATTTTTCAAAAATCTACTGTAGGCTACTAATGAGTAGCTTAAGTGAAATTATAAAAGTATTTCAACGAGAACCTCGTCTAGTTAACTAGTTGTCTAGTTTCTAGGCTGTCCTAATCCCGAGAAAAGAGGGAAGGGTGTGAAGCTGCCAGCCCTACCCCTGAAAAGCAATTCAATCGCTTCAGAAACTTCAAAGCCGGATGAAAGAATAAAAAAAGGAACTTATTCTTTGTTGGAATCAGGGAGATGGAATGATGCAGGCTGTTGAAACCATCGGGAACACAAACAGTCGGTGTTCTATTTCAATGAAATCAAATACCAAGCATAGGACGTGAAATGATGTCATAATGTAAGAAAGTGATAAGACATAGAAGTGAACTTTCCAAGTTATTGACTGTATAGTCACAAATTGCAGACGAAGCTCTTAGGAAGTGGAAACCAATCTCCATCTGGATAATGACAACAAGTTTTAATTCGAAAGGAAGGCAAGTTACAGTCACCGAACGTAAAGAACCTTTAAGGTCAAGGTAAAAGTCTTCAAAGAAAATGGAGATAGACAACAATTCAAGTTTAACATTCAGAATCTAAAGGACGAAACTAAAAAAAGATACATTAACTGTCGACATCGGAGCAAAGTCTGAGATATTACGTAGCTTCACCGAGAAAGTTTGTGTAAAGGAATATCGGAAATCCCTGAAGGCGATGTTCAGGAAAATACATACGGCCACATCAACAAAAAGAAGCGGTAAGAAAAGGAATTGCTTTCTATAAACACGCAGAAGCTAATAGAAGAAAGGAAAATGATGAAATAGAAGATGAACCAACGAAAAGATAAACAACATTAGGTAAAGCTGATTTAAATGTGCAACTTACTGAATAAAGGGATGTTGAGTCAGTCAGTTTAAAACTCATTTGATAGGTAGTCATTTGAAGATAGATAACTCCAAGGATTTTGATGAGAGAGAAAAACACGAATGATACCAATTTTGACATTAAAAGTGGAGAGTTTTTGATGTGGTTTTGTTCTCTGAGCTGGATGGTTAATTTGCGAAGCTCTCATCACCCTACTGGGTGACATCTTCAGCGCATAATTCAATTTGAAGTGAGCTTTTAGATTTCTCCACGAGTTTATTAATCATCTCTCCTGGTGACCTTGGACGTGGTTGGTTGTTTATGTGTGTTTTCACATCTTCTAGGTTACTTGTATTGGAACTGACTGTTTCTTTGATTTGAACTTTGACCCTTTGTGTGTGAAGTTTCTTTCTTATCGGTTGATAAATTTTGTCTATCTCGATGTGTCTATTGATTGATGATTCACTGGAATGCCAAGCTTCTAAAAATTCTCTAGCATTCTTGTTGTTTCCTCTGTCTAATATTTGAACGTTGTCCCAGTCGAATTGATGTCCGTGGTTGTCTGTATGTAGTGATATGAGGGAGTGGATATCATGTCTTTTGACGGTTAACTTATGTTCGTGGATACGAAGATGACGGAGGCGTCCACTTTGGCCAATGTAATGTTTTTCGCAGTTGTTACAATTTATTTTGTAGATGATGTTGGTTTTATCTTCTTTCGCTGTTGAGTCTTTTGGTTGACATAGAACTGAGTGAAGTGATTTTGTTGGTTTGTGTACGACGTCGTTTATCAACCAATAAGAAAGAAGCTTCACACACAAAGGGTCAAAGTTCAAATCAAAGAAACAGTCAGTTCCAATACAAGTAACCTAGAAGATGTGAAAACACACATAAACAACCAACCACGTCCAAGGTCACCAGGAGAGATGAATAATAAACCCGTGGAGAAATCTAAAAGCTCACTTCAGTGAATTGAATTATGCGCTGAAGATGTCACCCAGTAGGGTGATGAAAGCTTCGCAAATTAATCATCCAGCTCAGAGAACAAAACCACATCAAAATCATCCACCTGAGCTACAAATCTTCTCTATCATATCTAAAGTGGAAAGTAAATACCTACACATAGAGTCTCTTGTCGGAGAGACAAGTTATAGAGTTGTACGTTTACGTTTAGATATAACCGTTTCGTAGTCAGGCACATTATACTGACTTCAGGTCAGATCGAGAAGAAGCACCGGTTAGAGAACCACTGAAAACCACAGAGTACTGGACAACTGTTTCTTCCTGTTTTAGGGCCCTTCAGCAGTTCCCAGCGATAAATCGAAAACTTGACTACCTGGTTATAAAGCAAACGTATTCCTGAGAATTGTGGTGAGAAGTCATGAGCAGTAGGGTCTACCAAGTCAGGTGTCAATATAAACACTTGTCTATAAAATCGGTTTGAAGTAGAAGTTAGAATTCATTTGTCATTGGAGTCAATCTCAGCGGCTGAACTGTCAACACGTTGGCCTTGCAGCCTAAAGGTTGAGGGTTCTGTCCCCGGTTGAGTTATGGGTGCATACCACCGAAGGGTTTAAAACTAGGACGAAAAAGCTATCCGGGATCTCCTGATATAATTTGGTTCTTTAACTAATACAGTTAGTAATGAAACTTGGAATCAACCAAGTCTCCGCAAAACTAATACTTTAAAATACAAATACAAATCATTTGAGGAAGTTAGTCAACAATGTTTCTCAAAAAGGAATTCATCAGAAAGTAATTCTCATCATGAATTAATTGATTAACAATAATATTCAGAGTAACCACTTACTTTGTAATGACCATAACCCACTTATTGGGGTCTGAACACAGAAAACCGATCTCTGCATCCTACTCTATAGGTCACCAAAACTTCCTCCAGAGAGAGGCACAGTTACAAAACGCTCCAAAGACAGTAAAAGCATGATCATTCGTCGTCAGATCTATGTGTGCCTCTACTCAACAATAACAACACCAAAAACTAAAAATTACCTCAACAGTGCTGCTGCGCAACTAACTATACAGGCTGGTACAAATCCAGTACTGTAGAACAAGGTTAGTTAACTGAAACTTGGGTATTGTCGAAACATAAGAATTTAGCTAAGGTAAGAATGGTTGACCCAAGAAGAAAAGTAATTTAGAAAAAGGTCAGCAATTGCACTGAATGCATTAACACACAGCCGCACAACAGTGTGGGAGAGAGAGAAAAAAATTTAAGAAGTAATCTATGTAGGCGGAGAGAGAGGTTGATTACTGAATCTTGCCTTGGTCATCGAGTCTACACCTATCACGTGCAACAGAAATGACTCAATACAAATACCCGAGATATGAAAGATATTGTTATCACCAGTCAAATCAGAAGAGGATGATAAATAATCTCAAAATTCTATTTCAATTCAAGCACATCACAACATTCTAACAAGTTACTTATTATGATTATAAAAAACACTCGTCTTATTTCCTATCTGACTGTAATGGATAAATAACAGCCATATTTTTATTTCTCAAGATCAGATGGCCAGAAAACATCAGCGACAGGGATCTCTGGGAGCGAACCAATCAGGAACCGATTGTGAAACAAATAGGCAGGAAGAAATGGAGATGGATTGGCTGGCCATACTCTGAAGAAACCATCAAGTGACATCACTAGACAAGCCATCGCTCGAGTGGAACCCGAAAGGGAAGCGGTGAGTTGGTCGTCAGTGCGAGGGTGACATGGAGGAGGTCATGTGAAGAGGAGATGAAAGCATGTGGACAGACCTGGAGCGGGGTGAAAAAGTTGTCAGAAAACCGAAGGCGATGGAGGTGCGCAGCTGAAGCCCTATGTTCCTCTAGAAACTAAAGGATACAATAATATTATTATTTCTGAATGTACATTACCTCATATTGATTTTTATTTAAATATCTAGTCAGTTCCACACATGCATATTAATGAAGGAAAAAATTTGTGTGAGTGACCTGATATGATTATGAGCGGCAATATTTTGTGCTCGAAAGGTGGTCATCAGTAAATATTAATGTACAACAACACTGTGTGGTATATCAAAATAAAATCTTATCCATAATGGAGTTAGTTAACTGAAATTGAACAGAAAAAAGTGCCTCCGAATCGAGTAGAATGTCTTCCAACAAGGTGAAATCACGACTCTTTGTCCACGTTAACCACGCACACTAGTGCTTCCCACAGATAGTTCAAGGTCAGAATCACCCTCATTCATTCAAACAAAGTCACATCGCAGAACAACACAATATGAATATCGTCACATAACCACAAAAAGAGAAGCTGTGAAATTGAAGATTATACAGGAGCAAGTACAAATAATAAGGATGAAGTCAACATATGATATGTAAATGTCAGAAAAATGGTACACAGTCTAGGAGGAAAACAGATAAAGATTACAAAGTAAGTTGAGATATCCGGATAAGTACAAATATTTGGATTAGATGGTTGAGGAGGGATTTCCCACACAATTATTCCCTTCCGATAGAGAAAGAAAGATCAGATTTGCAGTATAAAATGATATCATTCTATTTCAAAGGTTCTCATCAGCTGCAAACTACCTGAAATTACAATGGTTATAAATAATAACATTTCATACTTCATTGTTTGAAAGGTAACAGAGAAAACATTATAAGGTTGTGGTGAGAGCAGGCCGTGAGAAAATATGAACAAGGCTGATTCAACAACCAATCACAGCAAAGTTAACGTGGCAAAATATGATTCGCAGATAGAGAACTCTATTTGTCGAGGAATCCCGAAACAACCAATCAGAAGCCTGTGTTTGTCTGCCTAACTTCTGATAAACAACCAATCAGATAACTGCGCTTGTCTACTTGCATAAGCTATAATTATGTATGTGAAAAATGTATAAATACGTGTTGATTTTCATAATAAAACGATCTGTTGCCTGGCCCTTGTCTTCTGTTGTTACCGCATCATCAATTTATATATTATCCAAATATGATAAATGAAAGAAGAACGGGGGTGAGAGAAGGCATGAAGGAGAAAGAAACATTTGATAAACAGTGCCTACATGGCAACTCAAGAAGGTCAAAGTTCATCAATTTGGGAACTTGCTTAGTCAGTTGAGCTCACTAGTAAATAATAATAATTTTTCCTTCACGTTCCCAGTGGAACATAGGGCTCCAAGCTAATGGCCTGAAGTTTCTGTAGCAGTGTTTAATTTTTACAGGATGGGGTTGCTAGCCTCATGCCCAACCTTTCCTCTTTACCAGGATTATCTCTGGCTCATAGAGGTAAAGGAGTGCGCCGGCCGGGGATCGAACCCCGGACCATATGCATGGTCGGCGAGCGTGCCAACCGCTATACCACCGACGCACTAGTGTGTATGACTAATCAGTGTAATGAAAGTGATATGGTTACTAAGGGAGTGAGAGATTGACTACACTCTCTTTCCGTTTTCCCTATTACCTTTCAGACAGTGAATTATGAAATGTTATTATTTATAACCATTGTAGTTTCAGGTAGTTCGCAGCTGATGAGAACCTGTGAAATAGAATGACAACATTTCATACTGCAAATCTGGTCTTTCTTTCCCTATAGAAATTTATCAAGGAAACGAAATGTATGAAATTATTCCGTTATTCCATATTAGTTTGTTTATTAGATGTATCACACAGTGAAACAGTATTATTTACTGGATATAGCAGTGGACAAGCTGAAACCTGAGGATGTCATCCTTAAAATAGAAATAGCACTAAGTGGGATAGACAAAACAATGGCTGACGAAGTATGGGCACAATGTGCACTTACGTTAAAACGACAAAGATGTGGAAAGCCTAACCTGACAAAACCGGAGAAAGAAGCCCTGAAACACCTTAAGAATAACAGGGATATAGTAATCGCAAAGGAAATGCAACAGTAGTATAAGACAAGTCAGAGTATTTGGACAAGGTAAATGCTCACATACAAACAGGACCATATGGGGAAATTAATAAATCAATAGACACAGTCATGAATAAAGTTAAGAAATCCACAGCGGACCTCATACGTTGAATGAAGCCGTTTCTAGGTTAGTCTAAGTGGTTTAATTTAATGCCAAAACCTAATAACCCCAGTAGGATGTATGGTGTTGTTAAAGTTCATAAGTCAGGATATCCTATCAGGCCTATAGTTGATTTTAGAAATTCACCTACTTATGAATTATCTAAATATTTAACCATGGTATTAAATCCTTTAAAAAGCCACTCGAAATCCAGACTAACTAATTCTTATGAACAAAATACAGATTAGATCATTTAAAATTAGATAATGTGGAAAAAATGGTTAGTTTTGACAATGTCAGTTTATATACACGTATACCAATAAATATGGTTATAGAGGCAGTCAGAAACGAACTCGTTTCTTACCAAGGACTCGAACTTAGGATGAAAGTGCCACTTGAGGACATAATGGTGGGAGTGCAGCTATGCCTGACATCCACAGTATTTAAATTCCAAAGAAAAATATACAAACAAACTGGGAGAGTTGCCATGAGGTGACCAATATCCCCGATAGAAGCAGATATATTCATGGATAGGTGGGAAAGCATGGTGGAGGTATGTAGATGACACATTCACTGTACTTAGAACACAAGAAAGAGATAGATTTTTCGAACACATAAATTCGAAGGTTGAGACAATTCAATTCACTTATGAATTGGAAAGTCAGGAAGGGGAACTTCCAATGTTGGATTGCAACGTAAAAAGGAAAGAACACGGGAAGTAAAACACGAGTGTTTACAGGAAACCTACACATTGAAACAGATATTTGGACTTCAGATCATCCCATCCTATGTCAGTAAAAATAGGATTAGTGAAATGTTTAAATGACAGAGCTCAAAAATTAAGTAGCACCAAGAAAAATCTAATACAGGAAGTGACACACATAAAAGAAGCCTTGAAACTCAATAATTACCCTGATAAATTAGTTAGGAAATATATATAATGAAACGTAAAAATAGAATAAATAATGATAATAGTGATAGTAATAATAATAATAATAATAAAGACATGCATGTCGAATATGCGCAAGACAACACCAACAATAAGGAACCTAAACCATCATCATCAGTAATTCCGCAGAAGGAAGGGACCTCGGAAACCACTTTATGGAAGATTCTTAACAAGTCAGGAATAAAAGTGTCCGGCATTCAAACCCACAAACTCAATTAGAAACATGCTTTGCCGGTTAAAGAATCCTGTGAAGCCTTTAAAGCAAAACAATTTAGTTTATCTAAAACCCTGTCTGTGATGATTTTCAGGTCAAATACACAGGTCCAAGTAGTCGAACAGGGACAGTGAGACTAGCCGAACGTAAAAACCTAGCGAAATCTAGATTGGTTGACCCGAATAAGATGAGAAATCTAGAGAATAGTTCAGGTTTACTACTCACTACATGAAATGACACACAACCATGCAATAGGATGGGATAGGATGACAGTCCTAAAATCTAATGTCACAGCTGGGTGGAGGGAGGGAGAGATTGAAAACAGAAGCAAATACATGTCATTGGAATGATTCAACACCTGTCCAAACAGACGTCTGGAAAATCCTACTACCCCCAACGACGACAAATAGGAGAGGACAAAGCAAACTATAAAACCCAAGTCTCGAAGTCGTGTGATTATAACTGATGAGATGATTATGAACAATGAATTTTGTTCGAAACGTCATCCAGTAAATGATAATACTGTTTCACTGTGTGATACATCTAATAAACAAAATGATATGGAATTACTTTCTACCAAAGTCCCTAAGTTATACACATGTATTAAATTATTCCCTTACCTACCTCACTACTAAATTCAAAGCGTTACCCTTCATGTAACAGTAATTTTTATCTATAAAACACAACATAATCGAGCAAAGAATATTCTTTTCGATAGATTCCTCTTCTGGCTCTACAATTATATATATGTTTATATACATAGAATATTCTAGAATAGTAGTTAATAACAATATTAGTGTTTTTTAAATAATATCGATTTGTAAAGCAAATTCAATGCAATTACAGTTCACTAAAAATACTTAAATTATAATAGTAATAAAGATATAATAGCGAGTAGGATATCAACTAAAATTAGGAAATTTTCACGAAAATTGAGAATCATTCAAACCTAGATGGCCAAGGTAGGGACAGAGTCTGAACTAACTTCTTTTGGACGCACAAATTAGGCTTTTTAATGTGGATCCCAACAGCCAGCCTCAGCAATATTTAGTAATCGAACTCTTAAGGCGAAGTTGAGATTAGTTGGTATCCGATAAGTAACTCTGAAAGCTTGATTAACATCAATCCTATGTTCTGTATCCACCAGATGAGCCAAAATAGCGCTACGGATAGATTTTGTTTGGCCTTTGCTTAACCACGCAGGGTGATGTTCGGAAATTCGACGAGAAACACGCCTAGTTGTGCGGCCTATGTAACTGGCTCCACAGGAGCGAAAATCTCCTGAAGTCTTTTACCATTTTAGTTTTTTTATAGCATCATTATGAATGACACACAAACTCGAAGACTTACAAGAAAGAGTAAAGCGAAACACTAAGCTGAAGAAGCATCGGGCGAAGACAGGACTCCAAGTGAACCCCTATAGAAGACTGAGGTGATGAAGATAACCAACCGACAGCGACAACAACCAGTACCAATCACTATTTAACAGGAGAGATTTGACAGAGGTTACTTCACTCGCTGAGAAGGATGGTGGTTTCAACCACAGGCTGGAGGACAGCACACAGATGAAGATGTCAAAGCCAACCAAAAACTTGTGCGTCGGTGGCACAGCGGTTAGGACTCTCGCCGACCATGCACATGGTCCGGGGTTCGAGCCCGCACCGACGCACACCTAATATCTATGGTCGGCCTGCGTAATTTGGGCTACCGATATCCATGCTGAAAATTCCATACTTGTACCGAAAATACACTGTGGAATCAAGCTGTAAATCAAAGAAAAAAAAGATAAGACGCACCCCTCCATCAAGCTGAAACCAGTTTGGAAATCTTCTCCTTGTCACTCAGCCAGCTAGGTATGAACAACAAGATTCAGATTTGCAGCAGCAGCGTGAAGTCAGTCAATCAGTCGTTTCTTCTATACAGGTCAGAAACTTGCCCAGCCTTTCACGAAAAAGATTTTGCAACAGATTGTAGACATTTATAAACAACTGCCCATTTTGTTCTGGACAAGAAACTATGGGAACAAACTAACTGGCAAGAGACAATTGCTCAGCAAATATAGGGTAGAAAATAGAGATGAATTGGGCATACTTTGAGCAGGCCGTCGAATGATATCGCGCTTCAAGCCCTCGAATGGAATCCGAATAGGAAGCGACAAGTGTGTCGTATATGCGAGGGTGACGTGGAGAAGGAGGTGAGAGTTTATGGACGATTGTGGGCTGAGCTGATAAGGACAGCAGAGGGGATAGAACGCAATGGAGAAACTGGGAATCCTAGGAAATATTCAATAATAATAATAATAATAGTAATAAATAAGGCATTATGAGTCATCTCATAAAGGAAGCTGACTCATACTCAACGGTGAAATGAACACAGTTCGCGAGACTATTATCTCTAATTTGTTTATTGTTTACTCAAAATAATAGAAAACATCTCCGGTTGCTTTGAAGGCAATCTGAATTCATTAAAAAAAGAACACCTACGCAAAAATATTGCCGGTGAAATGAAATGATTTTTTCACAAATAACTCTTTGATGATTACGTAATTTTTGTGGGCGACTGACTATAGACTATAGACTAACTAATGTGATAGTCTATCAGTTAGAGTCAAAATTGTATAGTCATTAAATAAATATATCTATCTATGTGTTAGTTAGAGAAACAATCAGTCAGCTTTCATCATCATTATTATTGTTATTAGTTTAAATGACTCCACCTACTCGACTCATACTCCTATCGATAAGTTTTCACAATGTTGTTTCAATTATTATTATTATTATTATTATTATTATTATTATTCTTGTAAATATGTGACTGTTTTTTTTTTCATTAGCTTGAATGGAATATGTGTTTCAGTACTTCCTGATTTACTAGTGAGGGAATTGGGAAATATACTATGAAACTTTTGGACAATCAGTTCTGTGAACTGATATTCGTGTGGATAATTAGTGATCCGGTGCTTCCATAGAATGTTTTATTAGATTTCTGTAAAAAATCAGAGTTGTAATAGTAACAGACTATAGAGGGGGTGCTTAAGCTGTCTTCTGACATTTGTCACTTCACAGAAAATCTGTACTAAAGATGGTTTGATTGAGTTTCTTTTAGATTTCTCTGTGAGAGCATAAGTTCTGATGAAATTTCTACTGGTTTTGCCCTCCTAAGAGATACAAGTAGACGTTTGAAAATAAAGAGGATGTTCGGTATGAGAGAAGACAATTTTTAGCCAACTGCTTGTAAGAATTGAGATACCTGCCAAAAACATCGTCAGTTAGTTGAGTCAAGGACACCAGTTCACTAACCTCGCTTACAGTCTTTAGTGTTCTACGTTGTATAACATAGTCTTTTTCGGATGCCCAAGGAAGAAATGGTAGAATATATAAATTATAAGAGAAGAGGTTCAGTTGTACCACAAAGTCTTAGGCTGCTTAAGTAAATAGATCAAAGGAGAGATTTTTCTTATACATGAACAAGATATGAGACTACCAAGACAGGTTTGAAGATAAACTTATATCAATTATTATTATTTCCTTTGATTTCTAAAGGAACACAGGGTTTCAGCCGCACGTCTCCATTGCGTTTGGTTCTCTGTCAACGTTTTCACCTGGCTCTACGTCCGCCCACATGCTTTCATCTCCTCTCCTCATGACCTCATCCATGTCACCCTCGCACTAACCACCGAATCACCGCTTCCCTTTCGGGTTCCACTCGAGCAATGGCTTGTCTAGTGGTGTCACTTGATGGTTTCCTCAGAGTATGGCCAATCCCCAACCATTTCTTCCTGTTTATTTGTTGCACAATCGGTTCCTGGTTGTTTCGCTCCCAGAGATCTCTGTTGCTGATCTTTTCTGGCTACCTGATCTCAAGGAGTATTGAGCGAAGTCAGCTGTTGATGAAGGTCTGTAGTTTGTTTGAGGTGCTCATTATGACTCTGTATAGTGGCACTGACTTCACATCGGAGTTGACCATCCGGATTTTACTTCTGATGCTGAGTGGGGCTGTTGACCTCCACACAGACTTAAGAGAAAATATTTGATTTATTTCTTACTACAGTGCTGTTGTTATGACAAAAATCATTCAGCTGAATCGGTTCACACATGTCTCGTTTACTCGTGAAACTAAAGTTTACAGTCTGACATTTAGAGTGATTCAGTTTAGAACCATTTGGATAAGACCGTTGGTAAACCTTAGATAGGAAACTGCTCAAATCAAAAAACCTTATTTGTCGATTTAAAATTGGAAACGTGACAGCGATTGGCCCAAACTTTACACCTGATCCAGATGACACTTTTGACACATGTACAGGCAGCAGTTACCATATCCCTGTGAACTGATGAATTGAAGATTTATGTAAGTCGATAACACAAAATATAAGCACAATTCAAACTCAGTCAAGACCTACGTTTTTTAACATTAAGTGCTAAACAGCTATTTTAAAATTACTTAAGAGGAAGATTTCTGATTCTGGCTTCTCAGAGTATTAGGCATTACAGGATATGTGTGATTACAGCTGGGTGCTTCAGTGGAAATGTCCACGGTATCTGAAATTTACAAAGTTAGTTGACGGATTGTATTTTATGGATTCCAATACTGATCCTTCTAATTGAACGTAATGAAATACAGAAAAAAATTGAAGCAGTGATTGCAGTATGCTGAGATAATGAATAATCCAAATTTTCACAGAACGCATCACATTTCTGAGTTTATTTAATTAAAAAAAGAGGGCTATTAACTATGTCTCATCATAGATCATCCGGTCGGAACAAATATTCTGATCAACGATTGCATAACGTTGTAAATGTTCCTACGAGGAGAGGTATTTTTCAAATTTGATTTACATCTATAAGATAAATGTAAGGGCTATTAAAGAAGTAAGTAAAAAGGAAGAATCAGCTTCTTAACGGAGTACTTAAAATAAGTACTACTAAGTCATTACACAATACAGTGCTACAGACTAGTTGAGGAAGTGGTGAAGGCCTTTACCCTTTTGAAGAAGGTGAATAGTTCTCAAGCGATAAAATAGTTACACTATAATCAAGCTTCTGATTTCTCTCTAACAATGCATAAAGGACATCTCAGAAATCACTTCAAGACTCTTCAAACCATTAGGAATTGACGTCGTACACAAGCCAACAAAGTAACTTGACTCAATTCTATGTCAACCAAAAGACTCAACAGCGAACGAAGATAAAACCAACATCATCTACAAAATAAATTGTAACAACTGAGAAAAACATTACATTGGCCAAAGTGGACGTTCCCTTCTGCATCTTCTTATCCGTGAACATAAGCTAACCGTCAAAAGATAGGATATCCACTCCCTCATACCGCCACACTGCATACAGACGACCACGAACACCAATTCGACTAGGTTAGCGTTCAGATATTAGACAGAGGAAACACCAAGAATGCTAGAGAATTTTTAGAAGCCTGCCTGGTATTCCAGTGAATAGGCAATTAACAGGCACATTGACATAGACAAAATTTACAAACCGATAAGGCGGAAATCTCAGACATAAAGGGTTAAATTTTCAGTCAAGGAAACAATCAGTTCCAACACAAGTAGCCTAGATGGTGTGAAAACACACAAAAACAACCGATCGCGTTCAAGGTCACTAGGAGAGATGGCTAATAAACTCATGGAGAAATCTCAAAGCTCACTTCAAACTGAAGCAGGATCTGAAGGTGTTGTCTAGTAGGGAGATGAAAGCTTCTCAAATAAACTGTCCAGCTCATAGAACACAACCCCATCAGGATCATCCACCTGAGCTACAAATCTCCTCCATTATATCTAATTGAAGGCAGGTAGAGTTAAAAGATGTTATTCACTATTATTAAATGTACTCTTTTGCTTTAGTTTAGTAACAAGAATATTGTACAATGAAAACTCATGAATATAAGCACTACTTATTTATATTTTTTCTACTTGAAATTTGTGAGAACATTTGTCTTCACTTTTACTCTTGTGAAATTCATCTGTGAAAAATGCCTTCTATATATTTTGTCCTACAATCAACCATTCATTGATAACATTGAATGAGATTATTTCTCTTAATTGTTGATTTTGTATAGACCAGTATTTTTGCGGTAGTTAACTAACTGCTTGTCAGTAGTTGAAAATGGTTGCCAAGTGGCTGGAGTACTTTTGTGGTCTTTATCAAATGCAATGCTACTAATGCATTTATGGTAGGTCTCGCGTTCAATGGTGGAATGCACATATTCAGGGGTTTCGGTCATTAGCTGACACACTCCTAAGCTTCGCTAAAGGCCGATAAACGGAGAAAACTGGATGTGGCTAGAAACCCTATCAGGTAAAAATGAGACCACTACTTATTATTAATTAGATGATTGGAAGAAATCAACAGGAAAGCTTGGACCTAGGTTCATGTGTTAGCTGGCACTCAATGGTCAGTAAGGCGTATTGGCAGTCTTGGAGGGAGGAGTTCATGTTCCTTCTGATATCCGAACCCGTGTCACTTAGTGCTACAGTCAGTGACTTTACGATGGAGCTATCCGGGCTAGTGAATGACCTCCTGCAGGATTGTATTGGATACTTTTATTTGACACTAGTTAGTGTAAGCCACCTGGCATGGTAGCCACATTGCAAACGTGACTGATAGAATTCAGTCTGTACGAAGACTTGACACCTGCACTTGACACATTACACCAGTCACTAAAATAGTATCGAATCCAGACAAATGCTGCCTAAATTTCAAAGCCCTAGCTTGAAACCATAGGTTCCACTCAAAACGTAAATGAATATAACAAAGACATACGATAAAATTATTACCTACTTTCTGTTAAAAGAATAAGTTTGATCAACAGCTAACTGGAAAGCAGTTTCATCCTTACTTGGGACTCCTTGTTGACAAGCACACATAATGATTCGAACCCATGGCCTTCTAGTTGCAAGACTAGCTCGTAGATTATTTAGCCACTGGAACGCGATCCAATGGCCTGTGAATATATATATATATATATATATATATATATATATATATATATATATATATATATACTGTTAATCACTTACTGGAGTTTGTAGTCGTAGGAGTATATGATAAGATTGGTAGGCCGAAGGAAATAAAATTTCTCTAGATTGTAATACACTGTAAGCCAACATTAAGTGTAAAATCTATTTATTCACTAACTGAAGATGTATTCGTACAACCATGAAACTCAAGTCTGTAGATGACTACTGATTGACCCTACGTATAACTTTACATGAACTATTTTTTATTGTTAATTTAGAATAAAATTAATTATCATAGAGAAAGAAAGACCAGATTTGCAGTATAAAATGATGTCATCATTCTATTTCACAGGTTCTTGTCAGCTGCAAACTACCTGAAATTACAATGGTTATAAATAATAACATTTCATACTTCATTGTTTGAAAGGTAATAGAGAAGACATTATAAGGTGAACGCATCTGGAATATAAGTATTATAATCTAAGTCAATCACCATCAATTTATATACTATCAAACTATGAAAGAAGAAAAAATGGGGGGGGGTGAGAGAAGACAGAAAACAGAAAAATCTAATAAACAGTGTCAACATAGCAACTCAAGAAGGTCAAGGTTCATCAATTTGAAAACTTGCTTAGTGAGCTGAGCTCACTAGTGTGTATGACTAATCAGTGTAATGAAAGTGATATGTTACCAAGGGAGTGGGAGATTGACTACACTTTCTTTCTGTATGCATAAGTTTAATTTCCTGGACCTAAATGTAAAAAGAAGAAACGGTGGAACGGTCGAAAAGTCCATCTACAGGAAAGAAACTTGGACCGGACAATACCTTCATTATAACAGCTTCTGCCCTATGAGCTACAAGCGGGGATTAGTGAGAACACTTTACGACAGGGCCAGAAAGTTATGTTCGCCTAACAAAGTAGAAGAAGAATTAAGCTTTGCCGAAAAATGCCTTAGAGAAAACGGGTATCCAAAAGGATTTATCCTAAAGTACAGCAAAGAAAGAGATGAGAAAGAGAAATCTCCAACAGTTGAGAAGAAGAAAGTGTTCATTTGCCTCCCATACAAAGGAGAAACCGTATCGCAAAAGATTGAAAAGAAGATGAAGGGAGCAATAAAGAGATGCTTCGCTGCAGCCAGTTTGGTGACACTATACAGTACTACGTGCTCCATAAGGCAATCGAAACTGGATAAGTACCCTGCTGATGTTACCTCCAACTGCATTTATATATTTACGTGTACCTGCGGCAGCAAGTACATTGGAAGGACGGAAAGAAGGGCTTCTATCCAGTCTTCAGAGCATATTCCAAGAAACTTATGTTTAAAAGGAAGCAGATATTTACAAAGTGCAATTACCAGACACCTTGTGGATACGGGTCATTTTGTCGAGATTTCTAAATCCTTCAAAATATTAAACATACAAAGGACAGCGAATCTACTACGATTTGCTGAAACAATTGCAATCAAAGGACACAGACCAAACTTATGCATAGAGAAAGAGAGTGTAGTCAATCTCTCACTCCCTTGGTAACCATATCACTTTCATTACACTGATTAGTCATACACACTAGTGAGCTCAACTCACCAAGCAAGTTTTCAAATTGATGAACTTTGACCTTGTTGAGTTGCCATGTTGACACTGTTTATTAGATTTTTCTGTTTTCTGTCTTCTCTCACCCCCCCCATTTTTTCTTCTTTCATAGTTTGATAGTATATAAATTGATGATGATTGACTTAGATTATAATACTTATATTCCAGATGCGTTCACCTTATAATGTTTTCTCTATTACCCTTCAAACAATGAAGTATGAAATGTTATTATTTATAACCATTGTAATTTCAGGTAGTTTGCAGCTGATGAGAACCTGTGAAATAGATTGATATCATTTTATACTGCAAATCTGGTCTTTCTTTCTCTATCAAAATTTATCAAGGGAACCAAATGTATAAAATTAATTATAGGTAAACTATAAACAGAAAATTTGTACTTGAAGCAACATTGTTAAATGTATACGATGCGTCCAATTTGTTTAACTAGATCTACCAATGTGATTAGTTTCCTTGATGTCTAAAGAGGTTTACTAATTTACTAAAATAAAGCATATATGGTTTATACTTGTAAAATCTGAGGGAAAGCCACACGAATGAGATTGTCAAAACCACAACCGGAAAGGCAAGAAAGTGTTATTCAACACTCTGAAATCACTTCGGAAATCTTCTGTACTTAGCAATAAAGAATTAGAATTTAATTTTCAACACATATGATACGTCAGTCAATTCTTCTTTGTAGGTCAAAAACTTGGCCAGTGAGTCACGTAAATCCCATCCAAAAGGCTGCACACACTGTTATCAACAGATGCCTGCACTGTTTCCATAGTGAATATTATTTAGCTGGTAGGAAAGAATTAACGCCAATAAAATCTGCAGTGCAGCAAAGCAACCAAGAACTTATTTCGCAAAAAAATATTCCGAAGAAAATTAGGGTGGATCAAAAACACAGTAAGGAGACCGTCGAATGGCGTCGTGTGCCAAGTCATCACTCCAGTGGGACCTGAATCAAGAACAACGAGTTCAGCATGGACAGAGTGTGGCATTGAGGAGGTCATGTGAGGTATAGGTGAAAGACTATGGGTTATCCAAGGGGTAATCTAAATAAGACCACAGGGAATAGGACAATGTGAAGGAGATGGGTGTTCTGTTGAAGCTGCATTCTCCTCATGGAACTCCGGGAAACAGTAATGGTGTAAGAATATATGAGTCTTTTCTTCGAGAGAATATATATTTTTTCCTCATGAAACTACATCCAATCTGAAGAGAAAATGAAAGAGTAACCGTTAGAAGTAGCAGACTGTCAAAAATGTACCGTTAAGGAAAGAATTAAAAACATTTTTGACATTATTTAATAAAAAAATAAAGAAGAGAACTATTTTCATTGCTTAACTGTTCCATATTCTGATGGTAAGCTTGACAGAACACCAAACTTCTAATGCCTAATATGATGGCCTACAATAATAGTTTCAACCATAAAAATAATCAATTTTAGGTGGTAGGTGGTTTATGGAAATGTAACCGATATCGATCTAGACTTTATGATACTGAAGGAGACATCTTTTGCTAAACCACTGAAAACTGCTCAGTACTGGACAGCTATTTCATTCTCGCTTGACAATTTTCAGTGGTATACATTTACCATCTTGTAAGAAATCCATTTTTGGAGAATATGGCTAATATGCAAGCAGTACTTTTAAAATTATGGTAAAATATTTCCAGATCGCTATGGAAGTTTAGTTTTCCGAACACTTCCTGGTTGATTAAGACTACTGACAACACCCAGCATAGATATATCTTCTTCAAATGTTGTAATAA
This sequence comes from Trichobilharzia regenti, assembly GCA_944472135.2. Lineage (NCBI taxonomy): Eukaryota > Metazoa > Platyhelminthes > Trematoda > Strigeidida > Schistosomatidae > Trichobilharzia > Trichobilharzia regenti. The sequence goes on from OX235267.1 coordinate 32,244,074, forward strand.
TAAGCTGCATAAAAGAAGCACTTATGTATTGTGAGACATGAGAGTTTACAAAGTCCCCCTGATTATTTCTAGGCACTTTTTCTTTGGTTCTGCAATTGCCAAGGTAAGCTTGCCTTATAACCGGAAGGTCCCGGGTTCGAATCCCAGTGGGTGCGTACTGCCGATGATTCCCAAACTAGGATGAAACAGCAGCTGTCCAGTACTCCCTGGTTTTCAATGGTTCTCTAACTGATATCAATCCGTGATCAACCCGTAAAACATAACTAATCGTTACAAACCAAACTTTAGAAAGTATAATAATGTATGTGAAATTTATATAAATACGTGTTGATTTTCGTAATAAAACGATCTGTTGCCAGCCCTTGTCTTCTGTTGTTACAGTACTAACGAGATTTATCAGTAATATATATATATATGTCCATTCATACAAAAACATCAAATAACACGGGTAGGGGGTAGATTTGATGTCAGACTAAGGGAGTCGTTCAGTGTTGTGGAGAGACATGGGAGACATGAAAGAAACACAGAGGAACACAAATGAAGGAAGGCGAGAGTTAGCACAACACGGAAGATCTGTGCATGTGGTGATCTAAAGATAAGGTGTATATGTATTTTCGTTATATAGAGATACCGAATTCCAAATAAACATTCCTTCAACAAGTCTCTTTTCCTCTACCGTTACACCACCACTCACAATCGCATATATACACGAATATCATGAGAGAGTTGGTTCGTCTTAACCAGCTATCCCATAGAAAATTGTTTGTAACTTGAATTTATTTCAAATAAGAATAATTCAAGTTTTGTTACCTAATTGACTGAACGAATTGTCAGCTTTACACAAAGGTACCACATTACAAAATGCCAATAATAAAAGTAGCTAAAAATATACAGTGAAATCGTAGTGAAGGAAAGTGTACGAGAGAAAAGATTAGTTGCATAAAGGTGAGTGAGAATTTCGAGTATCTGAAGCACTTGAAGGTCTCGGTGAGGCCTCCAAGTGCATCGGTGGCACAGCGGTTAAGGCACTCACCGACCATGCACATAGTTCGGGGTTCGATCCTCAGCCGACGACACACTCCTTAACCTCGCTAACCCAGTAATAAGACTGGTAAAGAAGAAAGGTTGGTCACGAGGCTAGCAACCCCATCCTGTAAAATTAAACACTGCTACAGAAACTTCAAGCCACTAGCATGAGGCCCTATGTTCTACTTGGAACGTGAAGGAAAGAAGAAGAAAAGAAACACTTCATGAAGTAAATGCACCTGTGACGCCAAGATCATCTTTGATATACTTCATTAGTTGATTCTCAATATTCTGAGGATGCCAACTAGACATTTTGTCATTCATCACGTGGCTCAAACCAAGAGTTAACGACTTCACGAACTTATGGCATACCATTGTCAAATCGACTCCGGTTATTCTCTAGGATAATTCTACTTATCATATGTCTTCGCCATCTCAGTCGATCCAGCTTCGTAACCTCATTGAATGTCTTTCCCTCATTACCTAACAGTACACGTCTAAACTCATTAATTCTAACGCTATCGCTTGAAGTAACGTGACAGACACAAAGTTAGCACCGGTGGCTAAAAACAACTATTTTCTTTTAAATATCTTCGCCTGTTAACGACAATGTCCCACAAATATAAAACAGAACAGCATAAAAACTGACGGACAGAAAGCATATTCTTTGATGAGAAGATGGATACCGTATCGACTGTATAAAAATCTTACGGATAAATGGCAGCAGGCATAGAAGCCTAGACCAGATCAAAGTATAAAGTGCATAAAAATAAGTAAGAACCATACATGCATAAAATGAATATTAATCTAACATCAAAGGATTAGTATAGCTCACCTCAATGTGTAGAGTAACTCTGCTGATGTGCATGGGATCGATCTCTTCAGCCACTTTTAAAGTAAAAATATTTGGATTTGGTAATTTCACTGGCAATTTGTCTGCGGAGAGAGTGCAAAAAACAACCAAATAATGGGAAAAGTAAATTCGATTCCGGTAAAAAATTAAAGTTCACTAAAATCAACGAATAAACTTTTTAACAGTTCGATCACGAGCTGATAACAATTAGGGGATCCCTGAACAATCGTTCCGTCCTAGATTGGTACTCTTCAGTAGTATGCACTCACCGGGATTCGTATAAGGTTGAGCCACTGGGATCTGATCCAACAGCTCATGAAATGTTTTTCGGTTTTGACAGCGGTTTGATAGCAGTTAGGGAACTATTGGAAACCCACACTGGAGTACTTGACATCTGTTTCATACTAAGTTGAGAATCATTGGTAGTACTCACTCACTGGGGTTCGAACACACGACTTTCCAGTTATAAGGCAAGCTTGTATACCAATAAGCCACCAGGACCCAATTCAATGGCCAACCCAAAGATTCTCACTTTATACCAATCCTTGATTTTAGCGCCACCACCAGGCGATGTCATCGACGTACTACCGATGATACTCAAACTAGAATGAAACGACTATCCAGTACTCCTGGTTTTCAGTGGTTCTTATCTGGTATCAGGCCATGATCAAAGTCGAAAAACAAATCAAATCCCTAGAAATCAGCTGTTGAAAAGCTCATGAATTCAAACTTCTACCAATTATATATATATATATATATATATATATATATATATATATATATAATTTGCAACTAGCTGGTGTCCTACGTGAGTTATTGTTCTTTTAAGTAACTTCGTTGATCCTGTTGGTTGCAGTTTCTCTCCTTTTTTTCTATGTATTATTTGAATATAATTATATTTGGCTTATTCATCTTTTAGGGAGAAGGATAGGGCAGGTCTTTTTTGCATAATTTAGCATATCAGTATGCAGTCAATTCAATTGTAGGCAGTAGTTATTAGGCATTAATAAAGTCGAGTTTTACTTTTTTGTATTTTACTATGAAATCGAACTCATAATGTAATAAATGGTAACCCGGATAAGCCAAGTGTTTTTGAATTGGTAACGGCTTATTTTTCTATCATTTGATTGACGGTGGTGAGCAGTGGGATTTAATCCTACTCCGGACTCTTCATTTTGATTTACTTGTATCTCGAGTGACTGCTGGTGTCCCCAATGAGACTAAAAACAGGGCACTCTTCATCCGTCCCAAATTAGGACGAAACAGCTGTTCAGTGTGCTCCTAGGTTTTCCAATGGTTCCCTAACTCATGTCAGCTGATGACGAAATCCTCCAACCAATCAAACACAATCCCTACAAAACCAATACTTCAAAATTCAAGATAACTTCAGCAAGTAAATTCATTCCACTTTGTTGAAATCCTTCGAATTCGTCACTTAATACTGACAATTTATCGCAGCGAGACAGTAAAAAAACAGAGAACGGATCAATGAATGTATCCACAGATAAATCACTGTACTCCAATCTCTTTAATATAACTTTTGTGATATATTTTGGGGGAATACTTTGTATAAATATACTTTCTAATAATAACATCTTTATTCTGGACAGTGTTTATAAAATGTAAAGAATTTTCAGTAGAGTTTATTGCATGATGTTCACCCTTCGGATAATATCTAGAAGAAAAATATTAATTGACAGCATATCCTTCCTGTGAAACAATGGTCTCTGAGCTCTGGAGCACAAACCATTCCATTATGATATACCTACTTTGTCTCCTCGAAGAAATCTTCATGACATCAAGTTGAAAGGCGACTGTGTGATGTTCAGAAGTACATTTATCAGACCCAAGGACTTAATTGAAGCCGAATTCTCCCATGCATTGAATTAAGCTGCTAACCACAATCATGCCTTCCCTCAAATTTCATCAAGAAACTTGCAGATCAGGAGCTCTTTAACACACAAGATTAGATAATACCATTAGAGGTCATATCTTAATCGATTAAAGCAAACTGAACAAGAGAAAATATGTACAATAGAGAAAAAAAGGAAGATTTTGGTAGCCCAAGTTTTAAGCAAGCTTCCCCTGTGTGCTTACAATTAAATTGTAGGCATAAACGACTAAAATTCCACTTCAAGTAGTCAATACAAAACATTAAAGATCCTTGCTGTGGTTAGACGTCAGTTTGCAGGTTGAAAGTGGTCTAAAGATGGTAAATAACGTTTTATTTTAAGAAAAAAGAGGGTTGAAAGGAACTGGTATCGTTTATTCATGTGTTATCATTCAGACGAGAAAATATGACACTACGAGAACAAAAAGATCATTTGGATTTTACTGTATGAATCACCTACTCTTTCTGGATATATCTTCGCCTTGAATACACCTTCTCTATAGACACAGTTATCTTCAGATGCTGTACAGTCGTATTTAAAAATACCAAAAAATGTATGGCAGATTTGAATGCATCTTTTCTATCGACATAGTCACCTTCAGGAGCTGTACAGTCGTATTTATATTTACCAAAAAATGTATAGTAGTCCACTACTAAGTAACAGAAGTTATGTGACATAAGTGATATAATTACTCGGTGGTGGCTTCAAAAGTAAAATTTTAAAAATTTCGTAGAAGTTAACGGCACAAAGGAACAAAGGGTTATAAATTTGATAAGGTTAAAATCGTTGTTCATTGAGAAGAAGCGTAGTTAAGTGTCAGTTTAAAAAGTGTGAAAAGGGTGATAAATTGTACAAAAGGAACATGAGAGAGTGATAATAGTGAATTAATTATTTAAACTAAAAACTTACAAAGAACGATCATACATAAACGTCAAAATCTAAAACCCTTTGAACCATTCGGTCTCACCATGTAGAGGTGGAGGTGATTTAGTTGATAAAGGAAATTTTCTTCACAGAAATCTCTTTTATTTTCCTCATTACGCAATGTGTGTTTTCGGTGTATTGAATACATTTATTGGTTGTTATTGTCAATGAGATGTAGTCTGTGTACTCATAATAATTTTCATCTAACTACAGGCTTAGATAACAATGCTCACTTATTTTCAGTATCGTTTATCAAATATTTTAAGACACGAAGTCATTTATAAGAGACAAGATATAAAGCGTAACTTTCAAAACTATATATTAGTGTGGCATGTACTACTGACAAGATTTACCAGTAGTATATACAGATTTCTTCATCGGCACACAAATATCGAATAGCAGAGAAATAAAATTTGATACCCAAGAGAAAAGATGAACCCGTATTGCAGTAAGACACAGGAGACACGAAAAGAAGACAACGAAACAGAAAACGAAAGGATGAAAGTAGCGCAACACTGAAGATCTGTGCATATGGCGATTTTAATACATGGTACGCATAATTTCCCTATATGTGTATATAAAAATACTGATAATCATTCAGCTAACAAGTATCTTGTCTTCTCATTAGTATTTTTCCTAATTTAGTGATTTCAGTTCATTTTAAACAATCATTCTATTAGTAGTAAGTTTCTTTTACTAGGATTTCTATTTTAAATCAAAGTCAGACAGGATTTCTGTGAATCGCTGAGTGGGAAAAAAAGTTACATTGATGAAAGATGACCTTCAGTAACATTCCTTTATGACTACTACAACTATTTTTTTTAATTTCTAGTTATGCTTCATTATTATTGTTTCCTTTAATTCCTAGTGGAACATAGGGCTTAAGACGCACGTCTCCATTGCATTCGTTTCTCTGACGACGTTTTCACCTGGCTCCACTTCTGCCCATATGCTTTCATCTCCTCTCCGCATGATCTCCTCCTCCATGTCTCCCTCGCACTGACGACCAACTCGCAGCTTCCTCTTCGAGTTCCACTCGAACGATGACCTATCTAGTGATGTCACTTGATGGTCTCCTCAGAGTATGGCGAATCCGCCTTCATTTCTTCTTGTAGATTTGTTGCACAATGGGTTCCTGGTTGGTTCGCTCTGAAAGATCCCTGTTGTTGATCTTTTCTGGCCAGCCATCTGATCTTGAGTATTGAGCGAAGACAGCTGTTGATGAAGGTCTGTAGTTTGTTCCAAGTGCCTTTCGGGACGCGTTGGCCAAGTTTCTGGTCCGGATAGTGAGTAGCACTGACTTCACATTGGAGTTGAAAATCCGTATCTTATTTTTCACGCTGTGTGCTGTTGATCTACCCAAATATTTGAAAGTAATGAAAGCTTGCTTTGCCTTCCCGATCCTCACTTTGATATGCTTATCAGTTCCATCTGACAGTAGTTGAAACGATGCTTCCCAGATAGGTAGGTAGGTAGGTAGGTAGGTAGGTAGGTAAAGGAGGTTGCTTCTTACAGATTTCTCACATTTATACTGGCTGATTCTTGCCTGTTGTTGTTGCTGTTGGCCAGGAATATCAATCACCTCTGTTTACCCTAGATTCACCTGAATTCCTATTTTTAAAGCTTAGTTATGCGTTACCACCTCCAAATTACATCAAAAAGTAGAGATATCCTTATAATAATAATCATGATATTATCTTCTTTACTGCTCTTGTCTTTGTGTGCAAAGGATAAAATGACATGTGTCTATCCATGAAGAGTATTTTTGTTTTTGGCTATTGAATGCTTCTCATCTTCACACTGTCTACAATATTTTCTAGTGACAAATGTAAGCAATTATCCAGGTGTATATGTAGGTGTCATTCTATGCATAATGCATTCCAATATTCTTCTTTTGAATATGGACAGAAAATATTTCCTCCTTTTATTAACTATCTCTTTGATAGCACATGATTTGCAGTGTTTTATTGTTATTCAATAGAACAGAATAATGACAATGCACTTTCACTTTCTAATAAGCAACATAAAGGAAAGGCCTACAGTCATTTTTACAATTAACTGTAGTAACAGAATAATTAAACAATAGATAGCAGATGATTGTATATTAAGCACCTTTATTTAATGAAACAGCTGTACAGTACTCCCTGGCTGGTATTCAATGGTTCTCTAGCTGATATCAAGCCGTGATCAATGCGTAAAAACAAATCTAACCCTTACAAACCAAACTATAGAAAATTAATCTGATGTTCGCTAGTGACTGACTTGCTACAGGCTGGAGTCAGTTATAGTGAGAAGTCGTGACCAGTGAGGTCCATTCAGATGTCACGTGTGAGGATGGATATCCCACCGACGACAATGTTTGGGGTCGCGCTAAATCACGAATTGGCAGAAGTTAGAATTCATGGGCTGGCCATTGAATCGGGCCCCAGTGGCTGAATGGTATACGAGCCAACTTGCCTTGTGACCGGAAGGTCCTGGGTTAGAACCCCACTAAGGTGGGTGCGTACTGCAGATGATTCTCAAGCTAGGATGAAACAGCAGCTGTCCAGTACTCCAGTGCTGGTTTTCAATGGTTCTCTAGCTGATATAAAGCCGTGATCAATTCGTAAATGGAGAATGCAGGTAACTCCAGATGACGTTTCCCAAATAAATAAGGCGAAATGTGTATCCTTGCTGGATTCCACTGTAAGTCATCATTCATCAAATTACTTCAAGTTAATGGAACTCATTTTATTGACAGCTAACTGATTTGTTATGTGGTTTAACCAAATGATAAAAGGTTTCTTTACAGATTTTCGGCTGTAATCATTGTGTATACTACTTTGAGGTTATGTGATAGATACCTGGGTGGGCCAGCTATGACGAAGAATGAATAGGATTCATTTGAGATTTTCATGACAGGTAATTTGACGATGTTATCTTGAATTAACCTCAAATATGATAGAAAATGGTAGAAGGTATCCACTTGAAAGATCTCTTAGATGTTAATATTCATCTAACTTATAAACGATATGCTGAAAATCAGTAACACCAGAATCTCATCAATCGTTTATCGCGCTGAATAATAATCAGAGAATGAAGTTTCTGAAAGAAAGTGTCAATAGCTCCGTGTTCGATTCAGTGCAGCATTATGATTGGACACAAGTGGGTACTTTCAAAACAATTTGTATACTTGAATAGTGTCCATGTAACTGAGACAAGATCTGTGATCCTCTAAGAAGAAATGCCCCGGTAGCGCTTCAATCTTCATCAATTCGCAGGAGTGTACTGTATTTTTGAGACTCTGAAGTGACACATATTCGAATGCAACTCCATGTAAATTTCTAACATTTATATGGCTCCTAGATGCAATCTGTGGAAACTGCCCTTATCTGCAGATGAATTCAATTCCTTTACTGCTACTTTCCTTGGAAACTCTTTTTCAGTAGTTACTGGAGATATCACTCCCTGTGACTAAAGCTTCTCTACACCATTGATGATGAAAATGCTATCAGCTTCCCAACATGACAAGAAAATACTCTTGATCTAGCGTTCACAAATGACTTCGGCATATTTGAAGCTCGGCGAAGAGCCCCACTACTTGATTCGGATCATTGTATCATATTATTATTGACCAAATTATATGGAAAACTGCACAAAAGAGCTTTCTTGAACCTTGTCGAGGAAACATAACATACAGAATCAAAGAAGTATGCTAAAAGAAACAAACTGAGACATATTCACCGAATAAGTTCTAGATGACACAATCACAAACATGACGTACTATCTAAAATTCTCTCTTGATGTTTGTTGTTCAAAAGAAGCATTCTTTTCAAGATATCACCGCTTCTCCTCTTCCCAGCTCAAAAGGTTTCGCCAAGAAAAAGAAAGGTTATACAAAATGAAAGAAAATTCTAGTGTTAGAAGACTGAACATTTTAATTAAATCAAAAATACAGAGATTAAATATGATCTATAACCAAATGCAGAACCTCATCAAATATATGGAAACTGTTTAAGGAAATGACTGGTGGTAATTAGCAAATCAATAATGATCCCTCTCCATCCGATGCTGGTACGCTTAGTAAGTCTTTCGTATGTCGTCCAGAAGATGTTATGATTTCGAATGCTACAAGCAAAAATAATGACTTCTCCTCTGGTTTTAATACTGACTATGTCCTGAAGTATCTCAAATCCTTGAAACCTACTCACTTCCTTTGTCCAGATGGTGTGCCAGTTATTATCTTCAAAAAATTTGTACTGATATTTTATGTTATCCTCTCGCTGGTATTTTCAATGAACCCCTTTTGCACTAGCATTGCGCCTACTACTTGGAAGGACGTTAAAACTGTTCCCGTGTGTAAATCATCAGGTGGTCCAAGTGTTAAGTCTAAACACATCGCCATCACTTCACTTTTTTAAAATAATGAAGAAACTGTTTTACCTGACCTTGAACCTCCAATGAAAGCTTTTGATGACCCTAACAACTTGCTTATAAATATAGTAGGTGTACTTTAGATACCGTTATTGTCATATATCAAAATATTGTCTCTCACGTGAACAGAGATGTCAATAATGTCCGGTGTGTCTTCCCACATCAAAAATCTGCCTTTGACTCGTTACCTAAGCCTCTTTTGTTAAACAAGCTTGCTGAGACACAAACAAGGTGCTGGAATAATGAATGGTTGCATTCCTGTTTTTCTGAAAGTAAGCGGTAGACTGTTTGCAATGTGAAATCCTCTACTGCTTCACTTATTCTAGTTGGTGTTCCTCAAGGAGCTGTCTCTGCTGCTTTTCTGTTTTCTTTCTTATTACATAACTGGCTTCTTTGTGATGAAGCCAATTTTATTAGGTATACTGATGATCTGACTGTTTCTATGCCTGTTACTACTTCTCGGTCAGACTCGTCCAAAATACATAACTTTTGACCGGAAATTAGTTCGTAGTCCTCGTCAAATGATCTTAAGCTTAATCCCCCCAAATGGTGGGTTGTTAATTTCACTTTCAGACACTAGGGCGACTTATATAAAAGTGTTAGTTCTCGTGGCTCCCTTATCATTGATGACACAGGGATTGAAACTGAATCGAACGTTAGATACTTTGAACTTTGTATTTCTTCTGATCTTTCTTGGTCTTCCAATGTCTTGTTCGTTTTTAGAAAGATATTCCTTTTAAAGTTCTAATTGAGGGGGTCAAGACATTCTGGTAGCACTCAGTCTCTGCTTTTACAGTCTATTAATCCATATATTCTACCTATTCTTCCTTATTACCTTTCCGTCTTTAATCTTTCCTGGGCTAATTAACAAAGACTTTGTTACATTGTGGAGGGCACTTTAGTCTGTCATTAGGCCAGGTAGGGTGTCCCTAAACCGAATCGTTAGTACTGTAGACAGATGGGCACGTGGACTGATGCAAAACATTTAACGAATATTGTCCTGCTGAACTCTGAAAATCTTTTCTATACCACACACCTCTTCGCTTGCATCTCATCAGGTGGAACTACAGGAGCAACTATAGAAGACTGTGTACCTGGATGACTAAGTGTAAAGTCGCTACACACAATTTCTTTTGATGAGGAAATCTTTTATTCATGTTCTAATCGACATTAATATAAATGTAAATAGCCTGTTTATTAGATTACATGCACACATACATAAAAATTAATCATAAAGAAGAGATGAAAATAAGATTGAAGATGGAAGGTATGACCTTACTCTGCTGAACAATTTTCACTTTGTTTGATTTGTTTCACGTTTGACCACTGAGTGATATCAGTTAAAGAGTCATTGGAAAACCAGCAGTGGAGTACTGGACAACTAGCAGTTTCGTCACAATTTGGGACTCATCGGCAATACGCCCTCCCCCACCAAAGTTCCAGCCAAGAACATTGCGGGTAAAAGACAAGCTCGTTAACTATTACCCAGCCACTGGGATGCGAATCAACAGTCATTCCATGAATTCCAACTTCTGTTAGTTATAAAAAATCCCCACAAAAGCTTTTAGCTTAGATGAACAACAGCCAGTATCATTCGGGGAGAAAGAGGGCGAGCAACTGGAAAGCAGTTACTACTTGACAATTGTTTCCTACCGCTTTCAGACTATTTAAAAGTACACAATGATGACCCTATCACGGATCAGATGAAAAACCTTCAATTTAGGCAGTCAGTCTATTGATCATTCAATCATCATTGAGACGATATTCAGCGGATTATAAATTTCAGTTTCTGCGAATGTTTTCAACCTATACACTTCAAGACGTGTCAGGCAGTCGAATATCAGGGAAACCTAAGACTGATACCCGTTGCACACAAGACGTGGCTGTCATGGCCCTCATAACCTAGTGGATAGAAGTTTTAAGCGTTTAGAAAGATGACTTCAGGGTTGTAGTCGTTCGCCTAAGAATGCAGGTAGGTACACGCAGGTGACGAGACCCGAATGTGACGAGATGTGCATACTAGATCCCAATTGTTAGCCACCATCAAACAGAATAACTTCGCCTTAATTCTTAGTCGAAGTGTCCGTACACTCGGACCATAGAATACATCAGAGACAGATTATTTCACTTCAATACAATCAATTGGGGATAAAACGTAGAGTAACACGTAACCACACCACTCCTCAAGACAAAAATAAATGAAACTTTAACAAACATATGAAACTGACATACATACATTGAGTTAATAATATCAATGTCTCTTTTTCTTCATCCTCATTACTCTTCAACTGATTTGTCAACTGGTTAGATGCATCAATTTCTGCCTTCAAACGTTTACGTAATACGCCTGGTAGGGAATTCCACTCTGACTGATTGTTAACATTCACATTTGGTACTGATTTCAAATTTAACAGTCGTAATATTTTCTTCTTATACTTTTCAATCATTAGCGGTAGTATTCTTTATTTTGAGTAATTTGATTTATATCATAATTATAATTATGACGATTATTGTTACTTTTAATATCGGCGGCATCATTTTCTTTACTCTCACCCAGCATATCTGATTTAAATAGTTCACCTTCGCTTTGTTCAGACCATTTATTCGAATTATCATTATCCAGAGCTTTCGTTAATTGATGATTATTTCTTGATAATTGTCCATAAAATCTCTCTGATCGTTTAAAATATTCACGTGAAGTTAATGAAGCATCAACTGGATTGAAAAGTTTTGAAAATTCAAATTCATACTGTGTTATAGTTAGTAGTATAAGTAGAAAAGACATAAAATTGAATTTAAGGTTGTATACACCGTGTATTCGCCATGGATGAAAACATTTAATTAAGAAGAGTGTTAAATTCTTGAATAGGATGAGGCATAAAAAGGAGAAATACTGTTCTAGAGCAAGTGAACTACAGGATTTCATGTTAAGCTGACAACTCATGGTTTAGAGTATAAAATGAAGCTTTTATATAGATATAGATGTCTATGACGACTTAATTTATAGTGTGTCAACCGATCATAATAAAAGCCGACTCAGCAACTTAGTGGAATTTATTCACAAATATATACTAGCCCTTTAAACGAATCATTATTGTCTCCGAATTTCCTGTGGATAGATGCTCTTGTGTACGTGTGTGTATGTTTGTCTGTATGGGGGTGCGGAGGCGTGCGTGGGTCTTTCTGTAAGTTTGTTGTTATTTATTTGTTGTTATATTTTTGATACATTTATTCCCCTTAATGAATTTGAACAAAGCAAGAACTACAGTTCTAGCAGAATTTTGACCAGTTGGGTTCACTGCATTGCATCCCTCCCACATACTCACACACACACACACACACAAACACACACTCCCCTCCTACTCTGCCTCTCTCTCTCTCTTGTATTCTGCCATGTGTAGGATTCGTCCTACTAATACATTCAACAATAGGTGTGTGTGTGTGTGTAAGTGTGTGTATGCATTTTAGCTTTTGCTTTGATCCCTTTCAGTAGCTGACGCTAATGTGTAAGTAACATGGATGAGGAATCTCTGAAGACGTATGGGTGAGTGCGTACCACATGTAAACTCTGGTGATAAAACAGCAATCGCTTCACTACTTTTTCCACACAAAGGTAATCAACAAATATCACCAATATCTACAACAATATTGGCTGACAGTCATTTATTAATTATTATTAATAATAATGATCATTTTTGATTCAAAAATGAAATTATGGATATACAGACATGAAAGAATATATTTTTCCCTACTTATGCCAATAAGATTTTGCATAGAAATAAAATCCGTTTTCTTCCCCAGAACTTAATTTTACAATGTGAATACATACATGCATGTATAATCTATTTAATTTTATATAAGACTATTATGGGAGTCTTCGACATTCTGTGCAAACACCACTAGGGTTCAAGCCCAGAACCATCCGGCTGTAAAGCCAGCTAATAGACTATTTAGCCACGGGTCCCAGTGGATATAAGGTCAATGAGCTCAACTTGCACTCGGAAGGTTCTAGGCTCAGATCCTGGTGGTGGGTGTATGCTGTCGATGAATCTCAAACTAGGACGAAACAATGGGATTTCCAGTGGTAACTGATGTAACTGATGTCAACTAGTGATAAAACGTGTATCCAGTCAAATCCCTGCATAAACCGACACTTGAAAGTCTGTTTATTCAAATGTTACACTTAAAGCAGAACTTAATTGGATGAATAGTCTATGAGTTTGTCATCGTAACATGTCGGCTCCGGGTTTGATCCCTTGGCGGGTCGTCGATGGGTAATGCTGAAGGGTGACGAAATGGGAAAAAACAGCTGTCCAGTGAATCACTAGTTTTCAGTGACCTATATAACTGGTGTTCATCTATGACGAAATCTACACAATGAAATTAATAATGGCATCCTTATTGATTCCTTGTTAACTCTGCATGTAACTGCGTTGACATAACATTAATTGTAGCTTTATAAAGTACTTTTCTGGTTGGTTGGAGGATTTCATCATGAGCTGACATTAGTTAAGGAAGCATTGGAAAACCAGTTTAGGACCCTCCACCAGTACGCATCCACCCCCAGAATTCGAACCCAGGACCTGCTGGTTACAAGGTGATCCAGCTCGTAGACCATTCAGCCACTGGGACCCGATCCAATGGCCAGCCCATGAATTCCAACTTCGTCAATTGGCAGAGGCTAGAATTCATGGACCATAATCGGGTCTCAATAGTCTCAAACTAGAAGGAAACAGTTATCCAATACTCCGGTCCTGGTTTTCCAATGGTTCTGTAACTGATGTCAGCTCATGATGAAATCCTCCAATACTTGAAAAGTAATTTTTATTGAGAAAATGAATTTGTTTTGTGGCATGTATAAATAAAACGTTTTCGCTCTTTGAAAACGGAGCGAACGTCTAAGATAGCTGTTTCTTCTTAGTTTCGGACTGTTTCTTTAGCAATAGGAATTCATAACCAAATCTGGAAGTCGAACTTAAGACATTCACATGGCGAGGTTAGTACGTTAATATTCAGCCACTGTCATGTAATCCGTCGGCTAATGAATTTCATGTTTTTCGAGTGTTGTGATATGATTTATTCATAATCGATAATAAAAACAAATCGCATTCACAGTTTATTTTCATTTTAAGTAGCCTCAGATTACCAGACTGATTTGGATGGGGTTGATGATGATGACTGAAAGTGGAGTAAAAATTCGTTATCATCATGACTCGGGTAAGTTTATTCAGTATCCCAGCGTACAGCTCTATTCACTGAACTGGAAATAAAACTGTATTCCGATCTCAGCTGGTTACTTGGTACAGAGCTGGCTAAATATCCTGACCTCTTCACCTAAAGTTATCCAGAAGATTGGAAATTTCATTTTATTTTTTTAACTACCATTGATTAACTTAACTGAATTTCAGATTTTCACATCGATTGATTAGAGAGAAGTGCTCGGTCTCAGGTTGACATGTTGGCTTCTTGTGCAGATGCTTCGACGACGTCTGGGCATGTAATTAGAGGTTAATTGGTGGATGGTGACTAGCAATGGAATCCAGGATACACATTTCGTCTTGTTTGGGACTCATCAGCCAGATACACCTGCAGTCCCAGTGAGTGCTGCCGTTCCCACTGAGGCTCGAACTCTCTGCTTATAGTCTCAAACGCCAAAGCGTTATCCACCAGACCACTTGGAGGACGAGAGCTACTTTTTGTGCAAGTACATCCATCTGACGAGTCCCAAATAGGACGAAATACGCATCTTGGATTCCACTGCTGGTCACCATCCACCAATTAAATTCTATCATTAATTAAAACAGAAGTTATCTTTCATGGTGGACAGTAAATAGCGGTGGAATCCACGATAAGCATTTCGCCGTGTGTTTGAAAATCGTCATCTAGGTGTATCAGCACCTCCAGTGAGTGATGATGTGTCCTCAGAGATCCTAACCCAGAGCGTTAAGTTAAGTGAATAAGAGATCAGCCTGATAAGATCTAGATTCTATTGTGAGAATGGAATTAAATGAAACGCACGTTCATGATTCCACTGTTAGTCACGATCAACCAAATGACAGTATGTTGACTGTGAGACAGTGTCGAAGTACGTGTGCTCGAAATCAATACGCCAACATATACCTAATACTTCACTTTAATAAAATCAGTCATTTAAGAATAATGATAATAATAATTTCAACGAATTATCACTCCTATTCATTAATTTCACTCATTCTAATCCGTTGGCTTCTGCTACTCATATGAATGCCACTTCAATGAGTGGTGATCTAATTCTGGCTGACATTGCCGACTTTCACTAAGCAGTCTGATTTCAGCACTCACTGAGTCCTGGGTCACAGCAAGGCTTCTTTCTTATGTTCCGGGTAGAAAACAACATACTGCTTTTGGTATATGAAAAGCACTCCACTCCGCCGTTAACGGAAACTGGTTTGCTTTAAGGCGCTGGCTGTACTCTCTCCATTCCTTTCTATATTCTTCCAAAGATAAGTTCAATAAATTTGCTAATGATCTAACCACTTCTGTCCCAGTAGTTTCTGCACTGAACTGTTTTTATATGAATAGATTCTTATCTGAAGTTGACAAATAGTCTCATTTAATGGTCTTGAACTGAATTCATCTAAATGTCATATTATTGATTTCAGTTACGTATGCGAAAAAGGTTTGCATTGACCGATTCAGTCTCATGATTTCTGCAGTATTGATGGCACTGTGATAGGGGTTAAAATTCCCTTATCTCGGCATCAGTTTCTCTTTATACCTCTGTTGGTCATCTCATTTCCTGTTGATTTTTAAGAAAAATGTTTCGTTTGATTTAACATATAAAGAAATTGAGACATTCCGGGATAAACTAAACCTCTTCTCGAACACTTAGATGATTCATGTATTCTGCCCATTATTCTTCATTGCTCCCACTTATTCTTCACTGGACTTCTCATAAAAGAACACTGGAAGCTGTAGGTTGGGTCAATACATAGGTGCCTTTAACTCAAATAACTTACATTGTTATTGATAATCACTTCAACTCTTGCAAGCAGTTGACTGAAGTTATCTTGTCTGATACCAGACATCCTCTTTACTCACAACGTTTTCCTCGCATATCTTCAGGTAGAACAAGAAGAAACTCCAGAATAATTTGTGCTCGTACAAGAAAACAAAAAATTCTACCATAGCCTATTTAGCAGGGGTTTTGTGTGAATAGAACTTATAAACTTTTTAAATCAGTAACTGAACTGCAAAGTTCAAGCCAAGATTATTACTACATGTATTGTGTATGATATCATCTACTTATAATTCATAATCTTTTCGCGTCGGTGGCACAGAGGTAGAATGTTCGCTAACTATACAGGTGGATCGGGGTTCGATCCCCCGGCTGACACACTCGTAAACCTTACTAAGCTAGTAGTAAGACTGGTAAAGATGGAAGGTTGGGCATGAGGCTAGAAATTCCAACTAGCAAAAAATAAGTACCACTGCTACCGAATCTTCAAAGCTTTAGCTTGAAGCCCTATGCTCCACTGGAACGTAAAGGTATACAAAAAATGTTTCCGCCAACTTTCAGTTTTTGTGGTCTAATCATCTTTCTTCCAATTTCATGTATCTCCACACTTATAAAAGGAGCTTAATTCTTGCAATGTGTATAAAAATGCCAAAAATTCTATTTTGTACAATTATTATTGTTGTTTGGAGTAAAGTGAATATTGTTATTAATATTTTATTACCCTACTTACATACAGTTTACCCTACTTCTATTCTGTATAGTGATCATCTGTCATCTCAATGACTGTAATTCGCTTTGTGAAACTTGCCCTGGCAAACTCATCACTTAGGCATTTTGCCACATATGGTAATCGAAACTAACTGCTTAAAACTCCAAATTTTTAATGAAATTACATTCGATTTTATCCTTCAAATTAATGTTTCTGAGGTAACTATCATATTGCCTTCATTGGCTACTGTATAATTGTATTTAATGGATTTATCGTCCAAATCTTCTCCCTCTTTGAATAAGGAAGACATATATTGGATGTTTATTAGATATTTCACATCCAGTTAGACAGCATTATTTACTGGATGACGTTTCAAACAAAATTTGTTGTTCATAATCATTTCATCAATTGTAATCACACGACTTTGAAATTTTAGTTTTATAGTTTTCTTTGTCCTCTCCTATTTGTCGTAGGGGTAGTAGAATTTTCCAGATATGAGGGACAGGTGATGAATCATTCTTATTACATGTATTTGCAGTTGATACGATGAACAAAGCTTCTGTTATCAACCTCTCCCTCAATTCACCCTGTGACATTAGATTTTAAAACTGTCATCCTATCCCACCCGTCTTGTTGTATGGTCGTGTGTAATTACATGTAGTGCTGTATGTAGTTGAACTATTCTCTAGATTTCTTATCTTATTCGGCTAGTATGACTGCCCCTGTTCAACTAGTTTGACCTATGTATTTGACCTGACAATCGTTGTAGGGTATTAGATAAACTAAACTAATTTGTTTTAAAGCCTCCATAGAATCCCTTAACCGACAAAGCTTGTTACTAATTGAGTTTGTAGGTTTGAACGCCAAACACTTTTATTCCTGTCTTGTTAAGAAATCTGCTTAAGGTTTCCGATATTCCTTCCTTGTATGGAATTACTACTACTATTGTTGGTGTTGTCTTGCGCATATTCGACACACATGTCGTCATTAATAATATTATTATCACTATCACTACTATCATTATTTATTTTATTTTTTCATTTCCTTACATATTTCCTGACGACAAATAGGAGTAGACAAAGAAAACTATAAAACTAAAGTTTTCAAACTCTTGTGATTACAATCGATATGATTATGAACAATAAATTTTGTTTGAAACGTAATCCAGTAAATAATACTGTTTCACTCACTGTGTGATACATCTAATAAACAAACTGATACGGAATTACTTACTACCACAGTGTCCAAGTTTTACACTTATATGTATTAGATGCTATTGCACAGAAACTTCTTGTTCGAAGACACTGAATAGATAAAAAACTTTGGTGCTTAAGGAGATAGGTATTTATTCAGTGTCTTAATGAAAAGATACCACTACTACTAAGCATCAGCGAATATATGATTAGTGTGTTAGATAGTTGCAGGCGATTGATAGGAAGCCTAGTTTTGTCTAGGTTGCGTACTTGTCGCTATTAGTCAGGAAGGCGTATCTAAAGTCTTGAACAAAATCACGCCGCCATCGAGACTGAAACCCTCATCATCCAGTTCCACATTCGTCAAGTCATCAGGCAGTAAACAATGGCATGTGTTTAATGCATGTTTTGGAGCAAATTAAATTTTTATCAAGTTTGACCATGGATTAGAATCAGTTAAAGAACTGTTGAAAAACCTAGTAATACCACACAGCTGTTTCACCCTAGTTCAAGACAACTTAGCATTACGCGCTCGTTGCCAGGTTTCAAAGCCAGGACCTTCCGGTTACGGGGCGCTCCAATAAACCACACAGACACTGTGACTTAAACCAATGTTCTACAAATTCCCATCCTCGACAGTGGGCAATGTTAGCTGATATAAGGTCAGGTTGGAAAAAAGAAATCTAGTGGTGGTCAAACCAAAACATCGCTTCATCAGTTAATGAAATCCACAACAGTTAGTTTAAGCCACATAGGAAGTTGTGGACATCCTGACTGGTTGGGGTCCTCGGGGTGGTAAGAACCAATGGCTGAAGATAACTGGTTATATGGCTCAAAATCGTTCTCAATGGCTGGTACACATGCATCTACTCCTTGGGACTTACAATTTCCAATAAAAGTATATTGTTTTTCGATATTACTATTCTTATTGCCTCATATCTCTGTCTACTGTCTATATTTTGCATTTCTTTTTACTTCCTTCTCTGGATTCGTGTGCAGAGAGTTAAGTGTGACGGCTCAAACTGCTGCACATCGGTTCAGAGTTCTATGTTGAAGTCAGTCAGTCAGTTAGTTTACAAATTCCACCATCTGCCAATTCGTGATATATATAAATTTAGCTCAACCACTAGCCAGTGTCACATTCATCTCTAGTCCGACACAATAAATTACGTGAGAGGTTTTATTATGAATTTGCAACCAACGAAGTCTACCAAGTCGAGCAAGAGAACAGGTTACTCGTCTGTGACAATGCCTGGTGATCGTACTAAGTATGTCTCACCAAAACTGGGAGGAGTTGGAATTCATGAACCACTGAGGTGGGTCCCACTGGCAGCTGTGACAAGGTCATCGAGATCACCAGTTAACTGGAAGGTTGTGATTTCGAACTCTGACGATGGATGAACACAAACACACTGATGATGAGTCTGCAACTAGGATGAAACAGCTATCTAATACTCCAACGTTTTCCAGTGGTTTTATAACTTTTTGTCAGCTTTCGATCAATCTTAATTAACTATCCTACTTATATTGTGCATAAAAATATGCATACATGTATATATGTATATAGATATATTCTCTTTTTCCGTTTTTCGCCAAATGAAAATAGTTAAATATTCCCACTTCTTGTAAAATTGTAAAACTTAAAAACGGAGGAGAACAAACAAAAGTCAGTCTGTTTTTATCAGTTTGTAGTCTTCGCTAGAGTAATAATAATAATAATATATAATAGTGATTTAGTTAAATTGTAGACCAAATTGACCAAGTACAGATAAGATGAGTTGTCACACTTCCGCCTACTCTTTGCCTTCTGTCTCTCACACGTACTATTTACTACCTCTCTCTCTCTCTATGTGTGTGTGTGTGTCTACTGTGACTGTCGCAGCGTTGTGTGTATGTGCATATGATGTTTTGTAAATTTTACACAATTATCAAACTACTACTACTACTACTACTACTACTACTAAAGCCTTACTACTGCCTACGATGCTGAAAAAAGCATATGTACACTTTTGCCAGAAATATTTGTAAGTGGAGTTTATTCATCTGCTTTTTCTTCTTCTATTGTACTACATTTTAAAATTTCAGTCTCCTAGAGGAGTTATCTGTTGTTAGAGGTAAATATGTAAAAATGTTTATCGTTTCAAGTAGTGCCTTTCTATCTATCTATCTAACTATCTACCATTCACTATTTATCAGTTATACTTTTTGTTTTAATGAGATTATACATATGTCTCGCATAACTCATGACTTTTTGATACAACAAACGATGAATAAGAAAGCAATAGGCAGTAAATTTAGAATATACAAGATCTACATTTATAAAAAGAATTATGTATTATGCAAGTGACTATTTATAGTATATATATATATATATATGAGAAATTTGTAAGGTAATCTGTACTGTGCCAGTATTATGTCGTGCAATTGATAGTGTTCTCCGAGCTCCTTGGTTTAATTGCGGAGCTTCCATCGTCTTCCTGGACGACATACTCAGCGCAGTATCCAGGAACACAAATCAGCCGTGAAAAGACATGATATAAATTCTTTAGTATCAATATATACAGACAATTATGGACATCTATTTGATTGGGATAATGTCAAAATCTTAAACAGAGGAAACACCAAATGTGCCAGGGAATTCCTAGAAGCCTGGTACTCAAATGAAAACGCAATTAATAAACACGTTAATATAGATGAAATATACCAACTAATAAAAAGTAAATCAGGTGATCAGAAAGTTTAAAATCCCAATCAATAGAAAACGGTCAATATATATCTAAAGATGGTTACCGGGAGACTCATGAAGAAATTTAAATCATTTCACTTTATCCTAAATACTGCGCTGAAGATGTTGTCCAGAAAGACGATGAAAGCTCCGCAATTAAACCAAGGAGCTCAGAGAACACTATCAATTGCAAATCATCCATCTGAGTTACAAATCTTTTCTAGTATTATGTCGTGATAGGCATAAAATAAAATTAAACTGGATATTGTTTCGTCAACTATTTCTATTTTCAGTCATTTGGAGCTGCATCATGTGATGACTGATAGAAACGCTACAATTGTAGGACTGATAACTCCTTGATATTATTATTATTATCTGCTATTCGCTAGCTAGTGAATGCCTGTAGGATGATGTCTGGAGTGCTTCTAATGAGAAGTCGTGGCGAGTGAGGTCCATCCACTTGAGAGTGAGGATATATACTCGCTAGCGATCACATTGGCTGGTGTCAATCGCACTCAACTCACGAATTAGTAAAAGTTAGAATTAATATACTGACTATGGAGCCAGATAAGTCCGAGTGGCTGACTAGTCTACAAGTATACCGTATAACCAGAAGGTCATGGGTTCGAATCTTGGTGGTGGATGCATACTGCCGATGAGTCCCAAACTTGGATGAAACAACTCGCTGTCTAGTACTCCGCGCAGCTGACGTCAACTCGTGGTCAATCCTGTGACCAATCAAAACCCTTCAAACCAAAATTTAATAGTTAACTGAGCATTAATTAGATTCAGAAAACTTGACTGTATTTGTTGCTGTATCGAATGGTTTTTGCCTGCATTTGTTTATTGGGTCATTGGTTGTACTGATATTCTAAGACGGTAAACATTTTTAATGTTGAAAGTGCTTTAGCACCTAACCAGTGTCATATACAAATTGGCTTGGCGTTATTGATATAAGAATAGAATTTGTGCACTGTGGTAGAGTATAATTCTATCATGGAGAAAATTTATGCCGGCAAAGTCCCTTAGTGTTAAACAGTAATATCTACTGATAACGTTTCAAGCACAATTTATTCCTCATATTCATGTCAAGGTACTTACACAACTTTCTAACTTCATTTTTATAAGTTCATTATTTCTCATCTTGGGTATTAGTGACGAGTCATTCCTTTTGCATGTGTTGGGTGTAGACTCCATGAACAAGAATTCAGTAATCAACCTCACTCTCCCCCTGCAATTACTACTTTTAAGGATTTTAACCCTCTCCTACTCTATTGCATGGTTGTGTGTTAATGCAGGGGATGCAATTGCTGAGTTTTTTTTCTAAATTACTTATCTTCTCGGGTCAACCATTCTTACCTTAGCTAAATTCTTATGTTCTGACAATCTGACTACCCCTGATCTACAAGTTTGACCTATGTAGTTAGACTCAAATTCATTGCAATGTATTTTGTATATTACACTATTTTGTCTAATTGGGTCAACTGGGTCCTTTAACCTACGGAGCTTGTCCTACCTGAGTGACTTTGTAGGTTCAAATGCCACTCTAACTCCTGCTTTATTGTGAATCCTACGTAGGGAGGGTTTCAGATGTCCCCTCCTTATATGATATAACTGTAGATGCCTTATATTCTTTTTTATTTTTGTTATCATTATTAGTTTCACTACTATTTACATTTTTCTCGTAAGCTTTTTTGATCTTCTTAATGAATTGTATAGGGTAGTTAATTAACACGAACGCTTCTTTTGTCTGCCTCATTTCATCATTTAGGTGTTTCGATGTACTAATAAGTGTCAATTGCTCGATTTGTTAGACACTTAACTAAGCTTGTCTTCACAAATAATGGATGAAATGAATTAAAGTCTAATTATTTATATTAGAATGGGCTTGCTTTATTCTGTAAACGCTAGTATGCAGTTTACCTACTCCTATTCGTTGTACTTTACAGTTGAACATGTCTAATTATCCTTATTCATTTTCTGATTCAAATGTTTGGTTTATTCACTTTTAACGGTTTGTTTGCTTTCTCCCATTTACTAGTGGGTTCATATGTGTGAAGAAACTAGAGATATGAGGAATAATGACTATGAATCACATCAATAGATTAGAAATAATGAAATTTTATAAATGAAATCGAAAAGTTGTGTGGGTACCCTGATTTGATTATGAGCAGCAATATATATATTGCACTCGAAACGTCATCAATAAATATTACTGTATCAGATATGACTGTGAGACCTTAACAAATAAATTTTCATTCATGATGGCTTTCCGTTATCTTAATACCATTTTTCGCCTTTTCTTTCCCAGTGGAACACAGGTCTTCAAGCCCTGAGCTTTGAAGTTTCAGTAGCAATGGTGTTATGTTCTTTAAGTGGTGAGATTGCTAAACTCACATGTGGGATACCCACCGGCTTAGTTAGGGTTAAGAGTAGGTCGGCGGGGATTTGAACCTCAACCAAGAGAGGAATGGTTGCCTATCATCCTACTGTTGAATCATATATTTATTGATCTTACCAAACAACGCTGTCAATTTCCAGAAACGGCTAATAACTCAAACTGTCGCAGTCCTTCCAGTGAGTTCATTATTTAAAATTAATGGACTACTCATTTACTCATTTCAGTATTGACCTTATAAGACTGAAAGAAAAACTCATCTTTGTTTCATCCTCATCTTTGATAACAATAGAGAAAAAAGACCAGATTTAATTTAGCCTATTTTATACCTTTAGGTTGTTTTGATTTTTCCCATCGATTGATTTATGTTGGACTGAACTGTTCAGTCTCTTTTGGTATGTTCGCTCCTGAAATGAATGCTTCAACAATATCTGAAGGTTTTCCATGATGTTATTTGTTATCAGCGATAACTTGCAGTGGATTCATTATGCGCATTTCGCTCATTTTGGGACTCATCAACTGAATGTACCTACTTTCAAGTGAATGATGATGTTAACAAATTTAAGTTTCGGTGGGTAAACTATCATCACTCTCTAAAGTTGCAAGTAATTCCATTTGAAGAGTAACAGGTTAACGGAATAATTTTTTTTCGAAAATGCCTTCTGAGCCATCCAATCACAACGTATATTTACATAATCGGATGTTTCAGGAAACTTTGTAAGTGTTATCCATTTCTCTCCTAGACTGTATATCATTCTTCTGATATTTGCATGCCATATAAGTTGTCTGTGTTCCTTGTCGGTTACTTGTCAGATTGTCAGAACATAAGAATTTAGTGGCTAAGGTAAGAATGGTTGACCCAGGGAAGATAAGTAATCTAGAAAAGTGCTCAGCAATAGCACTGCATGCATTAACACACGACCACACAGTTGAGTGGGTGGGAGAGGGTTAAAATTCTAAGAAGTAATCTAGGTAGGTGAAGAGAGAGGTGGTTGATTACTGAATCCTTGTTCATCGAGTCCACACACAACACCTGCAATAGGAATGACTCATCACTCATACAGAAAATAGTGAAAATACCACTACCAATCAAATCAAGCGATGAGAAATAATGTGATCATATAAACGAAGTCATAAAGTTGTGTGGACGGCTTGTTATGATTATAACTAGCAAGAAATTGTGCTCGAAACGTGGTCATGATTAAATATTATTGTACAACAGTAAGGGACTTCATCCGAATAAATTTCCTCCATAATGGAATTATGCTCTGCCACAGTGCACAAGTTCTCTTCTTATGTCTGTGTTCCTGTTTAATCTGTCATTTTAATGCTTCTCTTTTTGGTTGTGCCATACACTGATAATGCATAGTTATACAGTGTGATTTTGTTTTTATCGGATGAAGGTGATTCTCACCTTGGATTATGTGCAGAAATTGTTGATGTGTAATTATCAGTGACACAGTTTTCACCTCACCTTATTGGGAATATTCAACGTAATTCTAGTGGTGTTTCTTTCACTTGAATTTCGGTCAACTAAATTTATTCTACAGTACTCGTTTTGTAGTATCCTGTATAGTTAGCTGCCTAAGAACACTTTTGAGGTTATTTTGAGTTTCTGAAATTATTATTATTGTTGAATGGAACTACATAGATTTATCGAAACATTGTCATTGAATAATCATTGTTTTCAACTGTCCAGATCTCAAACATCCTCAACCTATAGCTGATTTCAGAAGACTAAGCCTAATACGCAGAATACTATGCACGGTAACCGACGTAGAACAACAGAATAGAACCGATAACGAAATAGAATTTCGATTACTACGAGCGAAGCCTGTAAATAAACGTTGATATAATGTACGACAATACTTCTGATTGTATTTCTCCATACTTCTGCCAACCAGTATACGATTAAGCAACGATAGCCTTCTTATCTTCCGCCAAATGGAGATCAGCTCAAATAAACAAGTGATTTTTTTGTTCATGAACACTGAAAAGTGTCTTTGGAGCGTTTCATGACTATAGGTTTTTCAAGAAAGTTTCAAGAAGCTATGCAGTAGGATTGAAATCGTTTTCATATGTTGGTTTTATTTATTACTACCAGATAGAATGAAATGCACATCTTGGACTCCACTGTTAGCCTCCATTAAACAAATATTTTTATTTATGATTTTTCACAATGGATTCCTAACTTAATAGTCACACTGAATAGATAATATTTTCAAAGTACACCTTAGTATTGATAACGATTAGAGCTGTAATAAACTATTTTCATCATCGAATATTATTTTATCACACAGCCTACAAGTTTTTTTTTATTCTCAGAACAGAGTAAAATCAGTCGGTGGCCAATTTGTTTTTGTTGTTTTTTTCCTTCACGTTCCCCAGTGGAACATAGGACTTCAAGCTAGTGGCTTGAAGTTTCTGTAGCAGTGTTTATTTTTCACAGGATGGGGTTGCTAGCCTCATGCCCCCAACCTTTTCTCTTTACCAGGATTATTTCTGGCTTAGCGAGGTAAAGGAGTGAGTCGGTGGCAGGGGATTGAACCCCAGACCATGCGTATGGTCGACAAGCGTCCTAACCGCTAAGCCACCGACGACAATTTGTTTAGTGAATAAAATTAGTGTCAACATGCGATCATATTTCTGTAGTATTGTGAAGAGTGTTACTTATGATCAGATATTAGTAGTATATCAATAAATGAATTCAGAAAAGTAACAATATGTTTTGGACACTGGAAAAAAAAGCAATTGAAGTAGAGGACTGTAAGAAGAACGTTAGAAATACTGTGCAGAATCCAACCAGCTGTTGTATGTGATGATATTCGACCATTTTGCAAATGATTTGCTAATAAGGAGTTAAAGATATGTACTTACAATGCATTTGTCTTGATAAACACTGCCTTCAAGCCTCATCGGTCTTTTCATATGTCATAAACAAACGTTAATCACTGTATTTTTTGTTTATTTACAATCGGATCACTTATTCTAAAGGTCATTCGTTACTCAAAAACTCGTTTCTCATCTTCAATATGTTAATTATTTTTACCCGTCTCTTATATTTTTCACTCGTACAACAAACGACAAACAAGGTTTTATGTTGACGAGAATTATTCTAAGCCCCATTTAATCAAGTCAATAGACGGTAGAGTACTTGTTGTTGTTGTTGTTGGTTATGCCAATAGAGAGAGAATATAGACAATCTCAGATAGGTTCATGCACTCCATTATAAGTGGTAATTGTGTTATTGTTATTGTATATATATATATACTGGTTCACTAATATCGGTTCACTAATATCCTAATATCCCTCCCTACTTAATATCGTTACAAAAACAAAGACTGTTTTATCCACACAAAAAGGAAGGTATTTCTTTCGTTCATTCAGCATTACGTAGAGACAAAGAGAGACATAGTAGTCTTTTGTAAGCTTTGAAACGATACAGTTGTATATCACATTTTAGCTTTAACACTATGGCGTGCAGTGCCCCATGATCATTATCCACCTCATTTGACAGTCAGTTATATGATAGTGCCATATTTGAAGTGATCCACAACAGAAAGTGAAGACAGGATTATCAAAAGGCTACCTGTTATCACTCCCGATGATATTCTTAATTGTAGAGAGGATCATATGGAAGGTTGCGGGGAGTAAGAAGAAAAAAACTCTAAAGGTTAAAGACTTCGAGGATGATTTATTTTCTAATGTCGTGTGAATTCGAGGACTTATAGGTGAAAACCAATAAACTGGCAGAAGAAGCAGCTAAGACCAGGCTTTCTAGTCAGCATAAAGAAGAGAGAGGTAAGGAGGATACATCACCAACAACACACACGAATCACCAGGCACTAGCAACGGGATGAAATTAGAACTAGATCACTTCTTTCACATATCTAGGTAGCATTGTTTCAACTACAGGCAGGTGATACTGATAAGGAAGGCAAGGTACACCTTCATCACTCTGAAATTAGTTTGAAAATACCTTGAACTCAGTAAAAAGAGGATTGGTGAAATGTTTAAGTGATAGAGCACAAAAACTAAGTAGTACCAAGGGAAATCTAAGACAGGAAGTGAGGCATATATAAGAGGAGAAGCTTTGAAACTTAATAATTACCCTGATAAATTAGTCAGAAAGTATGTAGGGAAATGTAAAAATAAAATAAATAATGATAGTAGCGATAGCGATAATAATATAAATGACGATAATGATAACACCAACAATATGGAATCTAAATCGTCAGTAGTAATTCCATACAAAAGAGGTGAAATACATAAGTCAAAGTAGTAGAACAGGGGCAGTCAGACTAGCCGAACATAAAAACCTAGCCAATTCTAGATAAGTTGACCTGAATAAGATAAGAAATCTAGAGAATAGTTCAGCTATACCACTCACTAAATGCAATGACACACAACCATACAATAGGACGGGTGGGATAAGATGATAGTTTTAAAATCTAATGTCACAGCAGGAGGGTGGAGGGAGAGATTGATAACAGAAGCTTTGTTTATCGAATCAACTGCAGACACGTCTAGGAGGAATGATTCAACACCTGTCCATCCAGATATCTGGAAAATTCTACTACCTTTACGACAAATAGGAGAAGACAAAGAAAACTATGAAACTCAAGTTTCGAAGTCATGTGATTATAATTGATATGGTTATGAACCGCAATAAATTTTGTTCGAAACGTCATCCAATAAATAATACTGTTTCATTCACTGTGTGATACACCTAATAAACAAACTAATATAGAGTTACTTACAACCACAGTGCCCAAGTTTCACACTTATATGTATTAGATGTTAAGTCAGGCAGTTCTTCTGTGTGAGTCCGAAACTTCACACATCACGGAAAGCCACTGGAGAGGTTTACCAACATCTGACTTCACTCGCTCCATAATGACGATGAAATAGACAAAAAGCATTAGCAACAGGAAACTCTGGGAACGAATCAACGAAGAACCTATTGTCCAACAAATATGCAGAAGGGAAATCAGATGGATAGAATACACGCCAAGGAGGCCGCTTAGTGACATCTTGCGCTAGACTGGCATTCGAGTAAAGTCCAAGTGGAAAAAGGCATTACAGTTTTTTTTCTGGTCCTAAGGAACTAAGATTCTGCAGTATATATTATTCTGTAAAGCTAATAGAATATATTTCGTTGTCACATCCTTAACCAGGATTTGAAATTCCGATTCCATGTTGGTTTCATCGTAGAACAATCTTCTTTGTTTTTAATTTACTGAAAAATTCAAACGTCAGAGTTATGAATACTGTGTATCTAATTCCAGTTGATGAGGGGAACAATAATTTTTCCTAGTGGAGATATTTCTCTCTTCATTTCTTGTGTTCCCAGTGGAATTTTAGTAGCCGTGATACTTTTATTTTACTGGATTAGGTTAGTATTCTCGCGGCCATCCTTTCCTCTTTTCAGGGCTTACTATCGGCTGGTAAACTAGACGGGGTTTGAAGGTGAATCGTCTGAAAATCGAAAGCGTGGGAGCATTACCGCCATTAAACCAGTGATAAGCGACCAAATTTGCCTAATTACTCAACTTTCAGTTGACACATGCCGGGTTCGAATCCCACACCAACTACTTCAATGCAGTCAAATGAGTAGTAGTATTAATTCACATACTACATACGTCACTTATAGTCAGCCTGGTGCAAGGAAGGTCTGTTATGGATAACTGAGTTCCAAGAATCCAATTTATACATCCACACATCTGTACATTGACTAGAGACTGATGCATTCTTATATGATCTCATGATGCTTGCTGAGAAATCAAAGATTTACAGTATAGTGTGAAATTTGTGTTTCTTTGATTACTTAACACTTATGGACATGAAGCGACAAACTAAAGAAGATATTAAGTAAACTTTCCTGAGTTATTTCATATACTACTATAGCTTCATACAGTAGTATGAAGAGACAAGGTTAATTTTATGCATAACATATAACCAGATAAACTAACTTATGCACTCGGTGATTCATTGATCCTACAAGTGACATCATTAAACTTATTTGAAATCGGCACTAGATTAGCGTCGCCTAATCTTGGTGGGACCAGTTTTGCATTTGGATAGGTAGCATCTGATTTGCGATATAAGAATATTTCGCATAGATTCATGAAACGATAAGAAAATCCTTTCGATGAACAAAAAATTCTGGCAACAGCTACCTAACTTCATCACGCGTCATCTCGCTTTCGACATCAGAACTGATGAAGAAACACAATTATGAGTTTGGGTAAAGTACAATTTTAATTTTATCTTGTATGCAATTGGAAGGTTTATGTATTCTATTACATTTTCAAGAGTTTGGTTTGTAGCGATTTGATTTGTTCGAAGTTCTGATCACGGAATGACATCAGTTAGACAACTACTAAAAAACAGGGACTACTAGACAGTCAACTGTTTCGTCCTACTTCCGGACTCATCAGCAAAACTTAGCCACCGCTGGGACTCGAAATCAGGACTTCCCTGTTACAAGGCAAGCTGGTAGACCATATAGCCGCTGGGACTTAACTTGGTGGCCACCCTATAAATTGTAATTTCTACCAATTGATGATTTTAGTGTGACTGGTATAAGCCACTGTCATAACTGGCGAGTATTTGTCCTCACTGACGACCTTGTGGATCCCACTGGACACACCTTCCCATTGAACTTCAGTCATCTTCGTCTTGTAGTCAGTTACCAGCGAGCATCAGTGGTCACTCTAAGACTACGAACTGGTGGAAGCTGGAATTCATAGGCTGGCCATTCAGTTTCGTAGTCTCAGCAGCTAAATGCTCCGCGGGCATGACTTGTAGCCGGAAGGTCCTGGGTTCGAACCCCAGCAGTGAGTCCATGATTCCCATGAGCCCGGAAGTAGGACAAAACAGCTGGCTGTCGAGTACTCACTGGTTTTCAATGATTTTCTGACTGATAACAATCTTTGACCAAACTCGAAACTAATCTGCTATACTTCGCTTAATTTCGATTCTCATTTTTTTTGGCATCAACTTTCAAGTCGTTCTAGATAGGCCCCATAGGCTTAAACATTTGAGTTTCGGTTAGTGGCTACTGGGCCTGAATCTCAGTCCACCTACTTCGGCTTAGGTAACGGGATAATTACATTAAGCTACATGACAAAGTCTAACTCCCTACCTACTGTTTCCGCTTAATTTTTAAATGATACAATCATCCACCATGCTCTTCATAACGTTTATAAGTACTGACAGACAGCTTATTAGTCTGACGATAATGAGAGTAGAGTTCCTAGTGGTTTGGTAATTGCAGCATTTTTGACATATTTTGTTGAGAATCCTTTGAAGACTGCAGCTTGGAAAATTTGCATTCAGAGGCTAAAGGAGTGGTATTCTTATTGATTTTACTTCGAATTATACTACATTGTTTTCTGAGAAGCCCACGCTTCCACTGGAAACTACTTCAAGTTACCAGGGGATTTATACGACCGCAATATCAGTAGGGGATACTTCTCTGGAGTTGGTCTACAGAGTGGAGACAATACTATATGTAAATTTCTTATTCTCTTGGTGATATTCACTGTTGATGCTCACCTGTTTTCAGGTAAATGTATTTATGAGATCACGAAATAGTTGCAATCATACGCATTTAAACTTATATTACGAAAATAGAAAGTAGGTTCATTCTAAAATTTGCTGTTCATTAACGGCAACCAGTAGATGCCTCATACGTTAGTTTCAGCGAGTGAATCATTCAATATATTCAGATGAATCAGCTTTTGAAACAGCATTTAGCGAATATTTATCGAATCAATAGCCAGATTAGCATGAAGGAACTTCAAGTCGATAGAAAGAATAAACAGGGCTCATTTTAAACTGCCGATATCTTCAAGATTTTAATTCAAGTAGTTATGTCTTCTGTTTCATCGAAGATGTCGAGAAACAACAAAACTCAACAGTTGGGGTCCTTAATTTCATGCGGAGTAAAGCAGCAACACAGTGAATTTAGAAGGTTTAATTAGCTTCTGTTGGAAAACTTTCATCTGACATGTCATTCATTCTAACAGCTATGTATCAATAGCCAGCGTGATTCACAATGAGCGAATATATGTATTACACTGACCGATCTTCCTTTCATTAACCTTCCAACCACAGAGTCAACGCACGCACACTGATTGAAAGGAGTAAGTAAAATACATCAAAAGAAAGAAATTAAAGACATAGATGTTCGCCATATATATATATATATATATATTTATATATATGCCACTTAGTTATCTTCGAAAACGATGTGGCTTTCAGAGCGATTTTTTCAATGAGTGAGTGAACTGCAATTACGATAAAGCTTTGCCCAATTCGTGCTGAAATGTTGATATGGTCATCAAGGTCAGCCTGGAAATAAACCACAGATGGTCATCTTCACTCACGCATACACCACTGGTGATATATATATATATATATATATATATATATATATATATATATATATATATATATATAACGATGCTGTCACCGTCTTGGATTTCATATTTCAACTAAACAGTTTCAAGAATATAATACATCCATAGTCTCTTCAAGTATTGCTGTTTGTAGGGATCTTGGTTGATTGGTTGGAGGATTTCATCATGAGCTGATATCAGTTAGAGAATCATTGGAAAACCAGAATTGGAGTACTGGACGGCTGTTTCGTCAGTCTAGTTTGGGACTCTACGTCAGTACACAACCACACCGCCAATGTTGGAACCCAGGACCTGCTGGTTACAAGGTTAGCGAGCTGGTAAACCATTAAGCCACTGGGACCCGATCCAATGGCTAGCCCATGAATTCTAACTTCTGCTAATTCATGACATCGCGCGACCACTTCGCAATGTCTCCGTCGATGAAATCCTTCAACCAATCAAACTAAACCCCTACAAAAACCAATACTTGAGAATTCATCCGATGCTCACTAGCGGCAGACCCTATTCAGGCAGTTACCTGGGGTTCCATTGGGAAGCCGTGACCAGTAGGGTGCGGCAGGTTGACGGTGAGGCAGTAACTCATCGACGGAGACATTGACAAGTGGTCGCGCGATGTCATCAATTAGCAGAAATTAGAATTCATATTCTAGCCATTGGATCGGGTCCCAGTGGATTCATGGTTTACCAGCTAGCTAGCCTTGTAGCTGAAATGTCCTGGGTTTCAACCGTGTTGCGTACTGCTGAAGAGTCTCACACCAGGCTGATGAAACAGTCGGCTGTCCAGTACTCCCTGGCAGGTTTTCCAATGGTTCTCTAACTAATGTCAACTCATGATGAAATCCACCAACCAATCAAACTACAATACCTACAAAAATCATTGCCTGAAAATTGAAACAACACATTTTCACAGTTCTACGTTAACTCATCATTCGGTTACGAATCCTAATCATAAGTGCATTCTTACCAATGATCACATGATCATTAACTGAACATTAATAAAGTTAAGCATAGGAGTATTAAACAAGTAAACCACATGTAAATCTCTATGTCTCTCGCTCGGTCTACAGGACAAGTGAAATCAGCGGGTGAGGGAAATCCTACAGACTTCTCTAAATTTTATAAGAATTAAAAATTACAACAGAATCACTCAGAATGTTGACATCATGGAATCAGGCGTCTGCTACTATCACCACATATTACATTCAACTGTATTACTATCCGTAGTGGTTATACAAAATCTTGGTACACATTATGGGCATCAAGAGAAGCGCCACACAGGCACACAAACATACAAAGTCTCATAGCTAGTACAATAGCTGGGATAGTATGTGAACGCCCAGACCGAAGCAGATGGTGGTGGAGGTGGTCTTTGGGGGGGGGTACACCTCAAGCCTCTGATGTTTTTTGATTATAGCTCAACTCCACACTGTATGTTTGGTACAAGTATGGAATTTTCAGTATGTGACACCGGTTGCCCAAACTTCGCAAGCCGACCATTGATATCAGGTATGCGTCGACAGGGGATCGAACCCCGGACCATGTGCTTGGTTGGTGAGAGTCCTAACCACTGTGCCAGCGACGCGTTTGATCGACAAAGAAGTGGAGAAGAAGCATTAGGCGTTACGTGCTCATAGTTATCAGTTCAGTCATACGCTATTTGATCCTTTGGGATTTTGGAGCCCATGTACAACATAGGTTCGAAATCAGGGGGTTTTCAACCCCGACAGGTGAACCTACATGTCACTAGTTCAGTAATGAATAGTTTCCCTGTGGCGTGGAGGCAGTGGGCATGAAAGCGTCTACTCTAATACTACAACTTTACACTGCCAATTCTCAGGAAAGAAAAAGAAACTTTACGAAACACGATAATCGGTCAAGATAAATAAAGCAGAAGACAATTTTGGAATATAAAAGTAAATGGCTTTACATGAATATATTATTATTATCATTATTATTATTTCATAAAAAGTTTTCGAAAATATTCATTAGTTTTAGTGTTATCAACAGGGGATGGTTTAACTTCGTTTTTATCATCAGAAGATTCTGCTGTTTGATCACTGCCGGCTTGACTTTCACGTGTACGATGTATGGCGCGTGGTAGAAATGCCAATTGTGTCCGAGATTTGCGTCTACACGAAAGAAAACAATAATAAAAAGCATGTACATCGACGCTCATTTTTATTATTATTAATAATAATAATAACAGCTTTATACCAAACATTATTTGTGGTACAGGTATGGAATTTTCAACGTGCATTACAATATACTCCATCTAAATACCTCATAAATTTTATAAGATTTTAAAATCAAAAAGCAATGCCAAAAAAAGATAAATAAAAAAATAAAAAGAACAGCGTTGCGTTTACACTTTAAACAATGCACCACAGGATATGAAGTATAAAATTGGTGTGTCATAGAAGATGAGAACAATAGTGTAATAGTAACGAGGAAAGGAAAACAAAAACTAATGGGACTATTTGTTAAAGTGCCGCAGTAAGTTGATCGTGTCA
Source organism: Trichobilharzia regenti (assembly GCA_944472135.2). Classification (NCBI taxonomy): domain Eukaryota; kingdom Metazoa; phylum Platyhelminthes; class Trematoda; order Strigeidida; family Schistosomatidae; genus Trichobilharzia; species Trichobilharzia regenti. The sequence goes on from OX235267.1 coordinate 32,278,140, forward strand.
TACCTAACGGATTTCTCATCACATAACAGCTGTTCCAGATATGGTATTGTGGAGTTTTGTACTTGGTAGTCCTAGAATATAGCCTCCTCCTATAGCTGCTTCTAGTTCTACCAGATAAAATGTAAGGAGAGAGCTGCGTATAGAGAGGATTCTCAGGGTCTGACAATATTGTATTCGCTAGTTTCTTACATGATATTATATGTTTATCCACAATAGTGTTAACCAGTTGGTTTAACGATATCCCACTTGCCCTACTAACCGCTTTTAGTGCCTGCCCTTCTGAGCAAAGCAAAGTCTTTCTTAAGTAGTCCAGGAAAGATTAATGGGGAGCAGTAAAGGGGGATGGGTAGAATGCAAGAATTTACAAACTGAGAAAGCAAAGACTGCTTTAGAATTGAACGTGAGAAAAAAGATAACACTATATGCATTTATGCAATAGAAATCTGAGTAGTGACAGGATTTAGACCACTGGCCTCCAAATCACTCGTTTAGAGTCGTACCAGCTGAGTTACTTGACTCAACTTCTAACTCAGGTCATGATTTTACTGCCAGCAATATGGATAATTTCCAGATGTCATGTGTGCGAATGATCCGTAACTGTGAGTTTACACAGTCATCTCACACTGGCTTACCACCTAGTTCGGTCTTCTCCTCCAACTGTGTTGTATACCAATCCACATGTATCTTTTCGGCAGCGCAGTTACATTGCAAGAACAAGGAGTATCCGGCTAAAACGGGCCAAACAGTTGAATCTCTTCAATCACCAAACTCTTAACAGACAGACAGACAGGGCATCGAGTAGACGTTCTGAGATCATTCAAATACAATTAACAGACAAAATAATGACTCAAGTCATCTTCGCTTTTGGTGAGGCTATTGTATTAAAAACGGCTAGAACCTGAGCTGTATGTCCAAAAAGAACGTGTCGTTGGACTTGAATTACCCTGGTGACTCATCCCCCTTAGTAACTCTTTGTTTTCCAATTTTATTAACTTATCTTTTCACTTCTCCTTTTTCCGGTGGATTTCCATAAGAAGCAATTTTCTTAACCTTCTGACTTCCACTCACTGTGTATCACTTTTTAATTCGACCTCTTGTACACCGAGTTTTGATCTTCTCTTATTTAACTGCGTAATTGTTACTAATTTGTGTTTATATATACACTTCAGATACCTTATCATCGTGATGCTTTATTTCACTAAAATGCTGTTATACAATATGCATGTTAACAGACAAAAGTATGTTAAAATTGTACACTGATATCAGTCCATGATCGAATTTATAATATACTACATCGCATATAGCATATAAGAGAAGCATTGTGAGTAGAAGCGTATGGAAGAATAATTAAAGGGCATTGCCCTACATAAACGAAATGCTGTCATGTGGCTACGCGTCATAGTCTCCACCAACCAGGTGAGTCTTATTCACTGTCTACACGCCACAACTGGGATATTCCTCACAAAAGCAAAACGGAGAATGACATCACTAAGCACTTACACCTAAATTGGTGATGTACAGGTTGGTTTGTCTAAGAAAGCTGCGAAATCCCGATTCCAAACTTATGGTTTACATGACCTCCATAATTTGGACGAATTGAATGGAGATTGAAGCTGTTTTTAGTCACTAGCAGCCGCCATGAGGATGCAGATTCACCTCCTCCCTGTGGATCGGAACTTCAAGTCAAAGGCTCGGGGGAGCTGGTTCCTTAAGAAAATCGTCTGATTCAATTTAGGGGTCCGGGAAGTATCACGCAAGTCTCGCACAAACTAAAACATTTGGTGTGGTGCATCTCTGGATGCCCACAATGTACCAAATTTGCGTATTATTATTAATAATAATGATAATATTTTTTTGATAGCGTTATTAGAAGACGGAGATTATCTGAAAAATGTGATATATTGGCCCTATACATTTCGAACAATCTCACCAAACATTTACTTGTCAAGTCAATTTCTTCTAATGTCTTCTAATAACGCTATCAAAATTTATAAAAGGGACTAATTGTTTTAAATAATGATAATAGTAATGATAATAATAATGAATACACGGAGAATAATGAGAATTTAGTGAATCATTTAGAACCACTATGAACCATATCACAAAATAGTCTCCAGCAACCTGAAAGCAATCTGGAAAGCTTCGTCACTCAGCCGGCATCAACAACGAAATTCGGTCGGATTTTCAATACAAACATCAAGTCAGTTCTTCTATACGGATCAGAAACTTGGAGGGTCACAAATAATACTTCCAACAGCCTATTGCAAACCATTATCAACAACTGTCTTCGCTCTATACAGAAGATCAGATGACCAGGCCGGAAAGAATCACCAACAAGAAACTATGGGAACACGCAAGACAAGAACCAATCGCCGCCCAACAAATATGCAGGAGAAAGTGGAGATGGATTGGACACACGCGGCTGAGGAGGCCGCTGAGTGACATCGCGCGCGCATCAGACCATTGCTCGAGTGGAACCAGGCCGAAAGGGAAGCGACGGTGAGTGGGATGTCCAAGGGTGACATGGAGGAGATGGTGTGAAGAGGAGTTGAAACAGTATGGGCTAACATGGATGCAGGTATAGCAAGTACAGCAGAAGACAGAAGTGGCAAGTGGAGATGTGCAGTTGAAGCCCTATGTTCCACTAGGAACCCAAAGGAACAGTAATAGTAATAATTGGTTGTTAGTGTCTCGGAGACCTCAACTACACTTCTCTACTGGATTTACAAACTAACAGGTGTTTTTTCCACATAATTTACTCACATTAAAAAACCAAAACATCATAACAAACATCTTTTTTTTTTTAAAAAAGGTTGAAACCTACGCAGAAGATCCCCCAGTAAAATCTGAACCAATAGATTGCGGTGTTTTAAATGTTTCATCGCCTTTTGTTGCAGGCGGCGGCGGTTTAAAGCTTTGAGATGTATCCTGGCGGACAGGTGGTTCACTAATAGCTACTGATAACATTTTACTACCAAACTGTATACCATCTGTAGCAATTAACGCTCGACTGGCATCATTAGCATTTGTAAATTCAATATATGCATGACCTTTAGGCACACCATTTCGATAGGTCGCTAGACGAATACTTACAACTTCTCCATACTGAAAGAGAAATAAAGGACACAAAATAAGTAGAAATTAGTTGTTGAGTAGATGACCGATTGACAAAAAATACACAAATAAAAGAAGCCTAAATTCACAAACTGAATAATATAAGAACATGACATATAGGCGAACAATATTGTTGTTTTCAATCAGATCTTCTTCAGGCTTTACTCTAATTTACATAGATTTATATATAAAAAAATTTTAACCAATGAAGGTGATTTTTTGGATCAAATAATAATGATAATAATAATGTTTTAAATGTTAGAATACATCCAAAATACGCTGGTCCAAATGGGTTATCCTAGTAGATTTGTAAGGAGACACATGAACACTAAGTACAATTAAAAGAGAAACTGACAACAGTTGAAAAGAAACAACTGTTCATGAAATTGCAATTTAATGGGGACGTGGCTAGCGAAGTCTTACACCTGAGATTATCGAGAGCGATAAAACGGATCTATACTGCCGCTACCACCCTTTATTTGTCATTTTCCAGCCGGCCGCCAATTATGATTGCTGTGCCACTTCGATGTGTATCTATAAATAAAGTGGCACCTGAGGACAAAGCTGGGTATATAGGGCGAACAACTAGACAGCTTGACAAACGCATTAATGAGCACCTTCCTTCATCGTTCGGAAAAGGTAATATAAAATCTATAAAAAGTTCTATTTTGGCTCATTTGATTGATGATAGCGGTCACCAAGTAGACAAAAATAGTGCCTTCAAAGTTATTTATCGCATTCTATCCAGCTTTTCGAACGGAATTCGAATCCGTCTTTTACACATAACCGAAGCAAGGGAATTAATTCGAGATAGCAATCCTAGTGTCTTTGCATACAAAAGAAGTTTGTTCTACCTTTGTCTCTCACTTGCTTAGCCTAGGTGAATTCGATTCAAAACCCTCCCACCCCTTCTTATTTCCTTTTTCCTTTTTCATCAATCGACATCAATGGTATTGTCATGAAGGTAACTCACCTAGCACTCGACTAAGGCTTAACTTCAATATTGCTCACCTTACTATACCAGTTCACACGGGAAATAGAACACAGTTGAGAACAGATACTCGCTACTGACATTCGGCAGCTGTCTCGCTTTATATATACAGCAAATTAATAGGATTTTGAATCTATGAACCATTGGACCAGGCCCAGTGGCTAAATGGTCTACGAGTTCGCCTTGTAATCGGAAGGTCCTCAGTTCGAACACTAGCCTGTGGGTGGTACTACTGAAGAGCCCCATACCAGGAAGAAACAACTATCCAGTACTTCCTGATTTTTCAGTCGTAACAGTTCATAATCAAAGCTGTAATCATTGAACTTGCCTACATGAAATGTCCACATCCTTTACAAAAGCCATTCTTTGTGAAGACTGGATAACTCTCTCATCGACTGTTAATTATTTAAACTTATCAGTGGAATTAACGTTTGTCAGGGTTGTTTAGAACCTATATTATTCAGTATCTTTCACAACTGTGGTCTCAGACAGTAAGAGAGCCTTCTTGTATCTTCGTGTGCTAGCGGTTGACACTGTGATCGGCGATCAGAGTAGTTATTTTTTGTATTAGCGGTCATAAAACAAAAGATGTTGGTATTACGCAAAAAACCAAGATACACTGAAACTAACTGACTAACCTGTTTAAATAATTTCTCTAAATCTTCAGTTTTAACATTTTTATCTAAATTTCGTACAAACAGCTTTTCTGGTTCTTTTTTACCAACTGTATACTTGAATCCAGATACTTTCAGTTTACTTGGATCACAAATGGATACAAACATTGGTCGTTTAAAGGGTGTCGGTGATTTTGAAGACTCTGTCGTTGTTGTTGTTCCTTGGTCTTTTTCATTTTGTAAACTGCTGTCAAGATTTGATGAGGCATTTTCAAAGCATTCATCACTTGCAACTGGTTGTCTATCTAATGCCAGGGCAGCGGTTACCGAGTCTTTATGTTTGAATTCAATATAAGCAAATCCTTTAGATCGACCAGCATAATCACGAACAAGGCGAACAGAGGTTAATTCACCACACTAATTACCAAAACAAAAATAAAGTAAAATAATACATATAGATGGATTTAGAAACTTTGATTGGCGAGAAATAATTTTGGAAATTAATTATACTCCTAATTTTTCTTTTGCCTAGTCTTGAAATCAATATTATCGTGCAGTTTACCGGAGCATTTTGTACATCTACTTCTTGTGAAGGCGCCCAACTTTAAAGAGGATGAACAATTCAAGTTGTTGGCTGTTGAGACAGAAGATTTTGTCAAAATATGATTGGAAAACCATTGACCTAATCTTGGACCCTGTATAACCAAATCCTTTTTAATCCTTTGCGTTCTGAGTGGAACATAGGTCTTCAAGCTTCAGTTTTCAAGTTTCGGTAGTAGTGGGGTATTCTACGGCTAACCTTCTTTCTTTACAGGAATTACAATTGGTTAAGCGACGTTTGTGAATGCATCGGTTGAAGATAGAATTACGGACAACTCGAGTGGGTCAGTAAGCATTCTACCAATGCTGAACCAACCCAAAGTCCGACCTTTATCGCTGAAACTAACTTAATTTTAAAAGTATTGATAGTGTATGCAATTGTGTCTTCTGATTTTTCCACGAGCTCAAATAAAGTAGACGGTATTTAATAGGGGAACTATCATATTCCGTAATTCAGTCTAGTTGCTTATTTCACTCCACTATCGTTCCAACCATAAGAGACAGATCCAACAGTTGCCGATAAATCTGAATCTTAGTACTCATGGTATACTCAGTTATAAGAGATTTTACAATGCTTCGCGATGATCACACAGGAGGTTCAGGGGTTTGATTCTCGCCCGACGGACACACTTTGAAACATCTTCTTGTTTACAAACCGACAGGAAAAGGGGAAAAGAAGAAAGGTTAGGTGTGCAGCTAGCAACCCTACCACCACCCTGTAGAAAGAACAAGAACATGTACTCAAACTATATAATTCGGAACGCAAAGAAACAAAGGAAAAACACTCTTGTAAAACAAAATTGATTTAATTAGTACTGTACTGTGTTACAAAGAAAAAGGTAATATCCATTGAATTTAAATAAGGCATTCAGAAGACAAAAATTATTATGAGATAATGTCCTTTTACAGCTATCTCATAGTTGTGTTGCCTACCACGATGACTGCTAACAATAAAAGGTTTAACAATTAATCAGTTTCAAGTTTGGTCACGGATTTCTAATAGCTGGAGAACCATTGAAAACCAGTACTGGAGTGCTAGATATCCAGCTGTTTCGTCCGATTTCGGGACTCAACGTCAGAACGAGCTCACCACCAAGGTTCGAACCCAGGATCCTCCGTTTACAACTCAACGTCTTAGGCTATTACCCAGCCACTGGGATCCAACTTAATAGTCACCCTATGAATTCTAATTTCTACCAATTCGCGATTTCAGTGCCACCACCCACTGGTCACAACTTGTTACTAGAAATACAAGCAACTAAGTCCTCCGGTAAGTGAACACTGACGATGAGAGGGCTGTCAAGTACTTCATGCTGGGTTTTAATGAATCTCTCACTGATATCCATTCATGATCAAACTTGAATTAATCAGTTATATAAAATAAAAGTATGTATACACAATAACCAACGCTATTTTTGTAGGTCAAAGTAGTACATGGCATGTGAAGGTTGAAGTCAGGTATTCTTCGTAGCCATAATAATTTAGGATGCATGTGATTAATTTAATTTAATAATAATAACCTTGAATATTAAGGTCATGCAAAATAATTGACACACACACACACACTGATTGGTATTCATTTTGCAACTAGATTCATTTCATTCCATTTTTTAATGTTCCGAATGGAATATAGAGCTTGAAATTTCGATAGCAGCAGTGTCTTTACGGGATATGATTGCTAACTGCCTCACAAGCTAAAAATTTCCCCCCTCCACCCTTCTATCAGGCTTATTAACGGCTAGGTGAGGTTTAGAAGTACGTAAACCGGCAATCGAACCTGGAACATGTGTGTAGATGGCAGTTATCCTACTCTTGACCCAGATATTATTAACTGTTTTGTAACTGACGACACTGGACTTCCATTCAGGCTAAATGCATTGGGATTTAATAATTATTCAGACCATGTTTTTTCAGACGACAATGGAATATTTTATTGGTTCTACCCATTTATATGTGTTCCTAAAAACACAGATGAACCTGTGTAAACACAGTGTCAAGTAGAGTTCATTGGAATTTCCCCCTTAATCGTGAACCGAGGAAGAAGAGAATGTTCGAAAGGTTGGTTAGCGCAAAATGGATAGAGAGTACAACATATACTCGATAGCTAATCGAACCGTATGAGCCATCCATTATATGACTGAATTATTCTTGATAGAGATAACTTTTGTTGTGTTACAGAGACTGTTTTATATAGAGGAGTAGCTTTTGTAGCTCTTCTTGACCTATTAAAATATGATTACTTATCAAGCATTTTATTCCGAGTAAACTTCCATCAAAATATGTGATTCAGCAAAGAGATACCTTTCAACGAATTTACTATCAGGCAGTACAATCATATATATATGAAGGATTTCATCATGAGCTGACATCAGTTAGAGAACAACTGGAAAACCTGGGAGTACTGAACAGCTGATTCGTCCTAGTTTGGGACTCTTCAGAAGTACGCACCCACCCTCCATCCAATCAAACAAAATCCCCACAAAACCAATACTTGAAAATATATATATATAATATTACTTTTTTAATATTCTCACCCTGTCGTTGTGTGATCACATGCAAGTGAATGCAGTGTAATGGTTGAGCTTTGTCCTAGGTTATTTAACTTAGTAGGGTCAATCATTACTCTAGGTATAGTTAAAATGTTATGTTCCAATAATCTAGTTTACCGACCCTGTCCTACTAGTATGACCTATGTAATTAACCTCACAATCATTAATTGCATGGTATTTGGTAAATTTTTCCTAAATGGATCTATTGGGTCCTTAAGCCGACAAAGTTTATTCTCTGAGAGAGTTGGTTTAAATGTCACCCCAATTCCAGCGTCATTAAGAATCCTAAGTAAAGCCTTTGACGTTCCTTCTTTATACGGCAGTACTACAGTAACATCATCCAATGGTTAATACTGAATCATCACTGTGAGATAATTAAATAAACTTATCTAATATGGAATTACATTCTACCACCACAGTGGCAAAGTTCTACACTTACATTAAATACACAGAGGTTGAAAAGTGAAATAATGTTGTTTAGCATTAGTTTGCTTATTAGATATATCACACACAGTGTGAAACAGTATTATATACTGGATGACGTTTCGAACACAATCTAGTATTGTTCATAATCATATCAGTTGTAATCGCGCGAAACTTGAGTTTTATAGTTTTCTTTGTTCTCTCCTATTTGTCGTCGTAGGGGTAGTAGAATTTTCCAGATATCTGGATGAACAGGTGCTGAATCATTCCTATTACATGTATTTGCAGTTGATTCGATAAACAACGCTTCTGTTAGAAGTCTTCCCCACTCGCTACCCTGTGACATCCGATTTTAAAACTGTCATCCTATCCCATCCTATTGTATGGTTATGTGCAATTTCATGTAGTGAGTGCCATAGCTGAATTATTCTCTAGATTTCTTATCTTATTCGACTCAACTAATCTAGATTTTGCTAAATTTTTATGTTCGGCTAGTCTGACTGCCCCTGTTCTACTAGTTTGACCTATGTATTTGACCTGACAATCATTCCAGCAGGGTATTAGATAAAGGCTCCACAGGATCCACCATTTAACCAACAAAGCTTGTTTCTAATTGAGTTTGTGGGTCTGAACGCCAAACATTTTTATTCCTGCTTTGTTAGGATTTCTCCGTAAGGTGGTTTCCGAGGTTCCTTCCTTGTATGGAATTAATACTGATGATTTAGATTCCTTATTGTTGATGTCGTTTTGCGCATGTTTGACATGCACGTTGTCATTAATACTACTATTATTATTACTATTGTCATCACTATCACTACTAGCATCATTTATTTTATTTTTATATTTCCCTATATACTTTCTGACTAATTTATGAGAGTAATTATTAAGTTTCGAAGCTTCTCTTATACACCTCACTTCCCGTCTTAGATTTTCCTTGGTACTACTTAGTTTTTGTGCTCTATTATTTAAACATTTCACCAATCCTATTTTTACTGACATAGGCTGGGATGACCGGAAGTCCAAATATCTGTTTGAATGTATAGGTTTCCTGTAAACACCAGTGTGTTCATCTTCCCATCTTCTTTCCTTTTTATGCTGTCCCGATAGCCATATTTACATACATCTAATAAACAAACTAATACGGAATTTACTTACTACCACAGTCCCCAAGTTTTACACATATATGAAATAATGTCGGAATGTTGCTCATAATAATAAGGGATGGGAATAAACAAAAAGAAATTATATAAATAAATAGAGTCAAGTTAGATATGGGGAACAACATAGTTTCAGATGGAGTGAGATTAGGATCACGAGAAAAAGAAGCTCCGGCTTTCCTCTTTCACTTGGTCAGAGTTTCAAAAATACAGATGAGTCAGACACATAATGATTCTGGTAGGTTATTTTTCGCCTTAAGAAGAGACGTTAGACGGTCAGATTGTGGAGATAAGACGACTAGTATCGATTAGATGTTAAATTATTGAGCTTCTCATAGCCACACACACACACACGCTTTCATCTCTTCTAAGAAAAACCCCTTTGTCACAATCGACATTATTATTTTATAATAGTCATAGGCATATATAATTGTGCAACTTCCATAATAAACTCCTTAACAACAGTCGTTTCGTCGAATCACATTAAGGCTGATACAGCTTCGTCAATAGGTAAAATCATCAACCTTCTCAAGCATTTCACTCTTTAGGCTTAAATAATGAGTCGATATGGACCAACCACTGCAATATTATTCGACAGTTGAATTTACCATGACATTCTTACACTAATCATAACTACAAGACTGATGCCTGTTAAAAAAAAAATCAATAAAAGCACTTACCTTTTCAAATGTCTTTCGCAATTGATCTTCAGTCGTTGAATAATCAAGATTACTAACAAATGCAGTCAAGTCATTTTTCGCTGGATCGTGTGGAACAAATTCACCATGTGGCAAATGTTGTGAATCAGTTTTTGACATCTTTTATTGAAAAGAATGAGGAAAGAAAAGGCATATAAAATTGATAACCAAAAACAAAAAGAAATACTTTTGGTTTTTAATGATAATCGGAATATGGATCCATAGGAAATCAGGGGTGAGAGGGATAGGGGAAACTGGACAGCTCAGTTACATCATCCTAGTTCGGCAGTCCTCATAAGAGACGCAGCCCAAAACCTTTAGACGTTACAGGGTGAGTTCATCCAGCTGCACAGTTATACCTAGCATTAGACCTTTACTTTGGAAAAATCACTTTAATCAATAGAAGCAGCGCTGAATGATATTGTAAACATGATGACTAGACAGTTATTGAAATTCAGCTTTTGAAAGGTACACTTTCAATTCAAAGGACATCAGTATTTTGATTTGTTTGTGTTCTCCAAGTTTTTTGACTTACTTCCCAAGTTCTCATTGTTGTTCTAGACAAGATCTTCCGCTCAACATTTATAATATAATGTGAACTTATTTGGATCCTCCACTTGAATGATAAAATAATTGTATCTCCTGACAACTATATTGACGTGATTGGCAGTCAATTGATATTGAACATTATTTTTATTGACCTGGAATGTGAACTTTCTTGTCATGTGATTTATTCTTTATTATATTGTAAATTCGGTCTATCGTCATGTGTTTGTTAATTGTTAATTCACTCGAGCACCATATGTCACTAGTGATTCATAACGTAAAACTCACCAAAACTCCTAAATTGAAGACTGACTACTACCATCAGTGATATCGCTGACTGTGGTAGACGAAGTCGTGAAGTTACATCGACTGAGATGGTTAGGACATGTGTTACGTATGCCAAGTCATCGCCTCCCTCGACGAGCTATGTTAGCGGGTATAGGGTCAGGCTGGAAAAAAGCTAGCGGCGGTCAAACAAAAACTTGGCATCAGTCAATGAAATCCACAACAGTTGGTCTTAGCCACGTAGAAAGGTGTAGACTTCCAGGCTGGGGTCCTCGGGACGGTAAAAATCTATGGTTGGAAACAATTGGTGACATGGCTCAAAATCGTTCTCAGTGGCGCAGATGCATCCACTCCCTGTGACTTATGATCTTCAATGAAACTGTTTTGTATTTCTTTATTACTCCTTTGTCTCACACCTCTGCTCACTGTCTCTATTATGCTTTTCTTGTACTTTCTTCTCTTGCTTCGCGTGCTACACGGAATGTGGCGACTTGAACTTCCGCACATTTGTGCAAAGTTCTATGTCGAAAACAGACAGACAGACAGTGGTAGACTGAATCATGCAAACAACCGTGGGGAGCGAGGAGGCACGTGTACGTTAGACCGATAAGAAGATTCTAGAAGATCTGGATTTCGCGGACGAACTTTAGGACTAACAGGCGACAACCAACAAGTTGGCAGAAGAAGCGGCGAAGACAGGAGATCAAGTGACCATAGAGAAGACGGAAGTGATGAAGATATCTAACCACCACCACCAACAACAACCAGTCACCTTAAACCGGTGATATCTAAAGGAGGTTACCTTTTTCAATTATCTAGGAAGCATTGTTTCAACTACAGACAGTGTGGAAGATAAGTATATCAAAACCAACCGTGATCAGAAAGGCAAGCAAGATCTTCCTTACTCTGAAATCAATGTGGGAATCTGCCGCACTCTCAGCATTCAGAACAAGATCCAGGTTTTCAACATCTAAGTCAAGTGCTATACGTCACGGAAAGCATTTCTAACAGACTTCAGACTTTTATCGACAACTGCCTTAGCTTCATAATGAAAATCAGATCCCTAACCGGAAACGACTAGCAACAATGAACTCTATGAGGCAACAAACCAGCCTACAACCTATTGCTCAACAAATACGCGGAAGAAGTTGAAGATGCATCGGACACATGTTGACGAAACTGCCGAATGACATTGCGCACCAGATATAATCTCAAGTGGAAGCCAAATGGGGAAACGACGAGTGGGGTGTCCGAAGGTGACAAGGAGGAGGTCAGAGACCATGGGCAATCGTGGGACCAGCTTAAGAAGAACGCTAAGAACAGGACGAACTGGAGATGTGCTGTTGAAACCTTGTATTCCACTAGGAACTCCGGGGAATAATAATAACAATAATTAAGCTTTAAATCACTTCCTACGGGAAGGGGTAATGACATGGCCATTGAAAGTGGAGGATACGAAAAAGCTAACTTTCTTTGATTATAGCTGTGTTCTATCTCCCGTGTTAATTAGTATTGTAAGATCAATTCTATTCCCATCCTTGAATCAAGTCAACCTGTCCCGGATCAGCCTAGCGTTGTTGCAACCCAATTATCCATGCCTAACGTGTCTATCCCTGCTTGTTTAATGAACTGTGTGTATGTGTTTTTACCTCGATCCGTTTAGTCAGACAGTTGAACTCATGGCCGAATCAGAGTATTTTGTGAACTGTTATTTTTGCTGACCCATGTCTAACTTTGTACTATTCTGTCGAGTTTATCTTATTTATTGATTTTCATCTGTATTTTCCTACCTGGTTAAGTAGCCAATTAAATTCTATCTTTGTGCCTATGCTCGGTCTATCTCTCTTAAACGCTCTCTGTTTTATGCCATGCCTTACTTGGGTTCATTCTTCTACTGACTGCTTACCTGAACGGTCGTGTCTGGTTCCGGCTAGTTCGCAATTTTAGCTTTAACGTTATTCCGCTCTGATAGCGGTACCTTGCTTTCTGCTAAGCGTTGTGCTTTGTACTCTTGAAACCGTTAAGGTTTGTTGTATATATAATTATTGATTTGTTTATTAATAGTACCGTAGAAACAGTGACCAGCTTCTTGTTTGTTCTGGACCGGGATAGCCTTTATCTACGCGTGACTTAATTTCAAGCGATATTGCGCTTACAAGTATAATAAGGTAAGCAATATTGAGGCCAGACTTCAGTCTAATGATGGGTAAGGAAAGGAAATCAATCGACAAGGTTGTGAAGTTACATAGATTGAGAGAGGTGATTAGGACATTCTTTGCGCATCCATAGCCACCACCTTCCTCGACGGGCAATGTAAGCTGAGAGGATGGATCAGGCTGAAAAAAAGAGGAAGCTAGTGGTGATCAAACCAAAACATGGCTTCATCAGTCAGTGAAATTCACAATAGTTAGTTTAAGCAAGCCACGCAGCGATGGCTGGCTCAGATGCATTCACTCTTTGTGCTTTATCCTATCCGATTAAATTCTATTGCTTTTCCATATTACTATTCTGTTTGCTTCACATTTCTGTTTATTATCTCTCTTCTCTTGCTTTATGAGAGAATGACAACTCGAACTGGTGCACATCTGTGCGAAGTTTTACGTTGAAACCAGTCAGTTAGTCAGGGGAGTAACGACAGGCAACAAAATGTGCAACAAAATAAATAAATCAATCAAGAAATAATCACTGTCACAGTGAAGAGTTGAATTGGAAAAAGCACAAAAGCCACAATCAATTAAACTAACTTTCGCAGGTGTTGATTGACCAGAATCATTTTGCTGTTGAGGTAGTTTTCTTTTCTTTGCATGAGACAAATTTTTCTCGGGTGTCGTCTCGACAATCTATAAGAAAGAAAAATAAATTGACAGTTTCTGATTAAGTGATTTCAGATGAATAACATAAAAAGAGGCGAATTAGTAATCTGATAATTGTACACAGTGATAACAATAATAATATCACCCTGTCTATATTTTTGCGGAGTTTTTTTTATTCCCGTTAATCAACATTATAGTATGGAGATGTAGATCGTTCAGTGACTAAAATGTTCGACTTTCAGTCAATACGTCACGGATTAAAATCCCGCTTTGTTTACTTCAGCCTAAGCAATTGAAAATTATTAACCCTCATTGGGTCAATAGATAGCTATTCATTTTCAAGTTTTGATTTTCTGGAATTTCTTAATTTGAAGTTGGTTTATGAATTGAAAGAAGTTAGATTTCAGGGACCATTTGAATTCCGACCCAATAAAATGAATAGTCAACGAGGTTTTCAGTTCAGTCCTTTGTACAGTCATGCGTGTGTATTGCCAAAGAGTCGTTGCAGGCTAGGGATGAATGAACTAACTAGTTCCCCTACGCCCGAGAATTTTTCTTATGGTTGTCTAACTGATATCAGCTTGTGATGTAACTCAAAAATCGATTAGTTTAATTTTTTTTAAGGTTATATGTAGAAAGTAAACCAATAAAATCCCTCACATATATGAAATTGTATTTGATACAGACTTGACACTGAAGACATTCGGTAGGTTGCTAAAACTTTTAGAAATACTTTGGTGCAGACTGAATTCTGTCAGTTAAGTTTGCAATGCGGCTACCATGATAGGCTGCTAACTATCACAGTGCACTCTGAACAGTTGTTATTAGGTGGTTGAAGGTGATTGGCAAGAAGCCCTGTACCGAGGTTTCGTACTAATTGGTACTTTTCAGGGAAGTATACTTGCAATCTTAGAAGGATTGTTGTCCGCTTTCAAAGTTCGAAATTGTGTCACCCAGAGCCTAAAAGGTTTAATAACAATTCACAGAGCACTGGGATGACGCGTTTCTTGGCATGACGACAACATTACAAACTTAAATGATAGAACTCAGTCACCATTACGACCAGATAATATGAGAATGATTACTCCACAACGATCAATCAAAGCGCATAATGCCTATGCATGAGATGTTAAAAATCTAAATATATAGTAGGAAATGCCATGAAATCGCTACAGAATAGTAGTAATAGTAATTATATATATGTATATAGTCCACTACAATTAGGAATATCAACGTGGGTGATAATAAGCACCCTTGTCTGACTTCTGTGTTTACTCCAAATGCCTCGCTGAGTTTTCCGTTGTAGATTACTTGACATATGCCACTGTTGTCGTACAGAGTGTTGAATAAGGTTGATGAATATTTGGGGCACGGTACGCCATAGTCCTCGAGTAATTTCCAAATTACTTCACAGTCAACGCTGTCCATCGAAGGCCTTCTCAAAGTCTATAAAATTGAGGTATAGGTTTGATTGTCATTCCATGCTTTGTTTGATGATGATGATGATGCGTAGAGTTGCAATTTGGTGAGAACATGATTTGCCCTTCTTAAATCCAGCTTGTTCTGGTCGGAACTCTGCATCCAGTGAGTCCTTTATTCTCTCCAGGACGATGCGACTCAGGATTTTACTTGGCGTTGACAGGAGCATGATTCCTCGCCAGTTCTTGCAGAGTTTCTTCATATGCCACTGATAAATCTTATTAGTAGCACAAGCCATAGTGGGATTGGATTTCTATCGATTAGATTAGATAAGTCGAGCTACATACCAAACCGACTTAGTTGACTTTCAGATGACTTACTGCGTGATATTATATTCACCACTTGGCCTACTTCTCGTAAAGTGAGTGGTGAGATACGTTTTTCTTGGAGAAAAAAAGTCATTTACTTATTTATCTATGCATATTAGTGTTTATCTTGCTTATTATATGCCACAATGACTGATTCGTCTAGGCGCTCGGTTTACAACCAGCAGTGGGTCACAGGTTATAAACCCACTCCAAGCAATATAATAAGCCTTCACAAACTATTGGTGCAGCTCATTGCAGACAGTATGGATATGCATGTGGATGTTGGGGATCCAACTTGCTCATGATTGATCTTTCACGTGAACAAAGACACACTAAACACTTTAATTGGATACTAGTTAGTGATCAACCCTACATGAGGTCAATCAAGAGTCGGGACAGCCCAGAAGTAACGTCCCTGACTACAGTACCCGGTGATCTAGATTCGAATCTCAGAAAGGGCATGAGTTCCTTCAAGACTGCAGACACATCTCGCTGACGAATGCCAACAAACACGAAAACTAGGTCGCGAAGGCTTCCTGCCGATTGCTTCTAACCATCTAATAATATAATAGACAATTGTTATAAGAGTAGAATTTGGGCAACGTGGTTAAGTATTATTGCTTAACAGAATAATTTTATTTGAAGATACGGCAAACACAATGATACAAGTACTGATTCTAAATAACAAGCTGTAAACGTCATTTTAGACAGCAATCATGATTTCAGTGACCATCTCCTCATGACAACGACCTCAAATGTGACTGTTCGTATTCATAGATCTTCACATCCTCTTGTCCACTTTTATTTTGGCAGTGCTTCTTATGTCAATCATCTGATAGTTGGCTCTTTGTACATAACATACCTTTTTAAATCAATTGATAAACCTGATGATCGCATGGACAGTTTTAATGGCCCAATACATATTGAATTCAGCATCGAAGATGTTGTCTAGTGACCAAAACTATCTAGCCAAACTGAGGACGCTCACTTGAGTATAAAATACTCTCCTCCGTCAGTCATTTTTATTTATCACTTATTCAATGATGACAATTCGAGCCGATTCCCGGCTTACGGCCGAACTTTAAGTTTCAAAAAGCGCGGTAGGGAAGGGAAGGTTGGTGTCTGAGGTTAGCTACCGCATCCATGGTGAAAGAAACAACACTTGTACTGAAACTTCAGAGCTCAGCCTTAAAGCTTCATCATCTACTGCCAACACAAATCAGTAAATAAAAAGAATAGAAATTACGAATATGCAAATGATTTCTTATTGAATGAACACAACAAAGATTCACCTCCATATTTGACTTTTTCGACTGAACATCCTTGATTGAATCTTTGAGTAGTGCTCGACGTGAATTGATTTTAACAGTCATATCTTTATACTGTTTAACAGGTAATCCAATTTCACCGACAGCACGTAATACAATTTGAAATAACAATTCTGAATGGTCTACATTCACTGAATTGATCGCCATACTGCATACACGAACTAGGTGCTTTGGATCACCCCAATTTCTAAAATTATTATATTTTTCACAAAAAAAAACAGAGGATGACAACGGGGTTCAACATCATGAAAAAAGAATATACTTATGCTTTAGTTTGGCCATCGACCAACGTTTGGCTGTGAAGCGAATGCAGAGAAAATACATTGCATTGACCAAGGGACTCTATTCGAACTCAAGCAGCCACGTTAAAGCTTATGGCTCAGTTGTCATCCGAAGTGGTGACAACTAGTGGTGTCCATCACGGATGCCCACTATCCCCATTTCTATTCAATTTCATCATAGATGTACCAATGGAATTAACCCTAACTTACTGAAGAGACTCAAGAATTAACTTGTTACAAGGGAATAATAGTCTGGTTGACTTAGAATATGCAAATGATATAGTCCTCCCTCCTAAGTGAAGACGCTGACGAAATTCTGAACATCCTGAGCCGCAATCTTCGAATGTTTGGCATGCGATTCGCTCCCGTCAAATGTAAGATGATGCTACAAGACTGGACTACATTCACCTCTAGCTTAGAAATAGGGAGTGAAGTGGTAGAGCACGTTGACTGCTTCACATATTTGGGAGGTTGCATCAGCCCAAACGGGTTGATCACTGACGAAATCTTAGCATGGATACAGAAGGTTCATTTCGTATGTGTCAGTTCACGCCGTCCCTGACGTAGACGTGATATCCGGCTGGCTGTCGACCAAAGGGCGTGTGTACTGCTCTGCAGTTTCCTGTCTTCCTTTATGGCCGTAAGCAAGACATGTCATCGAAAGTGGAAGAAATGAAAAGCTTAGCTAGATGTCTTTGATCAGTTTGTGTCTGTGTCTTATCTCCCGTGCTTAGTGGTATAACAAGGTGAGCAATATCGAGGTTAGGCCACAGTTGAGTGCTAGATAAAGAGGGGAGATCAATCAACGAGGCTGCGAAGTTACACCGGTTGAGATGGTTAGGACATGTGTTACGCATGACCAACCATCGCCTTCCTCGACAGCAGATAATATTAGTTGACATGGGATTTATCAGGTTGAAAAAGAGCCAGTGGTGATCAAACCAAAACATAGCTTCATCAGTCAATGACATCCACAACAGTTAGTTTAAGCCATGAAGGTATGTGCAGACTTCGTGCGTTAGGGTCCTCGGGATTGTAAAAACCAATGAAGGCTGGAGACTGTTGGTGATATGGCTCAAAATCGTTCCCAATAGCGCAGATGCATCCACTCCTTGTGACTTATAATATCCAATAAAACTATATTGTTCTCCGATATTACTATTCTTCTTGCCTCATATCTCTGTTTTGCATCTCTTTTTACTTTATACTCTTACTTTGTGGGCTAGGTGAAGTGTGGCGACTCGAACTGCCGCAAAGTTCTACATTGAAACCAGTCAAACAGTTTGTCAGGGAAGTGACCATTACAGAACAATGAACTGAGGTGGTCCAACTCAGAGGCTTTTATTGCAACCCCTCTGCCAGACCACCCCCTGTGGATAACGTCTTCACTGCTTACTCCAAGGTGAAAAAATTCCTCGTCTTACAAGTACGACGCCTTCAATGTCTTTCATTTTGAAGTTAGCACTGAAAATGTTGTCTAGAAAGATAATGGAGGCTTCGCAATTCAGCCACTTGCCTCAGAGAACACAATCACGTATATCATATGGTAGAAACAACACTTTAGGATTAAAACATACTTGAATAAACACCACGGAAAAAAGTGAACGGAAATTTATTAATATTAAAATGAGCAAATATTCATATGAGATTATAGAAAATATTTGGAATTTCATAGACGATGAATGGTGAATATATTGTCACTGAGGACACTTTCGAACTGTATTATCTAGTAACTGTCTACAATCATTAATGAATTAAGAGCACTCTATGAACAGATGGAAACCCCTCATGTCAACCAGTAGTGGTCCCTAGATAGCCAGACCAAAGTGGTCTAAACATCCGACGGTCGTTTTACTCGTTTGCGACCGAGGTCATCAGTGGTATACGCTATTTGACTCAGCTAAAAGAGTCGAATTGGTTCAAACTACCCATATTATGACCAGTCACCTACTTAGATGAACTAGTAATACACAGAATCAAACTGATAATCCACGAATTACACAGTTAGCGGTGAGAATTCACTACGGTTACACCTGTGAAAGACTAAACATATTCAGATTACAATGGTAAGACCTCGATACCACAAAATGGCAGTCCAGAAAGTAAGGGAAATAGTGTGATGGCGTTTGATGGATACATATATTTGAAAATCATCAATTATTATTCCCTTAGGTTCCACGTGAAACACAGCACTCCAATAGCAAATCTCCACTTCATTTTGTTGTCTTTAGCTGGTTCCACAATAGCCTATAAGCTTTCATTTCCTCCCCTCATGATCTCCCCCTTGTTATGCTTGGACGCTCAAATAGTCGCTTGTCAATCGGGTTCCACACTAAGGCCTGCCTACCTGCCTGGTAATCCTTTTCGGCCAACTCGCAATTAATCCTCCCCTTTGCCTAATCCTAAATTTATTGACAATCCTCGTCGAAGAAGATAATGACACATATTAATAATCACGTTATAGTTAGTGGAAATTTATGACTTCATCAAACCCGTAACCCTCAACTATCTATCAAAAAAGCTATTGATCACAGTAATTAACTTTATAGTTTCAGTTGAATGTTTCATATTGAGCGAAGCTTTCACTATCTTACACGTTGAAGTTACCGCTGTGGATGGTGAGGCTATGTCTGTGAGGCCAGGCCATTGAGAGTGGAAGACATGAAAACACAAGCTGTCTTTGATCATAGGTGCCTGCGCTCTATCTTCCGTGTGAAGTGGTATAATAGGCTGAGCAATATTGAGGTTAGGCGTCGAGTTCTAGGTAAGGAGAGGAAATGAATCGACGAGGCTGTGAAGCTACATCGACTGAGATGGTTAGGACATGTGTTACGTATGTCTAGTCATCGCCTTCCTCGACGAACGGGCAATGTTAGCTGACATAGGGTCAGGCTGGAAAAAAGCTAGCAGCGGTCAAAACAAAACATGTCACCAACCAATGAAATCCACAATAGTTAGTTTAAGCGAGACACGTAGGAAGGTGTAAACTTCCTGGTTAGGGTCCTCGGGACAGTAAAAATCAATGGTTGGAAACAATTGGTGATATGGCTCAAAATAGTTCTTAATGGCCGACTGGCGCAGATGCATCCACTCCTTGTGACTTATAATTTCCAATAGAACTATATTGTTCTCAGTTATTACTCTTCCTTTGTCTCACACCTGTGTTTACTGTCTCTATTTTGCGTTTCTTTTTACTTTCTTCTTCTCTGGCTTTGTGTGATGAGTGAAGTGTGGCGACTCGAGCTGCTGCACATCGGTGCAAAGTTCTATGTCAAAACAGACAAACAGAGAGACCGCTGAGGATGCTGAGGCTAGAAAGATAGTGAAAGCTTTACAACTAAACCAATCAATCAGCTCAGAGAATGCAACACCACACACGTATCGAAGCCATCTACCTGGACTGTAAATCTTCAAAACTATGTATGAAATCATTTTTGTTTTAGAAATACAGAAAAGAAAAAACCATTTGGAAAAAAAAACAAGTTTCTTCACACACTTACTGTTCAAATTGAATATATGCTATCCAAATTCTGCTCTTGTTCCATGACCTGGTAATTTCATTAAGCTTGTCCAAAGAGAACGAGCTCGATCCATGCTCTCAGCATGTTTTGCCTATGACGAGAGATAAAAAAGAAAGGCTGTAACATAGGAGTAACCTTTTACTTATTAACTATTATTATTATTTTCAAGTATTGGTTTTGCTGGGATTTTGTTTGATTGCATGGAGGATTTCATCATGAGCTGACATCAGTTAGAGAACCACTGGAAAACCTGGGAGTACTGGACAACTGTTTCGTCCCAGTTTGGGACTCTTCATCAGTACGCACCCACCGGGGTTTGAACCCGGAACCTTCTGGTTACAAGGCTACTGAGCTCGTAGACCATTGAGCCACTGGGACCCGATCAATGGTCCTTGAATTCTAAATTCTACCAATTCACGAATCGCGACCATTTCGCAATGTATCATTATTTTATTGTTATTCTCGTTTCAGTTGAAACTACCTTTTGTCAGTACTTTATTTTAACTCGTTCCATTATTATTAGTAGTATTAGTATTCATTAAACAATTCGTTGATTAATTATATTGGACCGAGACGTGCGGTCTGCGTTGACATAACGGCTTTAGTGATATGTCTGAGGAACTGATATGTTGGTATTTGGTGAACGACGTTAGGTGTTTAAAGTGAATACAGAAGTAAGACAAGTCTGACTGCGTATTATTATCACCAATGATACTCTTGGGTTGGATTATACGTAAGACTGTGCGTCAGGAGCGAGAAAACAGGAATACGCTGGACCAATAAGAGGACTCTAGAAGATCTGGATTTCACGGATGATTTATGTCGAATGTTACATAAATTCGAAGACTTGCAGGAGAAAACCAACAAATGGGAAGAAGAGACAGGCAGCGATGACAGGACTCCAGATGAACATAAAGAGAAGACAGAGGTGGTGAAGATAACCAACCAATCAACGAACAACAACAAGCACCAATCACTATCAATGAAATAAATTTAGAAGAGGTCACTTCCTTTACTTATCTGGAAAAGAACCAAGCAAGAATCTATTGCTTAACAAATATTCCGAAGGAAACGGAGAAGGATTAGATATGCACTGAGGACACTGTCGAATGACACAGCCCACCAGACCATCGATCAAGTGGAACTTTAGTGGGGCGTCCAAGGGTGACATGAAGGACAGCTTACAAGGAGGAGATGAGAGACTATGGGCAATCGTGGGGCCAGCTAATGTGGACTGCAGAAAATAGAACAAAGTAGAGACGACGTTTTGAAGCCTTATGTTCCACTCGGAACCCAAGGGAACAATCAAAATAATAATGGTATTTGGTGGACAGTGACCAACAGTAGAATCTAGGATGCACACATTTTCTTCCCTCTGAGACTCGTCATCTGGACACACCTACAATCTCCGGTGGAAGATGGTGTTCCCACTGAGAGTAGAACCTGGCGACCATCGTTTCCAATACCGAAATGTTATCCAATAAGCCATTCAGGCCACGAGAGTCATCTTCTGTGTGCAATGCGTATCAGCTGTTATTTGCTTAAGTTAATTATGAATTTCCGGTTGGTTGATTATGCTGAGTCGAAATGTTAGACAAACCCCCAGTACGGACGCTTCTCAAAGCCTTTACCCTCTACCTATCTATCTGAACCTGACCTTTCACTCTGTAAAACTGATTCTTTATAGTTATTGGTCAAATATCTCCTTATGTATTTCTCATACTATACATACAAGACTGTAAGAAGTGAGTATTTATCTGAAGATTTATACTGAGAATTGGTGAAATCATTAAATTTTCTGCTTATATCACTAATACTTTATTGTTGGTTTTAAATTCACATCGGGAAATAGATAGGTCCAAAGATAAATCAATATTTAGATATATTAAGACATAAACTTGGTGTATTTTAGGTGCCAAGAGGTGTACGTTAGTGGTGGGGTACTACCGGGATACCCTGACCAGAGCAGGTGGTCGTCTGAAGAGGCTATTCCCCTGAAGTCTGACCTATAAGGTAGTAGAATAGGGTCAGGAAGTGCTTCCCATGTTTTCCGAGGAACCAAAACAGGTTTATCCGCAGTTCAATACGTTTAGATTGGATCGGGGTTTCCCAGCTCCCCTAGGTACACCTGCATGTCCTCTATCAGTCCAGTTGTAAGCGCCATACGTTCGTATTTCCCCTTCCACTTTTATGACAGGCAGTAAAAAGGGCTTGCCTGGCAGAGGCAATGAACAAGTGGCCATGTGAGAGCACTTCCAGAGGAAAACCAAAGTCCACTCACTCTTGGTAGTATCAGGTGATTCACGGGGAAAAAGATAAATCAGACTAATATAATATTCTGTGTAGAACGACCATCTCAGCGATTGAAAAAGGAGTTAACAACAAACTTTCAATAGGTCATTTCAGAGGTTTCGATATGAATAGCAGGGAGGTGGGGTGGGAGACAATCTTCAATGGCAATCGAATGCACCATTTTAGATCATCATTGTTCAAAAGAATAACGTTTAATTCAGTACTTTCCCTGTAAAGGTTTGACCTGTCAAATGAAAGAATTTGTGCGCACGAGTATTGGTGTTTCAGTGGCAAGATGCTCGTTAAAAGAAAACACACAAGGTGACCGAGTTTCAATTCCTGGCCACCAAAGCACACTCCTGAACCTCATCTTATTTGCACCACTACTGAAATTTCAAAGTTTCTATCGCTGTCTTCTAAACAGAACGCAAAGGAATAAAAGACGAAGAATGTAACAATGGAGTAGCAATCAAATCACTTACCTCAACAAAAGCATAATAGCTGAGTATTGACCAATCAGTATTCGGTTGAGAACGAAGCACTATAAAGAAGAAACATCAGAGAACAACAGAGAACATAAATGGGAAGAGGTGAAACCTACTTTCACATAAAAACTTTTAACTATTAACAACTGTTCGCCTCTTTTGCTTACATTATCAGGCCATTTCGCTCTGAGTGAAACATACCGCTTCAAGCTTTGAAATTACAATAGAAGTGGTGTTATTTTACTTCATTTTATGAAGTGGCACTACTAACCTCACGCCCAACTTTCTATCTTTACCGGACTTATTAGAGGCTAAGTGAGGTTTAGGAGTGAGTCGGCCAGAGCTCGGGTATTCCAGGCAGCCTGAGTGGTCTGTAGCAGTGCAACAGCAAAAATTGGGTAACGGCATTATTTACTGGTAATTCGATGTAGAGATAAAGGCAAAACATATCTACCATATAGTAGAATCACAATTTGCACATATCTTAAGCATTGTGCTTCTTTGTCCCCCTTGATGTTTCCCATGTTGTTTCCCAAGCATAGTTTATTGCTACTCTTGGCCATTATATCCACCTCTCCGCTATTTTATATTCCAGCAGATAGCATACATATGTCTGTATCTATATACTACTTATAAATTTTGTCAGTAGCACAGTAGTGGTACAACCTGGTGAATTAAAACGCACCAGTTAATGTAGTAGTGCATCGGTGACACAGAGGTAGAATGCTCGCCAGTCACTCACGTAGCTCGGGGTTCGATCGCCGGTTGATTTACTCCGAGAACTCGCTTAGCCCGGCAAAGAGGGAAGATTGTGTGTAAAAAATAAAACACTACTTCTACCGAAACTTCTAGAAGCCGTATGTTCCACTGGGAATGTAGTTGATTATCTGCACAAGCCATACCACTATTCCTGCGTCGTGTCATATACTACTGATTCATTATTATAAGTAGTTTGATACCATCCGTACAAACCAGCAGTGTTTAATAGTTAGATCGAAGGGATCTAAACACTGGATAACCAAGTTCATCAGCCGTGTACCCGGTTCCGAACCAGTTACCTTTGTTTTTTATTATTATTAAAAACATGTACAAAGATATCTCAATCACACAAACAAAAATAATCGTCAGTTCATGCACGTCTGTATGTACTAATGTAGGGAAATATGTTTGAACTTGTGATACAAAGACTAGGTTCTCCTTTTATATCGATTCAAAACCAACTATGGCAGATTGATGTGATTTCAAAATACCAAATCACAATTGGCTGAATTTCATAAGATTTTTTCACATTGAACTAGATTAATTTTCAAGTATTGGTTCTGTAGGGATTTTTTGTTTGATTGCATTGCGAAATGGTCGCACTATATCGTGAACTGGCAGAAGTTAGAATTCAAGGTCCATTGATCGGGTCCCGGTGGCTCAATGGTCTACGAGCTCGCCTTGTAACCAGAAGGTTCCGGGTTCAAACCCCGGTGGGTGCGTACTGATGAAGAGTCCCAAACTAGACTGACAAAGCAGCTGTCCAGTACTCCCAGGTTTTCCAGTGGTTCTGTAACTGATGTCAGCTCATGATGAAATCTTCCATGCAATTGAACTAGATTATACATTGCATAAACTTATCGTAATGCATACAATAGTATAATGAGTTGTTCATTATACAAAATATAGTCCATATACCGTGTAGTTCTCAAAGAGACGAAATAATTTCAGTAACCGAGGCATAATACTATCAGAAACGCTATGTGAAAGAAAGACTTGTAACATAAATCCCAGTCACTTTAAATCAGTGGAGGTTCACAGTTTCAGTAAACACAGGTGATGCTATGCTGGATGGTTGGAGGTAATCGACGGGAAACCCAGTCTGACCTAGGTTTCACGCTTGTTGGCACTCACCACAGTCAGCAAAACGTATCTGTAACCTTGGAGAAAATGATGCCCATTCTGAGATTCGAACCAATGTCACCCTGTGCTGCGGTCAGAGACGTAACCACTGAGCTACTCAGGCTGGCGACTAACCTCCTGTAGGACTGACTGTATTAGATACTATGATTGGACACCAGTTAGTAAACAGTGGAATGTATCTGGTCCTCTGTTTAGTGCAGCCTGAATTCTATCAAGCCAAGTTTACAATGTCAAGAGAAAGCGCATTGCTGTAGAGTACAGTTGAATCTTATCAGGCACTCGGGTATCACATCTACACTACAATTAGCGTAATTCATCGACAGCTAAACGGGTTGTATGTATATCCTGTCGAAATTTTGTTAGTTACTAACTCACCACGGCTGATTCAACCTCCCAAATAAGTGAAATGAATCGAAATACTAGACGGAATTTACTTATTAAACTTACTGATGATACTGACGATTTCTAATGTAACAATTTAGCCTTATGAGGTGCAAAACACATTACTCGCCTCACAACATCTTCAGTTGAAGTGCCATCTATGAGACTATGCAGCTTGTCACTGTTTCCAGCGTAATAAGGCTATATCTCCTACATATCCTAAGCCAATTAAGCAGGCAAGACTGATCAGGTAGTGAACCATTGGAAGATCTGTTTCGTTCTAGTCTGCGAATCTTCAGCAGTACTCCGCCACCAGGTCACTCGCTTGTGATATTAGCTGCAGGTTATGCTAAATATGTCACGAAACGGCAGAAGTTGGAATTCATGGCCCACTAGGTCAGATCCCGGTGACTGAATGGTTTATGTGCTCGCCTCGTAACCAGATGGTTCAGGGTTTGAACCCTAGCGGGTATGTACTGATGAGGAGTCCCAAACTAGGAAGAAATAGTCATTGAATGCTCCCTGGTTCCTCTCAATGGTCCCTTGCAAACCAACACCTGATAATTATTAAAGAAGTCTCTGTGAAGTAGGTTCACCCCTATAAAATTAGGTTATCACTGATATACGGACTTCCACAAGCATACCTAAAATAGATTTGAGACAGTGGAAATCTTTGACAGACAGACTCAATGTAGATGCAAATAACCTACAACATAATATATTGTGAGAGAGAGAGAGAAAAGCATCACTACGCAGCACAATGTGGAACATACAACGCAGAACACAAGAAATGGTGAAATGAAGTAAATTAACACGTTAATGATGATGACAGTTCACTTACATTCAAAACAGTATTCAATAGCTCGACCGAAGGTTGCACGAAGTAATGCTAATCGATGCTCTGTAAGAGAAAGTAAAGGAGAAAAAAATCAAATACTCCATAAATAATTTAGTTATAATAGGTTTCATAATCCAATACAAACTTCGCTTAATAGGTAATATACTGAGTGAGATAAGTGTATTGGTTAAATTGTGTCCAGTATTCCCCAATTGTTTCTCGATGACTCTCTAACTGATATCATTCCGAGGTAAAGACTGAAACAAATCAAATCCTGACAAACTAACTCTTAAAAATCAATCCGATGCTGGCTAGTGACTGCCTTACACAGGACGAAGTTGCCTAGAGTTCTAATGAGAAGGTGTGACCAGTAGGGACCCACCCAGTCGGATGTGATAATACAAATACTCGCCAGCGATGAAAGTGGACGGTGCCAGTTGCGTTAAAATTACAAGTTGGTAGAAGTTAGAGTTCATGGGCTGGCCATCGAGTCTCGTTCCAATGGACGAGTAATAGTCTGGAAGCTTAGCTTGTAAATGGAAAATCCTGATTTCGAATCCTTGTGGTAGGGTGTGTACTGCCAATTAGCCAATGAACCGCCTTCGCACCGATGCTTTAGGTATAAATGTTCATAAAATATTAACAAAGCCTACGTATTCGTTATTTCCACAGTGGTCAGGTGGGGCGGGGCACCTTCGATTAACAAAAATTCAAAAGGACAGAACCATAACACTGGTTAATAATAGACAAGTTAAGCATATCCAACAGGGACCACAACAATCAATACAGATGTACAGTAAAATATATAAGGCAGGAAATCAAATCATATGAATACTACAAGCAACAATAATAATAAATTTATGTAAAGCAAAAATGTAAACACAATCATCGGTAAATTTCTGGATGGTGTTTGACTGTTATAAGGATAAAATTTGGGCACTGTGGTGGAGTACAACTAAGCCATTATAGATAAAATTTCATTTTGATAAAATCACATAATGTTATATAGTAATATTTACTGATGAACACGTTTCAAGCACAAATTATTGCTGCTCATAATCATATCAAAGCACTACTCACACAATTTTTTACTTCATTTATATACATGAGTAATATCTCATTAAACAATTGAATAAAAATCAATATGAGATAAAGTACGTCCCGAAATAATATTATTAGTGTTATCAATCAAATATAATCAAGATTGGAAATAAGATTGTTTTTACAGTAAAAATAAGTAACTTGTTAGAATGTTGTGATGTGCTTGAATGGAATTGAAATAGAATTTTAAGATTATTTATTATCCTCCTCTGATTTGAGTGACTGGTGGTAATAATATCTTCAATACATATCTCGGGTATTTCCATTGAGTCATTTCTGTTGCATGTGTTGTGTTGGGTGTAGACTGGATGAACCAGGCAGGATTCAGTAATCAACCTCTCACTCCACCTACCTATATTACTTTTTAGAATTTTGACTCTGTTCTATCCACCCTATTGTGTGGTTGTGTGTTAATGCATACGGTGAGATTGCTGAGGTTTTTCCTAAATTACTTACCTTCGTGAGATCAATCATTCTAACCTTAGCTAAATTCTTATGTTCTGATAATCTGATTACCCCCGACCTACTTGTTTGACCTATGTAGTTGACCTCACTCACAATCATTGCAAGGTATTTTGTAAATTATATTGTTCCGTTTAATTGGGTCCACCGGGTCTTTTAGCCTACAGAGCTTGTCCTACCTGAGTGAATTTGTAGGTTTGAATGCCATCCTAATTCCTCAATTGTTGAGAATCTTACGTGGGGTCTCAGAAGTCTCCTCTTTATATGGTAAAACTACTGTAGATGCCTTATATTCTCTCTTATTTATGTGATCATTATTAATTTCACCATTACTTTTATTTTGCCTTTGACCTTTTTTTGATATTCCTAACAAATTGTATGGGATAGTTATTTGACCGTATTCAACACAACATGACAGACGAACTAGAATTGGAAGTTCAAAAAACACCCTCTAGCACACTAACCCAAGTTACTTACAAAATAGAGAAGATATTAAAAACAAGTTAAACGAATACTGAAAAACTTACCTCTAGATAAAGAATTCTTCTCCAATGAACAAAGCCTGCGTACCTGATGATCACAATAACTACGCCAAATTTTAAGCACATCATTTGGATCTGTGAAACCAGCGTCCAAGGCTGTTTCATAGATACCTAAACAGGAAATAATTTTTAAAAAAAATTAATAATATAGACAGAAAATTTGAAATGTATTTACACAATTATAGATAAGATTTTATTTTGATAAGTCACACAATGTTATGCAGTTACATTAACTGATGACCACCTTTCGAGCACAAACTATCGCCGCTCATAATCATATCAAGTTACTCACACAACGTTTTTCTTTTATTCATATATATATGTCTGAGATCGATTAAATATTTGAATAAAATCAATATGTGATAATGAACATTCAGTAACAATAATACGAGTGTTATTGATCAATTACAATCACATGGGAAATAGGACGAGTGTTTTTATAGTCATCATAAGTAACTTGTTAGACTGTTGTGATGTGCTTGAAGTCATCTACTGTTATACCATATATGGAGGGGACATCTGAGACCCTACGTAGGATTCTTAATAAAGCAGGAATTAGGGTGGCATTCAAACCTACAAACTCACTCAGAGACAAGCTCTGTAGGCTAAAAAGGTCCGGTGTACCCAATTATAATATAATTTACAAAATACCCTGCAATGACTACTGTGAGGTCAACTATATAAGTAAAACTAGTAGATCGGGGGTAATCAGATTAGCGGAACATAAGAATTTAGTGGCTAAGGTAAGAATGTTTGACCTCGAGAACATAAGTAATTTAGAAAAAACCTCAGCGATTGCACTGTATGCATGGACACACAACCACACAATGGAGTGGATGGGAGAGGGTTAAGATTCTAAGAAGTAATCTACGTAGGTACAGAGAGAGGTTGATTACTGAATCCTGCCTGGTTCATCCAGTCTACGCCCAACACAACACATGCAACAGAAATGACTCAATGGAAATACCCGAGATAAGTATCGAAGATATTATTACCGCCAGTCAGTCAAATCAGAGGAGGATAATAAATAATCTCAAAATTCTATTTTAATCCACATACATTAATTATAACATTCTAACAAGTTGATTATTTTGACTATAAAAACACTCGTCTTATTTCCCACCTGATTGTAATTGACCAATAACACTCATATTATTACTTCTTAATGTACATTATCACACATCGAATTTTTATTCAAATATCTGGTCAATTACACACATGCATATAAATGAAGGAAAAAGTTGTGTGAGTAACTTGATATGATTATGAGCGGCAATAATTTGTGCTCGAAACGTGGTCGCATCAGTTAATATTACTGTATAACACTGTGTGACTTATCCAAATAAAATCTTATCTATAATGGAGTTACACTCTACCATAGTGCCCAAGTTTTGTATCTATATCAATATTTACACAAGTTAATCTTAGCTGAAGGACGGGAGAGAAATCAAATAACTATGCGAGTAGATTTACTCAACGTACTTGCATATTAATATTCTACAGGAGATGAATCACTTGATGGCGAGTAATGTACTTGTTTAGTTCCAGTGTGTGAAATGTAGTCACTAGACTGCATTTGCAGTTTACAGACATTAACAGTTTGTTTGATATATGTTTCAAGCTTGAAAACCAATAATACACTCAATACTGAAATTAATGTGACGAAATCTCAGCACGGATACAGAGGGCTAGTTTCGCATATGCCAGTTTACGCCGTCTCTGGCGTAGACGTGATACCCGACTATCGACCAAAGGGCGTATGTATTCCTTTGCAATTCGCTCCCTTCGCCTTTATGGCTGTGAGATGTGACAACTGACAGTGGAAGACATGAAAAAATTAGCTGTCTTTGATCATAGGTGCCTGCGTTCTATCTCCCGTGTGAAGTGGTATAATAAGGTGAGCAATATTGAGGTTAGGCTTCAGTCGAGTGCTAGGTAGGGAGAGGAAATCAATCGACGAGGCTATGAAATTAAATCAACTGAGATGGTTAGGACATGTGTTACGTATATCTAGTCATCGCCTTCCTCGGGATGGTGAAAACGAATGTAAGCTGGAGACAACTAGTGATATGGCTCAAAATCGTTCTCAATGGTTGGCGCAGATGCATCCACTCCTTGTGACTTATGATTTCCAATGAAACTATATTTTTCTCCATTATTACTATTCCTTTGTCTCACACCTCTGTTTACTGTCTTTATTATGCATTTCTTCTACTTTCTTCTCTAGCTTTGTATGCTACATGGAGTGTGGTGACTTGAACTGCCGCACATCAGTGCAAAGTTCTACGTCGAAAACAGACAGACAGACTGACTGAAATTAATAACTTTACCAGTAAACTACTCAGGTTAGAGATATTATATTACCGATAAGCGCTAACAAGGAAGATATCTGATTTACACAGAATTTACAATCTGGATGTCCACATCTTGTCACACGAAGAGGTGTTCAAATCTATGGCCTAATGTTTCTATGTCAAGCACTTAGATCAATGAGCTACAGCCACAGACACGAAAATGAATCTCATCTGCCTATAAAATGAAAATAACATTGGTGTAAAACAAAAATTATGCAGCATCAGTGTTATTTACAGAAACATAACTGATCTCTTCATAGCTAGAGAAAGGATAAAAGATGATAAGATATAAACTGGTAAGTCGTCAAATAATTTTGACTAATCAATCAATATTATAATTTCCCATATTGGCAGCCGAAGAAACCTTTAGTCACCAATGATGCAATGACTTAACAGAGGCGCTTTGTTGTCATATATATAAGGAGTGAGGACACGGGCTATCGCGAGATGTCTCCAAGCGTAGTATGTGTAGCGGTTAGGATTCCTCTCAGGCAGAGCGGGAGCGCTTTGTGCGTCTGTGGCACAGTGGTAGAATGCTCGCCGACCACGCCACAAGTGGTTCGTGGTTCGACCCCCTACCACCGACGCACTCCTTTACCTCGCTAACCCAGTAATAAGACTGGTTAAGAGGGAAGGTTTGACATGAGACTAGCAATCCCATCCCGTAAAAAATAAACACGACTGCTACAGAAACTTCAGGCCTCTAGCTTGAAACCCTATGCTCCACTGGGAACGTAAAGGATTACACAAAAATATATAGCGAATATCAAAACAAATATTCTACCTGCGTAGAAAAGTTCGTAGAGCACCTTTACAACAGCTGAACGCACAACATCTGAATAATGATTACAGCATTCCTCTAGGCCTATAATATAAAATCAACTACCGGGGAAAATTCAAACCGTAACTGAACATAAATATACTGCGATGAAAGCGCGGCGAGTCTGATTTGTGATAGCGTATATCCTCATCTATTCTGTATGAGTGACTAGATTAACGAATTCAGAAGTGTTGGTTGGTTGGTGATATGATGCACACAGTTCATTAGTTGTAAGCCGAAAATTCAACAGTCCGTAGGTATAATGGTAGTGAGACGAATCCTTTAATTCCTAGAGGAAAATAGGGCTTCAGCCGAACGTCTCCATTGCGTTCGGTTTTCTGCCAACTTTTTCTCCCCGCTCCAAGTCTTCCTACATGCTTTCATCTCCTCTTCACATGACCTCCTCCAAGTCACCCTTGCACTGACGACCAACTCGCTGCTTCTCTTTTGGGTTCCACTGGACGGCTTGTCTCTGGATGTCACTTGATGGTTCCCTCAGAGTATGGCCAATCCATCTCCATTTCTTCCTACCTATTTGTTGCATAACCGGTTCCTACTGGGTTGGTTAGCTCCCAGAGATCACTGTTGCTGATCTTTTCTGGCCAGCCATCTGATCTTGAGTATTGAGCGAAGGCAGCTGTTGATGAAGGTCTGTAGTTTGTTTGAGGTGCTCTACATGACGCGCCAAGTCCCTGATTTGTATAGTGAGTAGCACTGACTTCACATTGGAGTTGAAAATCCGGATCTTATTTTTCATTCAGAGTGCTGTTGGCCTTCTTAGTAATAATATCCTATAATTCTTATGGTTATGATAACCACAAATTTCTTTCAAAACGATATGTATCTTATACAGTCCCAAAGCATTAACAGACTGCATTCATCAGCGGGTCACACGTTCGTTTAATATTCCTATCCCCGTGAATTTATGGGTCGCTACTAGTTATCAGGTGTGTGTGTGTGTTTTTTTTTGGTTTAGTGAGTACAGAATCATTATTACCAACGTCTAATCCAATTCGGGCATTTCAAAAATCTTGTAGTTTCATTAGCAGATACAGAACACATTCCATTGACTGTTCAAGGTATTTTTGGCTGGTTGATGGTACGAATTACTGTTTTCTGTCATATATATACCAAGAAAAGACATACTTCATACACTAACAGATAAAACCATGTTATGCTGTGTACATAACCGAATATTGTTTCTTATTCACGACTTTAGTCACGAATATTAGACCAGTAAAGTCATGGGTTCAAACGGACATTCATGGTAATATATGTGTAAAACTTGGGCACTGTTGTGGAAGTAAGTAATTCCATATCAGTTTGTTTATTAGATATATCACACAGTGAAGAAACAGTATTATTTACTAGAAGATGTTTCCAACATCAAAAACAAGGAATCTAAATCATTAGTAGTAATTCCATACAAGGAAGAAACCTCGGAAACCACCTTACGCAGAATTCTTAACAAGGCAGGAATAAAAGTGGCTCGTATTCAAACTCACAAACTCAGTTAGAAACAAGCTATGTCGGTTAAAGGATACTGCCAGTGGAGCCTTTAAAACAAAACCAATCAAATCCCTACAAACCAACATTTGACAAAACAATTTAGTTTATCTAATACCCTACCTTCGATGACTGTCAGGTCAAATAGATACATCAAACTAGTAGAACAGGGGCAGTCAGACTAGCCGAACATAAAAGTTTAGCAAAATCTAGATTAGTTGAGTCGAATAAGATAAGAAATCTAGAGAATAATTCAGCTATGGCACTCACTACATGAAATTGCACACAACCATACAATAGGCTGGATGGGATAGGATGACAGTTTTAAAATCTAATATCACACAGTGGAGGGAAAGATTGATAAAAGAAGCTTTATTTATCGAAGCAACTGAAGAGAATACGTGTAATAGAAATGATTCAACATCTATCCACCCAGATATCTGGAAAATTCCACTACCCCAACGACGACAAATAGAAGAGAACAAAGAGAACTATAAATCTCAAGTTTCGAAGTCGTGTGATTATAATTGATATGATTATGAACAATAAATTTTGTTCGAAACTGTCATCCAGTAAGCAATAATACTGTTTCACTTACTGTGTGATACATCTAATAAACAAACTAATATGGAGTCATTCATAGTTTTTTACCTTCATAAAGTGAAGCTTCAATCCCCTTTCCAACCAAAACTTTGAATGAAAACAGCCACTTGAAAATTAATTCAATACTCAACTTACTGACTGACTATGGGATGATGAAGTTGCTTAGAGTTCTAATGAGAAATCTTGCCCAGCGGGGGTTTACCAAATCGGATGTAAGGATAGGGGTACTCTAACCGATGACATCAGCTGATGGAGGTGTTATTAACCATGAATTAGGACTTCCAGTGGTTAAATGATTAACGAGCTCGTCTCTTAGCCCGAAGGTCGTAGGTATGTTCTCCGTGCGGTCATAGAAACGGGCTGCTGAAGAATCCTAGACCAGGATGAAAGAGCTCTCCAATACTCCCAGGTTCTCTCTCTCTAACTGATTTCACTTCATGATATATATATATATATATTTACAAGTTACATAAATATTCTTACCATCAACCTCCTTAAATATATTAGACTCTTGTGAAACAGAGTCGTGTTCTGTTCCATTGGTGTAGCCTTTCAATGAAATACTGTCAAGGATTACAGCTTCAGTTACTAGCGCATATCGTTGCCATAGATCAACACACCAAGGACAATTACGTACTGATCGAGTCAATAGCTTTTGTAAGCGTTGAACGTCATTTTCTAATTGTGACGCCTTGAAATGAAGAAATCAATGTAAAGTGATTATAGGAGAAGGAATAGAAGAATGGAGTTAGTATCACAATAATAATAATAGTAATAATAATAATAGTAATAATAATAATAATAATAATAATAATAATAATGGTAAAATATTACTCAACAACAACCGTAACCTGCGATTCTATGCAGTTGGTTATGAGTCACACCTATTGTGTTAGGGTTGGTTAGTGTTACTGCCTAGTTGACCAAAACTCGGTGGGTAAAGCACTGTTCAAACCTGTGACCGCCCACAATTTGGAAGTCAATGGCCTGGGCCAGTGATCCACAGCTCCATACTCTGAATAATAGCACAAATAAACTCAAGTTCAGCGCGATATCACAAATAAGACTAAAAGTGAAATGATAAGAATAATGACTATCAACTATACAGCTAATCTGCTGATATTAGACGGTTGGAGGCAATCGACAGGAAGACTTCGAACTAGGTTTCTTGCTAGTTGGCACTCACCAGTCAGTAAGGCGTATCTTCAACCTTGAAAGAACTCATGTCCCTTCTGAGATTCGAACCCGCACCACCCAGTGCTTCAGTCACAGACATTACCACTGAGCTATTCGGGGCTCGCGATTGACCTCCTGTAGGACTGTAGTGGATACCATCTAATATCATCAAATCAATGTGCATGGGTGATGATGAGCTACCTAGAATGGTGGCCACATTGCAAACCTGACAGGTAGAATTCAGTCTGCACCAAAGAAGGGGCTAGTTACTAGCGTCCAATTAAAGTATAAAGCTAACTTCTAGAGATATCATCAGATTTTCAAATACAGATCAAAGAAGAAAAGGGTTACAGATAAAGTTCCAACTTCAGAACAAGAAGGAGAACACGTAATGAACTTTACGCTGTATATTGACATTGTAAAGGCAAGAGGAGATATATTGTAACAGTAAAAGACGAAAGATTTACTAAAGGTGTGTTTGTTTACAATCCGGTATCTCTATATAGCCAAATTATGTACACCTTATCTTCAACACGCCATTTACACAGATCTTTCGTGTTGTGTTACTTCTGTCCTTCATATTATGTTTCTTTGTGTTCCTTTCACGTCTCCCATGTTTCTCCGCAAAGCTGAATCACTTTTATTTCGCTGACTCCAAATCTATCTCCGTGCAATTTGATGTTTTTATGTCAATAAACATTGTTGTGAACTTTTCTTATAATACGTATCTAGTCATATTCATATCTCTACCGCTATTAACACTCTTTTTTTCCTTTATATGTTTAAGCCATTCCGGCTTCATTGTAAAATGAATAAAGCCTAAATTCTTGGTTCATTCGTCTTTTCAAGATTCAAGCATCACTCATCGTTCTAAGACTCAATCACCTTCGTAACAATTTATTCATTTTACAATATTCATGGAACGATTTTTCCGACCTGATCGGTTCGACGTAGAACCTAACGCAGTTGGAGCTGCCAAGAAGTGGGATCACTGGTTTGCGACTTTTCCTACTTCATTGAATCAATGGGATCCGAAAATCCTTCGAAACTACATATTCTCTTCAATCATATTTCTACTTCTGTATACGAATGCATTTCTGAATGCAAAACATACGAAGAAGCTATCGACACTCTCAAGAGTCTCTACATGCAGCCTTGCAACGAAGTGTTTGCTCGACACTTGTTAGCAACGTGTAAACAAGAATCTGGCGAAAATCTGGATCAGTTTGTTCGTCGACTCAAGTCGCTGACTACAGATTGTTCATTCAGGGCAGTTACAGCCGAAGAACATCGTAACGAATCTCTACGTGATTCATTCATCTCAGGTATACAGTCTTCGATGATACGCCAGAGGCTATTAGAACAGCGTACTTTAACTTTTCAAGCGGCATACGATCAAGCACGAGCTCTAGAGATGGCACATCAACAATCGCAGTCATACAACAATCCTGTTACACCTTGCGCGTCCATTTCTTTACATGATGTACCTCATTCATCAGATTCCACACCCTCCGTCAATGAAACAACCATTGCTGCCGTTGAATCCAAATGCTTTTTCTGTGGTAATCGTAGACATCCTCGTTCCAAATGCCCCGCCCGTGATGCAGTTTGCAAAGCTTGTGGCAAGCAAGGACATTTTCAGAAGGTTTGCAGGTCTGCGCCATCTACGAAAAAAGGTCCATCTTCAGTTAACTCTATAATTTCATCTCTCGTTGTGGCTTCAGCACCTCAAAGTCTCACTGATGCTGTTACGCAGCTTACTGTCAATGGGAAATCAATGCAAGCTCTAGTGGATACCGGAAGCAGTGAGAGCTACATCTCTTCCTCAGTTGTTCGTAAGTATAACTGGAAAGTCCATAAGTCTCGAAACAGAATCACAATGGCGAGTACGAATCTTACTAGTCATACTGAAGGACATTGTCTTCTATCCATCTGCTATAAAAACCACACTTATGATCTATTCAAATTTTCCATTCTTCATAATTTATGTGCAGACGTCCTTCTTGGACATGATTTTTTAAAACTTCACAAACACATTGAGATTCCTTTTGGGGGATCAAAGCCGCCTTTTTCTCTCTGTGGTCTACCTTGTGTTCGCGTCGACCTGCCTACCCTGTTTGAAAATCTTTCAAAAGACTGTAAACCGATCGCGATAAAATCCCGGCGTTATTCTCGTGAAGATGAAAGTTTTATTTCCACCGAAGTCAACCGGTTACTGCAAGAAGGTGTTATTGAACCTTCTAATTCTCCTTGGCGAGCTCAAGTTCTTGTTACGTCAAACGAACGCCATAAAAAGAGGATGGTAGTTGATTATAGTCAGACAATCAATCGATTCACTTTTCTGGATGCTTACCCATTACCTAGGATTGACGAAATGATAGAAAAAATCGCACAATATGACATATTCAGCACTCTTGATCTGAAGAATGCTTATCATCAAATTGCCCTAAGGAACGAAGATAAACCATATACTGCTTTCGAGGCTTGTGGGAAACTTTACCAATTTTGCCGAATTCCTTTTGGTGTTACCAATGGCGTAGCTTGTTTTCAACGCATTATCGATGAATTGATCAGTAAAGAACAACTCACAAGCACGTTTGCCTACATTGACAATGTCACTATCTGCGGCAAAACTCAGGAGGAACACGACAAAAATCTAAACAAGTTTATGGTAGCAGCACGCAATTATGGAATAACCCTTAATGATTCCAAAAGTGTGATCTCAAGCAGAAGCATACAATTACTCGGTTATGAAGTTTCAAAGGGGGTTATTAAACCAGATCCCGATCGGCTAAAACCTCTTCGTGATCTAGAACCACCCACAGATATCAAATCTCAACAACGGGCCGTTGGATTATTTGCTTATTATTCACAGTGGATCCCTCGCTTCTCAGATAAAATCCACCCATTGGTAAATAATCGGATTTTCCCTCTTGATATCGAAACTCGAAATGCTTTTGACAAACTGAAAGACGACTTAGAACGTGCAGTCGTTGTGGTAGTTGATCCGAAAGCACCCCTTGTTGTTGAAACAGATGCTTCAGATGTCTCAATTGCAGCTACATTAAACCAGAATGGTAAACCTGTCGCCTTCTTTTCTCGAAGCCTCTCTCGAAGTGAGAAACATCATTCATCGGTTGAGAAAGAAGCCTATGCCGTGGTTGAAGCAATTCGTAAGTGGAAGCATTACCTTCTCGGAAATCACTTCAAACTTGTCACTGATCAACGTTCAGTAGCATTCATGTTTGACAAGATTCATAAAGGCAAAATCAAGAACGATAAAATAATGCGTTGGAGAATTGAGCTATCCCCTTATCAATATGACATCATTTATCGTCCTGGAAGGGATAATCAAGCTGCTGATACATTTTCCCGTAGTTTCTGCGGTTCCTTGCAGTCAGTGTGCGACTTGAAATTTCTCCATGACTCTATGTGCCATCCTGGAGTTGTCCGAATGATGCATTTTGTACGCTCGAGAAACCTTCCATTCTCCCTTGACGAGGTGCGCAATGTAACCAGTAAATGCGTGACATGCTGTGAGTTAAAGCCTCAATTTTACAATCCCTCTAATTTCAAACTCATAAAAGCAACCCAACCTTTTGAAAGGTTAAGCATCGACTTTAAAGG
Organism: Trichobilharzia regenti; assembly: GCA_944472135.2. NCBI lineage: Eukaryota > Metazoa > Platyhelminthes > Trematoda > Strigeidida > Schistosomatidae > Trichobilharzia > Trichobilharzia regenti. Next base: position 32,316,936 of record OX235267.1, read on the forward strand.
ACCTCTACCGTCAGCTAGCCGCAATCACTATCTGCTCACGCTGATCGATGAATATTCTCGATTCCCCTTTGCATTCGCCTGCCCCGACATGTCGTCTCAAACGGTAATGAATTGCCTTTGCCAACTGTTTTCGATTTTCGGTATGCCTTCTTACATACATACCGACAGAGGCGCTGCTTTCATGTCTACCGAATTACGGGCATTTCTTCTGGAGAAAGGCGTAGCAACCAGTCGTACTACCTCATACAATCCTCAAGCCAATGGGCAGGTCGAGCGCCTCAATGGAACACTTTGGCGTGCCATCACTCTAGCATTAAGATCACGGGGCCTACCAACGGCACAATGGGAGTCTGTTCTACTCGACGCCTTGCATTCCATCAGATCTTTGCTCTGTACTGCAACGAACGCCACGCCACACGAACGACTGTTTACCTATAACCGAAGATCGACATCTGGGACAACTCTTCCTACTTGGCTCACTGTACCAGGACCAGTACTTCTCCGGCGGAGTGTTCGTCAGTCCAAATTCGATCCCCTGGTTGAAGAGGTGGAGCTATTGAATTGTAACCCGCAATTCGCTCACGTTCGCTTCGGTAATGGACGTGAAGATACAGTTGCTCTTCATCATCTGGCACCCAAAGGCGAAGATATAGATCAAGTTGAAAATTCAATACCGGAGGGCGACGCAATTCCTGAGCAACAAGTAAATGGGGATGCGACCACTGATCCTAATATTCTTCGTGAAGAAAATACAACTGAAACGAACAACGGGCGTATTCTTTTGGAAAAACAACAACGTGTACGGCCTTACAATTTGCGTACCAGAGAAGCGTGACATAATGGCTCATTCCTTTTCAAGCCGCAGTGAATGTTGTGAACTTTTCTTATAATACGTATCTAGTCATATTCATATCTCTACCGCTATTAACACTCTTTTTTTCCTTTATATGTTTAAGCCATTCCGGCTTCATTGTAAAATGAATAAAGCCTAAATTCTTGGTTCATTCGTCTTTTCAAGATTCAAGCATCACTCATCGTTCTAAGACTCAATCACCTCCGTAACAAACATCTCTTCACATATATACTACTCATAAATCTTAGTAGTACACAGTATTACACGCCTCATTAATACGATTCAGCATTTCCCATAAGGCACTGGACCCTGACGTAGAATTTTTATGGATGCATTCTATCCAGTTTGATCATTTTATTTCACTTCTTTTACATTCCGAGTGCAACATACAGCTTCAAGCTTTGAAGCTTCAGCAGCGTTGGTGTTCTTTCTTACAGAGAGGGACTGCTAGCATCACACCCAACTTTCGGCTAGTAAAATGTTAGGTGAGATTAGGAGTGCACCAGCCGGGAATCAGACCCCGGACCATTTGTGTTGTTGACAACCATTTTATGTTAGAGACACTAATGCACAAACGAAGGACTTCTGAGAAGAAGATTCGCGTAATTTGTCAGAAAACTGGTTTTTTTCATACCGTCGACCAATAATTTATTGGTCATATCAAATAACCAAATAATTAGCTGTAATTTCTAGACAAATTTACCTTTTTGATGAGGCGATAAATCTTCACCCTCTCCGTGTAATCAGCCGTATACTGTCTTGTATGAGTGTTTAAGTAACATTAAGAACAAACCCATATTTAGCATTATTGTCCCCTTTATAATATATACGTCACTTTGAAGAAAGGAGACTGACGGTCAATGATATGTGGAGAAGGTTAGTCGTAGTTCAGCTGCGAAGAAGGTCTTCTTAAGTGAGTGCGACAGTCGATTTTTTTTTGTGTTTCCGCAGATATATCTCCATTGAATTGAAGGTACATGTAGAGTAGTTTTTTCGGGACGCTAAGCATGGGTGGCTTTTGTGGTCTAGGATTCATAGGTTTTCCAATTAATCTTTCTGGATAACAATTCTCGACGAGGATTCTCCTGAGATTGTCCAGTTCATCTTCTACGGTGTCCGAGGTGCAAATTCTGCGAACTCTGTAGCTGAGTGAACGGATCAGGTTTCGTTTGGTGTATAGGGGTATCCAACTGTGAAAGTTAGTAAGCTGTCCGTTCCACATCAACTTTCTGTGGATAAACCTTTTGAGTGCTCCATCCTGTTCTCGTCTTGTTAGTTGGACGTCGAGAAAGTATATTTTGGAGTTGAACTCTTTCTCCAGCGTGAACTGAATCGCAGGGTGGCAGTTGTTAAACGACTTCAAGATGTCGTCTAGATTTTCTTCATCGCTGACGATAATGAAAGTGTCGTTAACGTATCTCTTATAGATTTCAAAGGTATTGATCATTTTCTTCAGGCATGTGTTTTCGAGTTTTGCCATGAAGAAATCTGCAAGCAATGAGCCTAGTGGTGAGCCCATAGCTATACCATCCTTTTGGCGATACATTTCGTTGTTGAGAGATAATTGTCTATAAAGTGTTCAATCATCTACAGTTCACACAGACATCGCTTATACCTCAAAATAACTACATAAGATCGTGGTCTTTAACTCAGAAGGACAGAATACAGGGCTCAATAGGGGTCCTATCCTCATACTACGATAGATTCCATAAAGATGTGGTTTAAGCATTCAACTTTCAACTCTTAGGTTCCGAATTCGAGTCCCAACTCACCTACTTTAAGCCTGAGTATCATCAACCTTCATACACACACACACACACACACACAATGAGCGGCTCAAAGCCTATTAAATGAAAAATTTGTTCCAGGCAACGGAGTCCCAACTAGCTGATGATCCCAAGTTCCAGAAATGTAAGTTCTGTACTGAAAGGGAGACATACATCAGTGGGAGATATACTATAGCTGCATATATCTGCATCTCCGCGAAAAATAATGCCCAACGAACCTTTAATTTAACAGCAACGTATAAATTCATTCCAGTTGGACTACCAAACCGGAAGATAAAAGTGACTATATATATATGTCCTGCAGTCACTCTTGCGGGTGAACTGCTTGAAGTTGTTGATAAGTTTGTGTATCTGGGTAGTTGTTTGAGTGCTGGCGGAGGGGTGACGACTGAGATTTCCAACCGTATAATGAAGGCTAGGGTGGCGTACATCAAATTCAGCCACCTCTGGCGCCATCGCGACGTTAGCCTGGCTGTCAAAGGTCGGGTATACAATGCATCGGTGCTGGCGGGCTGTCTTGCTCTACTCCAGTGAAACCTGGCCTCTCCGAGCTAAGGATGTGCGGTGCTCTGCGTGTTTGATCATTGCTGTCTCCACAGGATTACTTGCGTTCCATGGCATCATCGCGTAAGTAATTCTGAGGTTCGGCGGCGTGTGTTTGAACACAGTGGAGATCACCATTCATTGAGTGCCGTCATCTGAAAACACCGGCTCCGGTGGCTTGGACATGTGCTGCGTATGTCACCCCAGTGGCTTCCGTACAGGTCTCTGTTCGCTAGCCGGCCGTGGGACAGGATGGAAAAGGCGGAGAGGTGGTCAGTCTATGACGTGGGGTCGTGGGATGAAGGATATTTGTGCTAGATTACCATCAGTTGGTGCGTCACGACTCCCTGGTTGGGGTCCGCAAGATAGCTTGAATCGATGGCTCGAAACGTTATCGGATATGGCCAAGATTCGTAATCAATGGCGAATGTGTTGCAATTTCCTTCTTTCTTCCCTTCCCGATGATAGTTAACGAATACTATTTGAACTTGTTAAGCATGACTGTCTTCCTTCCGGCTAAAGTTCTTTATCCGTTCTCTACTTATATTTTTTTTCTTTTCCCTCTGTTTTTCTTTTGATCTATGTTGTTTTATTATTATTGTGTGGCACATCCTTCTTGGTGGCATATTGTATCAAGTTTTTTCTGCGTTTAAATAATTTATATATATATATATATATATATATATATATATATATATATATATATATATATGACATTTCTTATAAAAACACAATACCACTTACCACATAATCTGCATAACGTATCCATATAGACGTGTCCAAACAATGTGCTGTAATAGCACGTTCAAAAAGACAACATACAGTATTTGGCGAAATGATAAAATCTACTGAAGCATTCTTCTCATTGTTATTAACACCATCCTCAGAGGATTTTGTAGACATTTTAGGCTTTTTACGTTTTGCACAATGTACTGCCCAATCAAGATACATATTCCAACTGGCAATAGATTCAGCGTCGGTGAGTTCAGCCGCCTCCTAGATATTTATGCAAAATATTCACATATGTACAATTGTTTAGAGAATTACTCGCATAAATAGAAAACTGTATAGACACATAATGCTCACGGATTGGAAGCAGTTAGAGAACCAATGGAAACCAGAGAGTAGTATTTGCTAAACAACCGGTTTTTGTCCAAGTTTTGGACCGGCTCTGCATCACTGAACATCCATGACCTCACTGCAAGGGATCAAACCCCCCTCCCAGAACGATGTTCACTGTACAAGATGAGCCTGTTGACCATTTTATTCACATGGACAGAATCCAATGATCGGCCCATGAATTCCGACTTGTGTGATGCAAAGAGCGCCACCGCCAGAGATGAATAGTTTGATTGCGAAGCTTTTTTTCAGCTTTCGGACAACAACGTCAACAACATCCACCTCTGACCGACACACCAGTTTCACCGTTCACAATGTCTTTGTATCGCCAGAAATCTTTCTCAAGGAGAATTGTATTTGTATTCCCTCATATTTTTTAATCTTTTCACAAGTAATGACTTCTCTAACTGCATCAACGGATAATGCGGGTTCAAATCTTAGAGGGGACATCAGTTCCCTATAGGTTGCAGATACGCTTTACTGATATGTGCCAGCAAGTAAATAAACCTAGGTTCAAGTCTTCCTGTTGGTTACCTCCAGCCACCTAAGATTAATTCAAAGTACACCATACGACGGCCATTCATCTAAATTTAGTGATCGTGTTGCATACTTTCGATAATGAAAGTCTAAATCTGTTATAGTAGGTTATCATTATATGAACCAGATCAACATATAAAACGGATATGTAAATTGTGAATTTCTAGATTTAAAAGACGATTATAATGCGTCGTTAATAGCAGTATATATTAATTTTGCTTTACCAAAATTTCGACTGTCGGTGGCACAGGGGTAGAATGCTCACCGACCACGCATGTGGTCCAGGGTTTGATCCTCGACCGACGCACTCTTCTCCCTCGCTAAGCTAGTAATAAGGCTGGTAAAGAGGGAAGTTTGGGCATGAGGCTAGCAACCCCATTCCGTAAAAACAAACACCACTACTACAGGAACTTCAAGTTTCTAGCTTGAAGCCCTTTGTTCCACTAGGAACCTATAGGAATGAAAAAAATTGCATACTTGACTGAGAGAATTCAGTTAGTATCAACACTAAGAGCAGACACATAACTTCGTGGTTGCACTCCCAGTACTGACCAATCAAATATACAATGTTTATTTCCCAAGTCCCGACATAAAATCCTTCAAAATACTAGACAAGATTCCAGGGAATGATAAATTTTGAGGCAAAAATTTTAGAGATGGCTTGTATATTAAAAATGAATCTCAAAATACAGAAATCATGTGAAAGGAAGTAAATAAGTGATATTAGTTTAATGCACTAATAACAACATGAAGACAACATGAGTAAATACCGCAGTATTATACGCTTCTTTTTTTAGCTAGCTCAACAAATACCCACCATTGGAAAACCTGGGAGTACTGGACAGCTGTTTCGTCCTAGTTTGGGACTCTTCATCAGTACGCACCCACCGGGGTTCGAACCCAGGACCTTCCGGTTACAAGGCGAGCTCGTATACCATTAAGCCACTGGGACCCGATCCAATGGCCGGCGCATGAATTCTAACTTCTGCCAATTCACGACATAGCGCGACCGCTAGCCAATGTCTTCGGCGAGTATTTGTCCTCACACCCGACCAGCTGCACCTTACTGGTCACGACTTCCCACTGGAACCCAGGTAACTACCTACCTGAATAGGGCCAATCGCCAGTGAGCATCTCTTTGGTATTCAAGTGTTGGTTTGTAGGGATTTGATTGGTTTCAGGATTTCATCATGAGCTGACATTAGTTAGAGAACCATTGGAAAACCTGGGAGTACTGGACAGCTGTTTCGTCCTAGTTTGGGACTCTTCAGCAGTACGCACCCACCTTGTAACCGGAAGGTCCTGGGTTCGAATCCCGGTGGGTGCGTACTGATGAAGAGTCCCAAACTAGGACGAAACAGATGTCCAGTACTCCAAGGTTTTCCAATGGTTCTCTAACTAATGTCAGCTCATGATGAAATCCTGAAACCAATCAAATCCCTATAAACCAAAACTTGAAACACCCACCAGCTCTCATTTCCTCTTCGTATGATCTCCATATGATTCAACTCGCCGTTTCACTGTCGGGTTCGATTAAAGGGCCTGATGTACGATATCATTTAGTGGTCACCGTGTGTGTGTCCAGTTCATGTCCACATCCTTTTGTGCATTTGTTGGTTATTATGTATACTTGGTAGGTTTTACTAAAGTTGCTTTTCGCTTATCATCCTTGCCGGCTATATCATATTCAGTGTTAAGTGAAAATGTCCATTGACGGAAGTCTGCAGTAATCTGTCATAAATGGTTTTGGTGACTTACCAAATCTCTGAAGCACTAACTTGACATTAAGGTTAGAAATTCGCATCATTTTTCCTTGTGCTATGCACTGTAGACCTCTACACAATTCAGAGTAATAAACTCCCGATCCCAGCTTCGATCAAAAACCAGCCATACTTAAAAGAGTAGTTTTGTTAAGGAATATTTTGGACCAGCACGTCTCATTGACTGGATTCAACAGAGAACTTTGCACAGATGTGCAGTAGTTCGAGTTGCTACACTCCAAGTAGTACACAAAACAAGAGGAGGGAGTAAAGAGAGATGCAAACGAGAGAGAGAGAGATAGTAAACAGAAGTGTGAGGGAAAAAGAATAGTAATATGGAAGAACAGTTTAGTTTTATTGGATATATGCCACAAGGAGTGGATGCATCTGAGCCAGCCATTGAGAATGATTTTGAGCCATATCACCAACTGTCTCCAGCTTACATTCGTTTTCACTATCCCGAAGACCCCAGCCAAGAAGCCAGTCTACACCTTTCTTATTATTATTATTATTATTAATGTTGTTCCCTTGGGTTCCTGGTCGAGCATAGGGCTTCAACTGCACGCCTCCACTTGCTTCTGTCTTCTGCTGTACTTCTCACCTGAATCCATGTTAGTCCATACTGTTTCAACTCCTCTTCACACGATATCCTCCATGTCACCCTTCCACTGACGTCCCACTCGCCGCCTCCCTTTCGGCCTGGTTCCACTCGAGCAATGGCCTGACGCGCACGCGATGTCACCCAGCGGCCTCCTCAGCCGCGAGTGCCCAATCCATCACCACCTTCTCCTGCACATTTGTTGGGCAATTGGTTCTTGTTTTGTCTGTCCCCAGTGTTTCTTGTTGGTGCTTGTTTCCGGCACGGCCATCTGATCTTCAGTGTAGATCCAGCGAAGACAGCTGTTGGTTGATAAACGTGGCTGATAACGTCTGCAACAGGCTATTGGAAATATTCTTTGTGACCCGCCCGCCAAGTTTCTGGTCCGTATAGAAGAACTGACTGACTTGACGTTGCTTGTATTGAAAATCCTACTGAATTTTGTTGTTGATGCTGAGTGACAAAGATTTCCAGATTGGTTTCAGGTTGATGAATGTGTTTCTCGCCTTCCCGATTCTCGCTCGATTTGACATCCTCGCCCGTCCTCGTCCTCCTGCAGTTAAGACAATGCTCCCTGGCTAGATAAGTGAATGAAGTAGCCTCTTTCAAATCCCTTTTGTTGATGGTGATTGGCGCTGGATGTTGCTGCTGCTGTTGTTTTTGGTTGGTTGGTTGGTTGGTTATTTTCATAACCTCCATCTTGTCTATGTTCACCTGGAGTCCTGTCTTCGCCGGCTGCTTCTTCGAACAGTTTGTCGGTTTTCGCTTGTAAGTCTTCGATTTTGTGTGACATCAAACATAAATCACCCACGCGCGAAATCCAGGTCTTCTAGGTTCTTCACGTCAGTCCAGGATATCCCTGTCCCGCCTCCCGTTTCCCACTGTCTGACGCATAATCCAGTCCACCACAATTAGGAATATCATTGGTGATAATAAGCACCCTTGTCTGACTCCTGTGTTTACTCCAAACGCCTCGATGAGTTTTCCGTTGTGGATCACTCTACATGTACCGTTGTCGTACAGTTGTTGAATAAGGTTGATGAATATTTGGGGCACTGTACGCCTTAGTACTCGAGTAGTTTCCAAATTACTTCGCGGTCAGAGCTCTCGAAGGCCTTCTCAAAGTCTATAAAGTTGAGTTAGAGGTTTGATTGCCCCATTCCATGCTTTGTTCGATGATGATGATGATGATGATGCGTAGAGTTGCTATTTGGTCAGAACATGATTTGCCTTTCCTGAATCCAGCTTGTTCTGGTCAGAGTTCTGCATCCAGTGCGTCCTTTATTCTCCCCATGATGACACGACTCAGGATTTTACTTGGCGTCGACAGGAGCATGATTCCTCGTCAGTTCTTGCAGAGTCCTAAGTTGCCCTTCCTACGTGCCTTAAACTAACTGTTGTGGATTACATTAACTGATTAACCCATGCTTTAGTTTGACCACCACTAGCTTTCTCTTTTCCAACCTGATTCATCTTATGTCAACTAACACTGCTTATCGAGAAAGACAATGGTTAGGCATGCGTAATGTAAGTCCTAACCATCTCCAACAATACGGACTAACACGTACAACTGACTTAATTAATATAGAATGTCGTATACAAAATACGTCACCTCAATTCACCATTATTTTGGAAAAGCACCACGCAAAAATTAGAGAAAAAAATGCAGTGAAACTACAATGGACGAAGACGGATGGAAAGCAAAAAGGATAATTAAATGTTAACTATTGAAGATTTTCAAAATCTAATTAATAACAAGAAGTGATTACATTTGCGTCATTATCAACAGTTTTTTAACCATTTATCACCGACAATCTCAGTTATAAACAAATTCAAATGATCAGGCGTTGTTTAGCAGGGATTTGATTGGTTACAGAATTAGTCACCAGCTGACATCCCATTAGAAAGCCTAGGAAGTACTGGACAGCTATTTCGTCCTAGTTCCGGATTCTCCAGTAGGAAACACCCACCAGGGTTTTGAATCCAGCACCTTCCGATTACGAGGCAAGCTCATAGACCATTCAGCCACTGGCATCTGGGAGTACAGAAAATGCGGAGGGCATGGAGAATACTACACAAAGAAAAAAGTAGTCACAGCACTCGTGTAAAAAAACCGAACTGTAATCTCTACTTTAAAGCTGTGAATAGCCTAAATCCCCTTATGTCTAATGCATTTCTAATGCCCTACACAGCATAAAAAAAACAAAGTCATATAAAATACATGCACATGAATTGCACTTTATAAAGAATAGAAAGAATTTACTGGAATTTACTGTATAAATAACTCACTTCTAATGCTTCTTCATATGGCAATAGAATACTTAAATCCTCTAGAGCTTTTTCATAATCTGATTTCACTTCTTCTGGCAGGAAAGAATCTGAATGTTCTCTTGGTTGATATAGATCCCCACCAATATCGGCTAGAAAAGTTTGATATTCAAGTAACGTTTGTTCCATATCTATAATTCAGAAAAAGAATTTACCAAAGGAAAAGGATATGGTGAATACACAGAAAATAGTAAAACGGAGCATTCAGGTCTATTCATTTCGAGAATTCAATGATTGAATGCTCTCGTCAGCTACATGGAAGGTGAGGGTTTCATTAGTGGCAGACACAGGCATTTGGAAACCTTACCTAGTCAGCAGTAAGCTTGGAGGGAGAGGGAGTTAGGCATAAGGCTAGTAGAAATCGTCCCACCCCTTTCCCTTGAAAATGACACTACTGCCAGTAGGGCTTTAAAAAGCTGGGAGCGCTATACTCTATTTGGAAAGCAATGGCATGAAAACAAGCTGACGATCGTGGAAATGAAAAATGATTTGACTTAGTTCAGAGAGTCGAGTCAATCTAAACAGTGCCGATTTTTAGCTAACTCTATTTGGACGAACTGGTAACACCTTAATAACAAATTCGCAATTTACACAATCCCGGGAGGTGACACATTTCATCACCACAGTTTCCTTTTGGGAACTGAAATTATTCAGATCAAGCATATCACCACCTAGTGTGATCTGAATAATTTATTTCAGTGCCCAAATGAAACCGTGGTGAAATTTCCTCCCCCACCCCTTGAACTGTGTATATTGCGAATTTGACTTTTAAAAAAGTGACTTACTTAAAAGAGGGACAGCAAGTTGACGACGGAAGAGACGATCCATTTTTTTCACTTGTTCTGATTTTAACTCCTAAAAATTAAAGACGACAGACAGAACACGAAATGTATGAATTATTTTATAACCAAGTGAAACTTCACAGCATACAATACAAACAAGCATCTCTGTCTTCATCCTTATTCACTGGTCATTACAGAAGTCTTTAACATGAATGCATAGAGCGTAGAGACAACAGAGAACGCCAAATGTGAAGTGATAGGAAGTACTGCATCGATCTAATGAGAATCTATGAAGTGCACCATATCCGAAGTCATCCAAAGTGATGACAATTAGTGTCCACTGTCACGACAGGGGCAGGAAATTATATTCACCTAACAAGGTAGAAGAAGAATTAAGCTTTGTCGAAAAATGCCTTAAGGAAAACGGGTATCCAAAAGGATTTATCCTAAAGTACAGCAAAGAAAGAGATGAGAAAGAGAAATCTCCAACAGTTGAGAAGAAGAAAGTGTTCATTTGCCTCCCATACAAAGGAGAATCCGTATCGCAAAAGATTGAAAAGAGGATGAAGGGAGCAATAAAGAGATGCTTCCCTGCAGCCAGTTTGGTGACACTATACAGTACTACGTGCTCCATAAGGCAATCGAAACTGGATAAGTACCCTGCTGATGTTACCTCCAACTGCATTTATATATTTACGTGTACCTGCGGCAGCAAGTACATTGGAAGGACAGAAAGAAGGGCTTCTATCCGGTTTTCAGAGCATATTCCAAGAAACTTATGCCTAAAAGGAAGCAGATATTTACAAATTTCAATTACCAGACACCTTGTGGATACGGGTCATTTTGTCGAGATTTCTAAATCCTTCAAAATATTAAACATACAAAGGACAGCGATCCTACTACGATTTGCTGAAGCAATTGCAATCAAACGTCACAGACCAAACTTATGCATACAGAAAGAGAGTGTGGTTAATCTCTCACTCCCTTGGTAACCATATCACTTTCATTACACTGATTAGTCATACACACTAGTGAGCTCAGCTCACTAAGCAAGTTTTCAAATTGATGAACCTTGACCTTCTTGAGTTGCTATGTTGACCCTGTTTGTTAGATTTTTCTGTTTTCTGTCTTCTCTCACCCCCCTCCCTTTTTTTTCTTCTTTCATAGTTTGATAGTATATAAATTGATGGTGATTGACTTAGATTATAATACTTATATTCCAGATGCGCTCACCTTATAATGTTTTCTCTATTACCTTTCAAACAATGAAGTATGAAATGTTATTATTTATAACCATTGTAATTTCAGGTAGTTTTCAGTTAGCTAATGAGGACCTGTGAAATAGAATGATGATATAATTTTATACTGCAAATTTGGTCTTTCATACTCTATCGAAATTGACTAGCTATTAAGGAACAAGTTCAGTGAACTACCATACAATGCTTTCAAGGAGAATCATTGATAGTCTTCTATATCCATTCAGCACAGTTCTAGACCCATTTGATAAGATAATATTAATAATAATGAAGTTGTTGAATAGTGAATCGACTTTAATAGATTATTTGATAGTCAAAATTACTGGGGACTTCTATATCTATCTCAAAGTAAAAGCCAATGGAATGGCTTTATGGATTGGCGCCATGTTGTGGTCCAACGTCTTTTAACTCTTCTCCCGAGAATACTAAGGGAATATATGCGGAGCGTAGTAGTTTGCCAGGTTATACTTTGTAGCTGTGGGATACATGTACACTGGGATTACAATACATGAAAAACCACACAGTCTTGATCTTAGCTGGTTTATCAAATGGATTTATTTAAAGATGTAATGGTCTGTTACACATCAACTAAATAAATATTTCTCTAGTTTAACCATGTACATAAGCTAAATGTCTGGACATCAGTGCATTTATTACCTAGAGCAACTCTGTGTAACGGGATCAAATCAATACACCTCACCTTAGGGGAGCGAAGAAGAGTCAAGAAGGGAGCGATGGAAGCAAAAAAAAGTAGAATTCGTCCAAAAGGAAAGGGAGGTAAAGTGAGGATAAATCCTGACCGATAGCGGCTACCTTGACGTGATGGTCGGGCTTGCACATCGCGATGACCCAACAAGCTACAATGGCTGGAACCAATGTTCCTGTAGGTTCTACCATGCCAGGAAGCCTGTTGGGATAGCGATTAAACTAAAAGCAGTTACCAGCTTATTGTGAGAATTTTTCTTACACTATGCTGGGGGTCTGTGGGTGAAGTCGTACTGCTGGGGAACAGGGGTGTAACAGCAGTGAGGTGTTTTTCTCAGATGACCAGCATGCCAGCTAGCTATGCTGTCTCTCCACTCCGGAGAGAAGGGGTTAGAAAAGGTCGACCCCAAAAATTGTACATCCCGACTTACCCTACGATGGTCCGTACCCGGTGGTAAGTTAACTAATACGGAACAAAACCAAGAAACCAGTTCATACAGGCCATGTGAGACCGGCCTCAAGCAGTTATCCCCTGGGCTCTGCGGTCACGCAACACTAACTCTCCCCACCGTGTGGGCAGCCGGGAAGTAACAACCGCCCATACACTTCCAAAAGCACACGAAGCCTTCCTGAGCATCATTCTCCTCTACCCATATCACTTTCATCATCTTATTCTCCTACTACAGTTATTACTATTCTTCAGGTTAGTGAGATATCTTCACTTCACTCTGTGACCACAAATAACGATGAAAGCCATAGAAACACCCCAGATAGCCTTTTAAAGCCACGTCGCCAATTTCATATAGGAGCTTTTAACGTAAGTCATATTGTGAGACAATAAGGTCAAATGAGGGGAACCTTGTTTTTAATTAAGTTTCCAAGTTTCTCTTCCTGAAGCTCTATTTTTCACACAAACCTTGAAGACTTTCCTCAAAGATTCATATTTCGGTCAGAGATAAATTTAACCAACTTTGTAATGCATGAAATTGACTAGACTTCACATAACAATAATTACAATGACAACGTTACGCATGAGAGGCAAAACCTCTTGAATTTTAGGAACTCTTGCAACCTTCGGTGCGTCGGTGACTCAGTAGTAGGACACTAGCCAATCATCAAGCAAGTGATCCAGGGTTCAGTCTCCTGTCAGCGCATTCCCAAACCTCGCTCAGTAAGTAGTAGGCCCGGTAAAGACGGAAGGTTGGGTATGGGGGTAGCAATCCCATCCCAAATAAAACACCACTGCTGCTAAAACTTCGAAGCTCTAGCTTGATGTCCACTCGGGACAGGCAACCTGCAACCTCCCCTATGTCAAGCCATCGCCTTTCTCGTCGAGCAATGTTAGCTGACATATAGTCAGTCTGAAAAGGAGTTGGGGGTGGTGAAATCAAAACCTGACACCAATTCGTGAAGTCTCCACCTGTTAATTCGAGACACGTATAGGGGGTGAAGAGTGCCTGCGGCTGATTATACAATAAAGTGCTACGCATGAGAAACGAACCCCCAGATGTTTAAGGAATTTCCTGAGATCAAAGACCCATATTGGTCAAGCTGATGAAACACCTAAGAATGTAAATCATTCATTTTCTGATAAAGCACATATTTGCGCAAAAAGAGAAATATTAAAGTGAATATACAACTATTTTTAAATAAAAAGAGAACAAAAACAATTTTCACCTGATTATCTGACAATTGAGACCAAATAACTGTGAGGAATTCACGATAAATTTCCCACAGCATTGAACCTGCAGCAGTATTAAGTCCTTGATGTGACAAAGCTGATTCAAAGATAACTTCTGCATCTTGTATACCATTTAGAGAAGTGAAGTCAAAATTAGAAATGACGAAGTGACAATATTCTAACCAAATATTGACATCTGAAAAAATATATTAAACGAAACAAATAAATTTGTTAGTCTACAGGGTATTAAAACTGCTGTCTGTGAAATTACTCTTCAAGTAAAAATAAAAGTTTATTTTACCAATGGAAAAGGACATTCTCATCGTACATTATGTTACTGTGATGTTTCATCACTAAACAGTGTAGAAATGTGACTCATTGGTCTAGGGTCTCTGCGTGATGATTTCGAATGCCACTCCACCTATCGAGATTTAGGTGTTCAGATAGTATTACTAGCCTTAACAAATTAGGCGTGGTCCATTGCTAACTGCAAGGAATCGCAGCTGGTTATTGAGTAACATACACACATTGCGAAATGGCATTTAATATAGCAAAAACAAAACATTAGAACCTAGCAACGGAAGTCATACTTAATTGAATTGAGTTCACATGACTTCAGTGGTGAACGCGTTTTGGGCACTATTCACGAATGGCATCTATGTTCTAGACGACAGCCACAGTTACTGCAAGGGATGATAATATTACCCAGTTAAACAACATGCAGTGGAGGGGGATCAGAATCCGAGACTTATTGGATGAAAGTAGTATAATATGCGAGCCCAATTTCGGATTTAACACATATTTACACTAAAATAAAACTAACCTTCGTAATCATCAATGGCTCTTTTGAAAAGAACTTCAACTTGACGCTTTTCTTCACGTGTAGCAGCAATACGTAGCTCATCTTCAATCCATTGTAACCAAAGAGCTGTAAGAAACAGGTGATAAACCGTGTAAAACATCAAATAAAAACAAGTGTTTGTGTTGGTTAAAATTAAGACTTGTAAAAGTAGAATTTGAGTGCTGTGGAACTATCTAAATTATAGTACTACATTAATTATACTCATGGTTTTCCTGTTCGAAAACTGTGCCCAATCTAGTCTGCCCTCAGCTGTTCGGTTGTTAATTTTTACGCTTCAAACACATAAGTCTACACAGACTGAAAAATCAATACAATTGGAAATAAACACTTCGTAAAGCGCATCACACGAAAAAAACTAATTACATCCTTATGAAAATTTCTGTTTGAGAGGTCCTGTAATATGATATTTATGTGATACAGGTACAGCATAAATCTTCCTCTCGCATTTTTTCTGAAATATTAGGCTGACACTATAAAGGTATTTTGTCTTGTAATGTAAGCAAATCTATGCCTTCATGAAGCGACTTTGTGTGTTAACGAGTTCATACCAGAACCGGGTCTTTGATGTCGATAAATGAGGCTGTGAATTTCTTTTTGAGACAATCCATTTCTTGACAGTAGATTTCCAGCTCAAACTTCGCTTCACTACCTAGTTGTATGGCGAAATATTCTTGTCCCTCAAAACGCGTCTGAAGTGCTGACAAAAGCATCTATATATAACTTTTAAGGTAAGGTGGGAAAGCTACTTTCTGAAAGGATTAGCATAACCTAGTTGGTCTAGTCTCTATATCACTGAATATTTTTCAGCAGGCAAAAACCAGGATAATGTCTAACGAGAATTACAAACGTTTTAATATGACATTTGAGTACTTCCATCTGTCTGTCTGGATTCAACATAGAACTTGGCACCGAAGTGCAGCAGTTTGAGTTACCACGTTCCAAATAGCACACAAAGGTAGACAAGAAGATGAATGAAGAGAATCAATACAGTACTTCCATGGAAAATATTTGGACAAATTAATTGGAGGTCATTAAATCCTTTGAGAAAACAACCAAAGTTGTTAAGTGTTATTCAAAATACTATTTAGATACAAGAAAATTGAAACAGTTGACAGGAAGCACCTACGTCAGACCTCATTTAAAATATTGTATATGGATGACAAATGCCTCAAGAAGTAGGCTCAAGTCATGTAAAGGCTACAGAGTAAGAACTATGTTGATTATTGATACGTCACCTTCCTTATGAGAAGAGGCGGGAATATCCAGACTTCCCATAATCATAATGAAAAGTCAGAAGTGATTGAATTTTAGTTTGTCGTCTATCAAAGGGTGATTCGGGCATTGATCTTTTTCCTACTTCCAGAATACCTCTGAGGTCATTATAAGAATGTGCTAAAATAGCTGTCGAACAAAATACGGATGGAACTTAGATACCAACATAAAGTGGTTAAAGACTGGGACTTCTTATCCAACCAAGTGGTATCAGTTCAAAAAGAAACTGGATCTTTGCACAGACATATACTGCAAGAGTTAATACAGGCTACGAGAATCCACTGTTCCCCACCTACTGGAAGTGAATGTTTGTAGAATTCTAATCCATAACACATTAAATGACTACAAGTTACTGGACTGTTGCTGCATCCTTCGCGAAAACTGCCACTGCATATAAAATGGAAGTATATTTGACCGAAGGGATGGGTAAGAACCACCTTTTAATGCACATCCTACGCTCCACCTACCGTACCGGTTAGGAGTATTCCCAGAGCTTTAGATATGTATAAGGAGAATTCCGAAAGATTATCATAAGGGGAGGGAAGTTATAGTTTAGGCATCCAACAGCCGTCAACGCACTAATGTACTTGGATGGCTGTCAAAGCAAAGCAGCAAAACCAAGTAAACGATACTGCATTCATAATAAAACTGCTGAATGAATTCTAACGATATTAAACGAGTTAACCTGTTTATTCTACGTAAACGTTAAAGTTAACATGCCGTAAGAGGGGAAATATTAGGGTTGGTTATGGGTAAACTAAGGTCAGCGTTGATATAGATTAAAGTTAGGGTTCAGTTAGGGGACTAAATTTACCTTTCAGTGGGTTTTTTTATATTTTTGATCATAGCTTCATTTCACACCGCATTATCGATACAAGTATGGAATTTTCAGCATGGATATCGATAGCCCAAATTTAGCAGGCCAACCAATTGATATCAGGTGTGCGTCGGCTGGGGATCGAACCCCAGGGAGAGTCCTAACCACTGTGTCACCGACGCAACCTCTTAGCTGTTTCAAGCTTAAATGTGCTATATTTACTAAAATAGTCAGTGAATTGTGTTTGCGAAAATACTTTTAGGTGTAGTGATATATGTCTTCTATCAGTGATACTTATGATCATAAACATTGCCACACTCAAATTTGTAACTACCAATCATTCTGTGTTGCAACACAGCAAAACCACATAGATAGATATATCTGTGAAATATTACCTGCGGAGAGTGGGTATATATCATGCATACGTTCCCTTGCTGCTTTGGCTTGCTCTAAATCTTCCGTTTTGCGTAAGAATTCAATTAGTTGAACGTGCGCATTGTAATCGAAAGGATTCTCTTCTAACTATTTCACTGTAGTGAAATACAAGTTATCTAACCTGCTGTTTAATTGTGTCAATTGTTTCCTCTAAAGCTTCTTT
Organism: Trichobilharzia regenti; assembly: GCA_944472135.2. Lineage (NCBI taxonomy): Eukaryota > Metazoa > Platyhelminthes > Trematoda > Strigeidida > Schistosomatidae > Trichobilharzia > Trichobilharzia regenti. The sequence goes on from OX235267.1 coordinate 32,334,434, forward strand.
ACTTTCATTTTGTGTCCCCATAGTCTCCTCGCTAATGTCAACCATCGGCAACGAAGGTCGGTAAGTACTAAAACCGAATTGACTTCCAAGGTTGTCCAATATCCAATATCCATTGCCAAAATTTTTATTTTCATATTTTCGCCTGAGGCAAAACAAATGTGCTCTGCGTTAGCATTGTGTTCATTGTGTCTATCTTTCTCTTGAATAAGTCGGATGTGGACACATGCACCACTTATTCTTGGAGTATTTTCCAGGATTTAGAGATTAGATTAAACGAAGATACAGTTTAATCTTGACTTTGGAACTCTCACGCCGCACTTTTGAGATGCTCTAATTAAATGGTAAGGAAAAAAGGAGATAAATGAATTCCATATCCACTGTTTAAAACTGTTAACTCCGTGACCAGATCTGTGGAATGACAGGGATCACACATTCGGTGCTTGTATTCGTTCCGCAACATACTTTTCTTCCGCCAAAGGTGTGAAGATTGGCTAATATAACATTCATCATCATAAAAGTCCCACGTATCTCTTGGTGCTAAAACTGTGAGTGGACGTCAGCATACTATAGTCCTTAACCATGCTGTTACGTCTAGATAAGTGATTGTGTTCTCTGATATTTTATTGTCCTTGATAATTACATTACACTGTTTGAATGCATTTAATTACCCTCTTTGGTTTGATAATGTTTATGCATGTTGATTTTTATGAACAGATCCTCTACAGAATGTTTCGAGTTGGCATGTGTGCTTAACTCAGTACGGATCGTGACTAAACATCTGCACTTGATACAGCAACCTGACAAATAGCATGGTTGAACATCTACATGCCTTGGGCCTCAATAATCGAAATAAATAATGAAAGTTGTCACTTAATGCTGAATAATGATGAAGCTAGAAGCCAGGAGTTCTATTGAATTACTTATCGATTCAGTTCCACTATTAGCTAGTTCTAAGGATTGCACCCATTCATGACCACCTCAACAGGTCAGTGAATTCCGTTTGTTGTGTTAGCTTATGACCTTCCTGCTTAACCTCATCCAAATTTTTTTGTTACCGATTTATTGAGTCACTGGGTATTCGGTCAGCCTGAATAAGACGTAGCCGTACAGAAGAGACAATAGGAGGTCGAGTGCAGCACTGCGTCGAACAGCCCTTTGTACCACTGTTTGGAAGAAATGCTTAGAAGTCATTCTTGTTTTCCACCTCCCATCAAAAAACAACTCTCCCATCCAAGTAGCTGTGTTTCCAAAATATCCAGTTTCCTGGAGGCACTGGTATGAGACACTGACGAATTCTTCTCTGAAAAGCACGAAGAATATGTCAGTAGATTTCCTGTTTTATTCCTGTATGTGAAACTGCTTTTTCCTGTCATTGTAGGTCGTTGCAGGCAGGGACGGTTTTCCTGGCGATGAGTTACGTATGTTGGATAAGCCATTATGACTCCCTTAATTATGCTTTCCACTATTCTAATTAAAGCAATGGTAAGACTAATAGACACATAGTTTAATGGGCGACACCTAGGCCCTTCATGGTGTATGAAGGCTGGAGTTCAACCATTCTAGTCAAATGACTGATAGCCCTGTACAACTTTATTTCACAAAGTGCTTATAGTTCTGATTATCCCCTAAAATATTAACCCTAACTAACGTTGGCTTCTGTCCATCTAACTGGTGCAAAAAAACAGACCACTTAGTGGAGTGGTGAGTCTTAGTTTGGGAATCGATGGGCTCATGTGGTCTCGTTAGGGGGATTTTCATGGACATGATCGCTGCAGCTCCGCCAGAGCCGGGCTCGGGTCAATCTGGGATGACATAGTCATTGGCAGGCCAAGCAATACATTGGACTCCCTGGACCACCAAATATCCTTAGATTGTTCTCCACTTAGTTTTCAGATACAGGAGGAACCAAAGTCTTCATGTGTATCTCATTGGTAAGGATTTTATTACAAGGGCTTCAAACAACACTGTGACCGGTACATTTTTTTAGGGTTGATAAATAGAGGTTCGCAAAATCAGCTTATTATCCCTTAGCAGTACCCAAGAGGAATAAATTTGTTTCATCCTGAACATAAGTAGACTACTCAATCTCTGTGTCTGACCAAGCATTGTGGTTTGACTTGTTCAGAAAAGCTAACAAATTGAGGAGATTTTTAAAGTTACCAAGAAGAGTCCGTTTAAAGTATTTCAACAAACCTTTCCTGTTTTCGTGGAAGGCTGTACCCAGATATAAGTCATTCGTTAGCTGACACCCACAACTTTTATCTAGTGAGGGAGTCTAAAAATATGATAGGTATTCTTTCTGCTACACATTTGCGTGCAATTTTTTCCTTGCTAAATATGAATGGGAAGAACTGATAGAAACAAAAATGGCCAAAAAGTAGTGTTCTTTTCCTCTATGACAAATTTTACTGATTGCTTAATTGCATTGAAATGACTCAAACGTTGATGTGATCATTTTGGTAATATCTTTTATATCACTGTCATGTATAAAATAATGAAACGGATAACGAAAGGATGTGTATCATTTCGCTGTCCTGTTATTTTTCGACAGTATTTTGATCATACAGACGTAAAAGTTACTGTTTTTAAGTGCTTTGAGTTTAAGTTTTAGAACATTTGCGAAATACACTTCTAAGTTAAAAATATTGACTTACAGAACTTCACAAAAATTAACGGATTTGTATTTCTTAATGCCTAAAATGATAAGTTTTTGTGTTGCTAGTAATAATCATGTATTCGTCTTTTTTAACTTTGATTTCTTCCATAGATAGTTGCTGATATAGGAGAACTATCTGAGCCAGTACCTGAAGGATATATTTTTCTAAAGTGCTACTGGATTTGCATTATTATTATTCCTTTTGGTTCCAAGTGGAACACAGGGCGTCAGCAACACATCTTCACTTCGTTCTATCCTCTGCTGTTCTGTTCATCCGGGTCCACGATTGCCAGTAATCATCCATCCCATCTTCCAGCTCACACGATCTCCTCCGTGTCAATCTCGCACTTGCTACCTACTTGTCGCTTCTCATTCAGATTCCACTGAAGCCATGGCCTGTAGCGCGATGTCATTTGATGGCCTCCTCAACGTAGGCCCGATCCGCCCCAATTTTCTCCTATATATTTGTTAAGCAGTATCCTCTTGGTTGGTTTGTTCATTCTAATTCTTTCTGGTCAGTCATTTTGTCTTCAATACGGAACTGGGAGAGCTATTCGTAAAAGTCTGTGACCTGTTGAAAATCCTTTCTGTAACGTACAGCGTAAGTTTCTGACCGATATAGAAGAACTGACTTCACATTTGTGCTGAAAATCCGAATCTTGTTTTCTATGCCGATCAAAGGTTTCGAAAGTGGTTTCAAGTTGATCAAGGCATATCTTGCCAAATATCTCTCTTTGGTGGTGATTGGTGCTGGCTATTGTTACTATTTATGTGCTACACAAACAAACTTTATAGCAGACTGTTCCGACTGACTTTGATGTCAGAAAGAAAAACCAAACTGTAAATCCATTATACATCAAATTTTGTGTAATTTATATAATAACTTATCCATGCCTGTACAATTGGTATGTTCCTGCATAAACAGGAAGAAATATATATTATTATTATTATTCGTTAGCTGGTTTTCTTCATCACCTCCGTCTTCTCTATGTTCACTTAAAGTCCTGTCTTCGCTACTTTCCCAGCCAATTTTTCGGTTTTCGCCTGTAAGCGTTCGAGTTTGTAACATTTGTATTTGTATTTTATGTTCAACCATTCATAAATGTATTGCATATTGTTCGCTCGTATATTCTACTTGATGAGACAGAGTGTTAGCCCTGGCTAAAATTTATAGTGACAGAGTTTACTAAACCAAGGCTATTTCTTATAGTGAGTCGCGTATTTATTAGAGACATTCGCTTCCAACATACATTCCACTTATGCTGTAGTGATAAATCTGTTAGCAGCAATTGTTGTCCGCAGCAAGATTTAGAAACGATAATATATATAACCAGGAAAAGTAGTGCAAAAACCAGCTGTCTTTTGGAGTTGAAACAGGTGTTTAGGTAAAGCAGGATTATCATTTCGAAAATTGCAGCCTTCAAAAGGTGTTAAAGTTATTAACATCATTTACATTTCTCCGCTGGTCCGATAAGGCCTACTGTGAATTCACAATCGCACCTACTGTTTTTAAATGCATGTGTTAGAAGGTGTATGTCACAGGTATATTGAGTACGCATACATACAAATTATCTCTGACATATGCTAATATACCATGAGAAAGAAACCCTGTCTCTACACTTATACGCATGATGCAGCACAAATACTTTAATTATTTCAGCTTAAGGCCGAATGCCTACACTTCCTATCCATGGAACACTGTGGGTCACAATCTATTTGTGTAACCAATTTGGCAATTATTTTCGCAAATAAGGAGCCCACAAGGATGATTAGTAGTCACAGGAACATTTATTTATCCACATTACGTGGTTATAAACAGAAAAGGAAAGGCATCAAGGGTGTCAGTCAAGTCTCAAAAACTGTCAATGTCCAGCACTTACTATGCTGGGCCTCACACTGTTCCTGGAAGACTTTCAGAAACAATTTGCAATAACCAACGCGAAAACCAGAACACTGATTAGCAACTCAAGAATCCTTTAATCTTATGCCAACATGTAACCAACAATAAGGTTATTAAACAGGGTCTAAGAATAAATGTTATAGCAATAAATCATGATAATGCTTCTGATAGTTTTTTATCTTCCCTGAACAGCGAACGATGAGATGATGACTGCCGTATTGATGACTCCCACGAAAAATATGGAGGAGTTGTGTTAGAGCAAACAACCATGAAATGATCGTTCAATCTTCAACATCGACACTCCCCGGGGTAAAAGGGATTCATCCCGTTTTTCCATCACGACCAATACGCGTTGACTCGGATGCCATTGCAAGAACCTGGGGCACACGGACAAGGCTGGAATGGAAAACAAACAGAAAAGCCAACACACCACAGGCATACCCACAGCACAGTCGCACTCGTCGGCGACGACCTACGCCTTCCAGTTAAAGGCATCCTCTTGACATCTTGCAACACAGTTGTCACTTGCCAGAATGACTCTTGCAGAAAGCAACGTGACCACTACGAGTGGCGCCTTTTTCTATGAGACTACTGATAATTATGAAAGTCACAGTCCGCGAAGCAACCCCTATTATATGCTTGGAACAGTGTAAAACAACTTCAACATCAAACAGTCGTTCCCAGTGAGTAACAGCGTACATGACAATAAAACTTCTGTTCAACCTAGCAGTATAGTGGATGATTGAGGATAAAGTGTTCCATATTTTCTACTAACCCTTCTCTGCTCGTGCTATAGGCGGAGTCCACGACAACAACCTCGGGTAATTATTGTGAAAAGTTATCATTTCTAAGGCTGCAAAAATGAATTTCCGGACGTTTTGTTGGCTGTTCATCACATGCCGAACTGACCCATTCTCACGAATCTGGCCTGTAAGTGTATACACATCGCGCATTCCTATAAACACTGTTAATTGAATGATATCAATTGTGGAGGTGGACAGTTTCTCGAAAATTGGGATAGTCACCACATGTCACTAGCTTCTTGAATTAGACGCCAACCAGTCTACTAACTTGTTTAGGGGGAATTTTGTTTGGCAAACGAAAACATTTTTAATTTCTACCCTTTCTGAGTCTTCGAACTTCTGGCCCCACAGGCATCAGTAGTTCCCCTGTCAAAGTATGGTTGCGTACAGTACAGCTCCCTGCACTTTGAACTGATATATGAAGCCTGTGCGCATAATATTACACAATTCGATCTTCTTTCATGCCTGCCTCCTGACCCTCACCATTGACCAAAATGATTACAAAAGTCACCATACAAGTACCAATGTTCCAGATCAACTAAGCTGTTTTCGTCACGTAAAGGCCGGCTGTCTTGTATTTTGTACATGTTACCGGTTTACTGAAAATAACAGTCAGGCAATAACTGAAGTTGCACGAACGCATCACCTCTTGAAAACGTTGAATGTACTTTTGGAGTTAGGAGAGTAATATTCATTTCATATCCATAACCATCTACGCTGTTAGGTGGTCGACCGAATGACTAAATGCTCGGAGAAAACGAAAGAAGCAAACAATCAATAATGTTTGAAAATTGCGCTACTGTAATTTGAAATAATAATGGGAACGACCTACTTCATTTATTGTCACTTTGTCCAGGTGTCCGTTATGAACTGAGTGATCTTTGATGTCTAATATCTTCACCACTCGATTTCCCATTTTTTTGTAGTATAATTCCAACAGAAGGTCTATAGTTATTATCTTTGTAATAATGTACATCAGAAGTCGTGGACATCAGATGCTTTATGAGAATTCGAGATTTGAAAAGTTTTGCAGGACTTTACGGGTACATGTATGCTCTGCATTCGACAGACGCAGTCTATGCATATGCAGTAATTCCTCAATTTTAATCAGTTGCTCTCTCATCTCATTCAGGTCTTTTCGTGTTTTCGACAGTTCACATTGTAACTCGGCTACCACATTTTTGAAAACAGTTGACACTTGAGTTGCCGAACTTGTAGTGGAGGTTTTCATTGGATTAGCTTGAGTATTTTGAAAGGTTGAAAGACACATTGACTCCATTTTGCTAGACAGCTTGGGAGAATTATAAGAATGTTGAGCAACATAAGTATTCGAACTTCTGCAAACCGCCTTGATGTGTCCAACTTTACCACATTTGTGACACTTAGCACCCCGAAAACGGCAAGTGCTTCGTAGATGTAACTTCATCCCTGGAGGGTTCCTAAAAGGCCAACAAATCGGCCACCATGGATAAATAGACAAGCTATAACACTCCTGAGACGGAGAAAAAGGTTCTGGAATCTCTTTGTTTCTACTGGGCTACAGCAGTTCCGGCTGAAATACTGTGAAACCAGAAACCAGTGTAAAACTTTGATCCACCAGTCAAGGATAGCTTACGAAACCCAGTTAGTTAAAAGTTCACCAGGCTGCCCAAAAAGACTCTTCTCATATATCAAGAGAAGAACACGTAAGAGTGATGCTATCCCACCTCTTATGCTTGAAGATGACCAGACAAACATGGCTGAGGATAACTTGACCAAGGCTGAGGCTTTGTCCAAGCACTTTAGTCAAGTATTCTCTGATAATATTGATACCAGCTTTGTAAATTTTCCAGAAGGTAACTTGAAAATGGCACCCTTATACATTGGAAAGGATACTGTCCTAAAGTGGCTTCTAAGGCTCAATCCTGGTAAGTCCAGTGGCCCTGATGAACTCCACCCACGTATATTAACAGCATTGGCTGAAAGCATAGCCGAGCCATTGTCGGTAATCTTCAATATGTCTCTGGACCAGTCTAAATGTCCAAGAGACTGGAAAGATGCCATCATTAGTCCGGTCTTCAAAACCGGATCTAGAAACTTAGTTCAGAACTATCGTCCTGTTAGTTTGACCAGTATTGTTGTTAAACTACTAGAAAGAATAATTCGTGATGCTATCATTCAGTTCATTGAAGGGAACAAACTTTTCGCTGTGGAACAGCACGGTTTTAGAGCAGGTCATTCTTGCTTGACCAACCTTCTTTTGGCCAGAGAAAGTTGGGCAAGCTCAGCTGATGCTAATATACCGGTGGATGCCATATTCATAGACCTTAGCAAGGCGTTTGACAGGGTTTCTCATTCAGGTCTTCTAGTAAAGTTAGGTAGTCTGGGAATCAATAAAGTGGTTACCGACTGGATTCAAGACTTTCTAAAGGACAGAAGACAAAGAGTACGAGTTAACGGGGTTTTATCAACATGGGAATCGGTTAAGAGTGGCGTTCCTCAGGGTACAATTCTAGGCCCACTTCTTTTCCTGATTTATGTTAATGAGATTCCATCGGTAGTTAAGTCATCCTGCTTACTGTTTGCTGATGACATCAAGATATGGAGGGCTTTGCACGATGACAGTGATCAACTTGCTTTGCAGGAAGATTTAAACTTGTTAAGTGATTGGTGTAAGCACTGGGCCTTGGAGATTAACTTAAGCAAGAGTGTAGTTATGCATGTATCCCATAGTCACGTGCACAATTACTCAATGAATGGCATTACTCTCCCAGTGGTCACTGAGTACAAGGACTTGGGAGTGGTTGTGCAGCATGACTTGAAAACAGCAACAAACTGTAGAACTGCAGCCACTAAGGGTTTTCGAATGTTATGGGCCATACGCAAGGCTTTTGCGAACTTTGACGCTGATATATTTCGTATATTATATCCGACTTATATCAGACCTCATTTGGAATATGGGATCCAGGCAGCGAGCCCGTGTTTCAAATACGAAATAGACTTATTAGAAAGGGTGCAAAGAGTAGGAACTAAGCTAATAAAGGGTTTCTCAACCCTGTCATATGAGGAGAGGTTAAGTCGACTGGGTTTATTTCCACTGTCATACAGACGACTTAGGGGTGACCTAATACTAGCATACCGTATCCTAAGAAATGATTTTGGAGCTAATTTATCTAAATTATTTCTTCCTTCTAGCACCAACCAATTGCGAGGACATCACCTCAAGGTTCAAAAACCACGGTCGAATCGTCTGCGTCTGGAAATCCGTTTTTCGCATCGAATTGTGAACCATTGGAACTCCCTACCGGAACATGTCGTATCAGCGCCATCCGTTGATTCATTCAAGGCGAGATTGGACCTCCTGTATGAAATAAATCGAAAGGATTAACACAGGCATATAGCCTACTATCCTAAATAAATTGTAAACTGTAAACTTTCCACAGGAAAAACACGGTTTAATGTTTTTGATCTCTCGCTGCATTCTATTACCTGTGGACGGCAGTTTGGATTGCTTTCCATGACCACTTGTATTTTCGACTTTAGAAAGCATAACATCAGACACTGACGTAGTGGGAGCAGATTATTCATTATTGACATCTTCATATGTCATAGATAAATCTTTAGCAGTTTGAAAGGTACAAGAAGGAATCTGAATTAACTCTTTCTCTAACTTAGGAATATTGATTCCAGCAATTAGACGATCACGTAGTTGAGTATGCAGCTGATCTCCAAAGTTACACTTTGAAGCTTGTATTTGGAGTTGCAGAATGAAGTCTCTAATCCTCTGGTTGGGAGCACGAACCAGTTTATGGAATTGAGCCCTCTCTCTGGTCTCAAATGTAATTACATGGAAGTGATTTATCAGAAGTTCTCGAATCTTGACATATGACAGAGAAATAGGTTTATCTGGAAACGCCAGATTCTTTACTAGGCTATACAGCATCTAGCCCAATAGCAGTGATGAAGTGTGCTGGTATTTTGTCATCCCGAACATTCTTGGAAATGCACCACGATCGAAGCATTCCAAATAATCAGCAATCTCCTGCGGAGACCCATTAATAGGAAGTTTTCCCAGGTTATTTAGTTCCATCGCGACGCCAATTTGTAGTAATTTATTGCAATTGTAGTATTAGTATTTCAAGATGACCGAATTACAAGAATCCAAACAAAACACAGAGAGAGCAGAACTCAGGAATTTGTATTTAGCGGAATTATTCTGCAATTCATATTGGAAACATATCGACAGTCAACAGTAAGTATTTAAACAATACAGAGATAGAAATTGTCAATCACCACAGTAGATCATCCAAAATCGCAGATCTTAATGTTGGAGGAATAATAATTCTGTCATTCAGACATAGAAATCCTTCAGGATGGACTGAAATCTCATCTCTTCGTTTATAAAAGTCTGGAAATCTTAGCTTACACTGAACATTCCAACCTCTTTTTGTTGCATTTATAACGCATCCGTAATATTTCCGAGTATCATTTATAAGTCGAACTCGATCCACCGGTAACGGCTGGACTAATAAGCAATCAGTATCACTAGCAACATTTTCAAATAATGAATAACGAGATAAGAAGTCTGCATGAGGTATATCCTTTGCCTATCTATGTTCAATAGTGTAATCATATGCACTTAGTTCTAAACTCCATCTTTGAACTATAGCAGCAGAGGATTTATTCAAAGATTTTTCTGGATTGTAAATGAATTTCAAAGCTTGATGATCAGTAACTATGTGAAACTTAGTACCAAAGAGATACTTGTGCAAGCGTCTTATTGCCACATATCTCGTCAACCAGCAGACAGCTCTTGGTCTCGAACTAAGACTGTCTATACCAACTTCATTAATTTTCGTGTCTTATTTATTGGCAAATAAAAATTAAAGATTTTTGTGACTAGGGCACATAGCACGGAATAAAGGCTACATTGAAAGACATTCAGGCCGAGTTATTATTTACAATACGAAATTTAGCAGTGATAAATGAATTTGTCATCACGTTCGTTTATATCTTCGAGACACAGACACCACTGTCAACCCAAGCTAAATCCCGCTTTGCACAGGATTCTAAAAAACCACCGGGGAGTACTGGACAGCTGTTTCGTCAGCCTAGTTTAGGACTCTTCACCAGTACACACACACACCGTAGGGTAGAAAATTGCATCTTCAGGAACACAACATTTATAAAATTTGTAGATTTGCATTTATCTTCAACGAGTAATTGGGATATTCCAGAAAAGCAAAGAATAACCATGGTCGCTTGATAGGAGAAAGACAGGCCTATAGAAGGCAGAGAGAAAAAGGCTGGAAATTAGGAGAAAAGGGAGTGTGAAACTAGTCTAGTCTAAAAATAAGAATAATAATAATAACAGCTTTATTCCAAACGGTATTTGTGGTACAGGTATGGAAGGCAAATAAATGAAAAATTGGGAAGAAAAAATTGTTAAACAGATAAGAAATTTTTCTCATGTTTTTTATCTAGTCAGAATATACATATAAAAAGAGGCTAATCTGACAATGTTAAGACAGGTGGGTAAATTTATTCCTACTGAACATACAGATGACATTTCAAGTAATTAATGACCAATGATTTGTCTATGTATGCAATGTATTTGTACTTCGTGATAATGTGACCATCTATGATGTGCCATTTACTACTAATCAATACAAGTGAGAAGTATTTTGGCTTAAAGTCTTCTAAGAGGCGACGGTACTGACAGGAAATCAATGAGAAATAGGCAGAGAACATATCATCCTTATTGTATTGTATTATCTTATTGAGGCCTACTTTGTGCTACATGATGCCATATACTACTGACTGGTTGATATGAGTAGTTGGCATCCATTCAGATCATGTCAGTAGTGATTGGTTCCCAAGAGAAACTGTGAACTTTGTAAATTTGCAAACTGCGAGTGAGATTACTTCATAATACCTTGGTTAAATATCAAAAGCATATTTAATTCTTCTGATTTGAAGCAATTTTGTGCTACAGGACTAAAGGATACGTTTGTAGGACAAGTGCTTGTTGGCTGTCCTATAGTTTTATATGTAAATTTTGAATACTTATTAGTTTGAGATGTCATCATATGTGGCTGAAAAATGAAGCCTATTGTGGCTATGCGGTTTTCCTAGTATTTGACAGAGCTGAAAGAAATCCCAATGTATACAGCGATCAGTGGCTGACATCTTATACTTCAGACTTAATGTTATAGAGTTAACAAAATATATCCTGAAGATAATTTGAAGACTTCGAAGAATTTTAGGTAACGATAGATATTTCCATCAAGAGTTCATAGGAAATCTGATGGCAACATTTAAAAACGGTGGGTACTGGGTTCCATTCTACGTGGGAATACCACCATACACTGCGGAATACAAGCACATCCAGATGATGAGTCTCAGTGAGACGAAATACGGTGTCTGGGTTTCACTAATAGGCGCCATTCACCCAATAACATCGTGGTGGTTTTCAAACATCATCGAAGCATGAAATATAATCAATTAACGGGAAATACGAAATTAACTTGAACAAACGTGAATTCTCCCCTGTCATGCATGGCAAAACTCTCTAATTTTTGCTTCTTGAATTATGTTTAGTTGAACTGTGTTATCTCTTACTCTTCATTATTTATCTAAAAAATAAATGACTATTCAAGGTGACATGATAAACCAGGCAGGGGAAGAATTTCATTGATTAGTCTCTAGATTAAAAGTCTGGTGTTACGTTGGACTGTATTTTGACCTTACCGCTTGATTTCTACTTTGATTTCTGAAGTCATTGTAAGAGTTATATTTTCACATTTCAACTTGGTGTCCTACTCTTCTCATAACTCCGGAATATTCAATCTACAATGGTCCTGATCTATCTTAACACCAAATACGTAATTTTGTCTTACCTCTTTCTTCTTTGTTTGTCTATTTCTTAATTGCATTATTTTCTACCCCCACCCTCTATTAAATCTCTACGCTCATGATGACTGTTGCTAACTCGATTTTCGTTTATTTTTAAGTGAATTCTACTCAGCTTATTAACTTAACTCTCATTCATTTTCAAGTGAATTCTACTCAGATTATTAACTTGACTCTCATTCATTTTTTCATTGAACCCTACCAATTAGATTACGTCACCCAACCTACTTTTGTAAAATGGAATGTATTTAAATTCAAAGTGAGAAAGGTATTTGTTCAAAACATTTAAAATGAAATCTGAGAAGAAACTGAGGCCAAAATCGTTAGCTGTCGATGATTTATTTTATTCCTCTACATTCCCTAACATGGAATATAGGACTTCAGGCTTTGAATTTGCAGTAGCGATTAAGCCATTTTCACAGGGTGGGGATGCTAACCTCCGGTGAAACCTCCCCACTTTTCCGGGCTTATTGCCGGCTAGTAAACTAGGCTCTGTTTAGGAGTGCCTCTGTAGGCCAGTAATGGAACCCGGACCAAGTATCTGTGGTTGAAGGGTATTCTATCACTGAACCAACAACGCACAGATTCAGTAGCCACATCGACATCCTTTGAACTATAAATTTCAAGTTTTTTTTCAATAAACTGAACCCAGCATTCTGTGTTTTTCGTCATTAATTACTGTTACACCTATAGATATTTGAATATATGCGCTATTCGTTTCCAACAAGATACTAAGAATTCCATTTAGAAGTGGGTCATTTATGTGTAATGGTTTATTATCCCACTAAAAGGTTTGTCGAATTTTCACTGACTTTCTGTTATCCTTATTCAGTGTAGAAAATTAGTTAGAGAACCAATTAACATTTTCACGGCCGCTTTCAATTTCTTATCAACCAAGATGGTAGAGAATTTCGTCTACTCTAGTATAGTACACTTTCACATCTGTCCGTCATCTTATCTTCCGCCTTTATGCTTTAGAAACATTACTTTTGAAGTCTTTTAAAACAGAGTGCAACAAAATACACACGGAATCGACGATATTCTAAAGGCTGACTGCTAACAGTGGAAGAATAAGTTCAGGTTTTATCAATGATATTTAAAAAAAAACAGTCAAAACTATGATTTCAGAAGAAAATCATACGTAAGCGATCAGTCTTAGGCCGCAACGGGGTTATTTTCTTACCCTCCTGGAAAGGGACAATAGACTGTCTTGAATGGGAGGCTCTACCTACTGAATGTCATGAGACTATGTGTCCTGTACTTTCTTTTTGAGTGAATTACAATAATCCTTCCAAAACCTAATTTCATTAGATGCGCTGATGACATGACTGTCTCTTTCCCAGATGTTTTTACATTAGATTATTCTAACATGAATAATTTTTCTTCAGACTTAAACTAGACTTTTGTGGACTGCTTCCTTCCGACCATTCTTATAATATCGACGGTACAGTTGTACAAAATAGATGGCACATTATTATTTTTGTTATTAGTGTTACGAACAAAAACCATCTTATTGTAGTCTGCATTCAAGAAACCGATTTCTGCATCCTACTATATAAGTGTGCTAAACTTCATTGAGAGACACACAGCCAAAAAACGCTTCAAAGACAGAAAAATGACGATTTTTTGTGATTGAAATCTGTTAAGTCCTATTCAACAATAATAACAACATCAATAACTGAAAATTACTTCAACAGTTCCATCAGGCAACTCTACAGATCAGATAATTTTCTAGTAGAGAACAAGTGCTGTAAAACGAAATTAATTGACCGAAATTCACTTGTAAGAAGCACTCTAGAATCAAGTAGGATATTCCCAACAAGATGGGGTCAAAATCTCTCTCGCTCTCTACACGAATCACATACCAATGCATCCCACAAACAGTTCAAGGTCAGAATCACCCTCATTCATTTAAACAAAATCATATCGTAAAACAACGCATTATCATTGTATTATTACACAATCACAAAGAGAAGCACTAGAGTTAGAGAGTAAACAGGCAGGAACAAAAACAAACGATACGAATCAAGTTAACCTATATTGTGCAAGCGTCAGAACAATGATATACAGTCTAGGAGAAATTTAGGTAATAACTACAAAGTAGCGTGCAGCGGGTCTGGTTTGAGGACAAATACTAGCTGAAGACACTGGCTAGTGGTCGCGCTCTGTCGTGAATTGGCAGAAGTTGGAATTTATGGGCTGGCCATTGGATCAGGTCCAAGTGAACTAATGGTCCACGAGCTCGTCTTGTAACCAGATGGTCCTGGGTTCGAATCCCTCTGGTTGCGTCCTGATAAAGAGTCCCTACTTAGGCTGACAAAACAGCTGGCTGTCCAGTACTCCCAGGTTTTCCAATGGCTCTCTAACTGCCAGCTCATAAAGAAACCCTGTAACCAATCAATCAAATCCTTACAAAACAATGTTTGAATTAAACAGTTAGTTGAAACATCCAAATAAGTCTAAATATTGTGATTAGATCGTTGAGCAGGAATTCTCCAAACGAATTTTCATTTACAGTTAATTGCTTTTCTAATCTTTTATGATCGCTCAAAATCTTGAATCAAATTAGAAATTTGCAAATTAAATTAGTGGTTTGCAAGTTATGCAATTTATAATGAAGTTTCACCATTTTTGTTTTAAAAAACGGGATTTTCAGGTCACAAAATATGACCATAAATGTCAGTCAAGAAATTAGGTGGTTTGAAGTGATTTAGCTCTCTGAGGTAAGTCAAACGGATTCAGCTGAAACACTGATGAACTTGACTCTAAACATGAGACAAGGCCATCCTGCGTTTACGTCACTTCTATCCAGCCATCAAGCACCAATGGTTAAGTGATCCCGTGAGTGGTATCCAACCACTCAAATAAATTAACCAATCAATAGTATAGTCCACTATATGTCTCAAATCTTTGTGGGTTGCAGAAAAGTATAAATCATTGGCCTCTTGATTACTAATTCAGCGTTGTACTAGCTAGTCTACTAGACCTAGCTACTAATCAGGTCACGATTTCATTATAATCATCATCGGTAATGCCCAACTATCACGCGAAATCAGTGTTTACACTTAATAAGTTCCATCCTTGATGACGTGACTGCTAAAGATTCGCAAACTAAAGTGAAACATCTGTTGAGTGAAGCAGTGTTCAGCTAATCATTGACTGTTGTAACTGACGTATACATAAAGTGAGTAGTTAGTTTAATATGTAATGGACTGTGATTAAGAAACTAAAATGTACGCTTTCTTCAGATTTCACAGTAAGCCACAGATGTTTAAGCCTTGGTTAAAAGGGATTTCACTGGTCTCAAGTTAGATCATCAGTAAGAGAACCACTAGAAACCAGAAAGTACCGGACAATTTTTTCATCCTAAATCAAGATTGCTGGATGAATTTACTCGATGTTTTAGTGATAAGGCGTGACCATTGAGATCCACCAGGTGTGGTGTAGGGACAAATACTTGCCGATGTTATTGGTTGCTGGTGGCACTATAAATCAAGAAGTTACAGAGGTTAAAATTCATAGCGTCGCCTTGTAATCTTAAGGTCCTGGGTCCGACTCTCAACAGAGTCATCAGTGTATGCTGACAAAGAGTCTCAACCTAGAATGAAACACCTGAACCTTCGGTACTCCCTAGTTATCCATAGTTCTGTAACTATTGTCAGTAGGCTGTCTAACATGAAGAAGTGGTTTGAAATAGTTCTTCACTTTGGCAGTATTTAATTTTAAGTCCTGTTTTATACTCTTATCAAAATTTTAGATGAAGTGAGCATTTTATTTTTCAATAAATGCTGTTTTTAAAGATACTCTTAATGCCCTTCACATTTCTGGGAAAAAACTTTCTCATGAAGCTAAAATGCACCTTCATGGCACTAAACAGCAGCTAGAACTAATATAAACCTGGGGCAGCAGAATACAGAGGGTAACATACAAAAATCCTAAAATGACACTCCCATTTGCACATTTTTCTTCATGCTTCTTGAGCTTCCTTTGTCTCCCTTTCATGCTTTCTTTACTTGTTTCCTAAAACCTTTCATTTCTCCTCTTCGTCATTTAATCCATCGCTTCACTATTAAAGATTTTTGCAGAATATCGCACACACCCACAGCACACTACTTACAAATTCATGTCAGTAGCACATGTTATAAATAGAATAAAATAAGTAAACATTAACCAAATAAAATGTTTGTC
Source organism: Trichobilharzia regenti (assembly GCA_944472135.2). NCBI lineage: Eukaryota > Metazoa > Platyhelminthes > Trematoda > Strigeidida > Schistosomatidae > Trichobilharzia > Trichobilharzia regenti. The sequence continues at coordinate 32,350,872 of OX235267.1, forward strand.
CACCTACAGATACTTAAAATGTATTCTAAAGTTTATCTTAAAGGGGATGCATTCAAACAAACTGTAGTGTTATTTTGCATTTCCGTTTTAAGCTGGCTCTCGAAAACAGTTTCATAATCTCTAGTTTGGTCATCACCAGCTAGATATGTCCTTAAACGTTTCTCCAAAACTAACCTTGAAAGCAATCGTTTACATAGTTTAGTCTTCTGACTTAGCTTTATGCTATCAGTGGTACCTACGTGTGAGATAAGCCATTAATTAGTGCAATAGTCGTAGTATTGATATGCTTATCAGTTTTATCAGGAATGCTGAAGCGTTACAACAAGTAACAAACAATCCGGTTTCTACAACGCAAATGTTTACTGTTCTCCTCTTCTTTTACTGAGAGAGGATGGATTTAGATGAAACTGTCAAAGATAGCTTTGTTTGGTAAACTGATAATATAAGTTTGTAAGGACGATTATTAAAACTTATGGTAAGTGATTATTGTGAGTGGATTGAGATCACTGATACAAAGACTACGACTATATTATTTTTAACAATAAAGTTGTTAGAAAAAAGGAACTGTTTACTAGTTGATACTTCCACCTAATTCAACTATGCTTTATTGTTTAAATTTTCACGAATAAGTGATAAGAAGCAGAGAAAATCAGAATCAACAGTTTAAGTTATTCACTGTGAAAGTAGAGAATATTGTTGCAGGATTTCATCATGAGCTGACTTCGGTTAGAGAACCATTGGAAAACCTGAAGAGAGAACTGGAAAGCTTTTTCGTCAGCCTAGTTCGGGACTGTACATCAGTACGCACCAACCGTGTTTCAAATTGAGTTCTATGACAGATTTGTGTGGTAATGATAATTTTGTGGGACTATTTTTGATGATCTCATAGAAAGGATCAAATTAATTTATTCGATCAGCGACCTATCCTACTTCTGTGCATAATGCAAATGCATGTAGTGATGTATTTTCGTCTGTTAAAGTCACTGTTTGGATTATAGTCCAATTTTCACCCTCTGATATTTTCGTAGTTCAGTGAAGCAGCAACATCCAGCGCCAATCACCACCAACGGTAGGGATTTGAAAGATGTTACTTCATTCACTTATCTAGCTAGGGAGCATTGTCTCAACTACAGGCGGTCGGAACGGACGAGGATTTCAAATCGAGTGAGAATCGGGAAAGCGAGAAACACATTCATCAACCTGAAACCAATCTGGAAATCTTTGTCACTCAGTATCAACAACAAAATTCAGTAGGATTTTCAATACAAACAATGTCAAGTCAGTCAGTTCTTCTATACGGATCAGAAACTTGGCGGGCGGATCACAAAGAATATTTCCAACAGCCTGTTGCAGACCTTTATCAACCAACAACTGTCTTTGCTGGCTCTATACTGAAGATCAGATGGCCGTGCCGGAAAGAATCACCAACAAGAAACTATGGGGACGAACGAAAAGAGAACCAACCTATCGCCCAACCAATATGCAGGAGAAAGTTGAGATGGATTGGACACTCGCTGAGGAGACCGCTGGGTGACATCGCGCGCGTCAGGCCACTGCTCGAGTGGAACCAGGCCGAAAGGGAGGCGGCGAATGGGACATCAGTGGAAGGGTGACATGGAGGATATCGTGTGAAGAGAAGTTGAAAGAGTATGGACTAACATGGGTGGATGCAAGTGGAAAGTACAGCAGAAGACAGAAGCAAGTGGAGACGTGCAGTTGAAGTCCTGTATTCCACTAGGAACCCAAGGGAACAATAATAATATATGATAATCAGTGAAGCAGAAAGTACAGTCATGTTGCGTACTCATCTGTAACTCTTACTGGGTTAAATATCGTTATGCTCATGTATTAGGCTATCGATTCATATCACAGAGGGAGGTTGACCAATGTTTATTCTGTAGTAGAAGTAGCAGACATTTAAGCAAAAAATATTGTTTTCAATTAGATCTTCTTCAGGCTTTACTCTAATTTACATAGATTTTTATATAAAAGTTTTATCCAATGACGGTGATTTTGTGGATCAAATAATCTTAATAATAATAATGTGGTAAATGTTTTGAACGAAGTTAATAACGATGATTTTAATGATAACAAAATATTGATATTAAGGTTTATGCATGTGTCAATAATAATAACGAAGGTAGAGTAATATGTGTATATGTAGACAATTCAATAAATAAGTTACGTCAAATCTTAAAAGTTGCATAATACTAAAGGTGAAGTGGACAGGTAATCAGAGTTTAAATAAATATCATCAAAACACGAAAGAAATGGAAAATAAGAAAGGGTGGGAGGGTTTTAATTAGGTCAAGGGAGAGACAAAGGTAGAACAAACTTCTTTTGTATGCAAAGAATAGGATTCTTCTCCCTAATTCCCATTGCTTCGACCATATGTAAGAGGCGGGTTGGAATTCCGTTGGAAATGTTTAGTGGAATGGCGTAGATAACTTTGAAGGCACTTTTTCTGCTGACTTGGTGACCTCTGTCATCAATCGAATGAAACAAAATTGAACTTCTTATAGATTTTATTTGGCTTTGATCAAACCACTAAGGAAGATGCTGATTAACACGTTTGTTCAACTGTCTAGTTGTTCGCCCCCTATATATGAATCTATGTAAATTAGAGTAAAGCCTGAAGAAGATCTAACTGAAAAAAAATGCTGTTCGCTTATATGTCTTGTTCTAACATTATCAAAGGGAATATTCTGTATTAGACTAAATGGTCCTTAGATATTTTATATCTCTTATCAGATAGTATTGCTGGTTCAGTAGTTAAATACTCGCTAATCACACCTATGGTTCTGGCTTCAGTCCCCAGCGAATGCACTCTTTAATCTTGCTTAACTTGCAGTAAAGCCGATATGCACAGAAGATTGGGTGTGAGACTAGCAAAACCACCTTGTTAAAAATAAACGCTGCAGCTGCTGCCAGGGAAACTTCAGAGATCAACCTTGAAGCTCTGTGTTCCATATCAAATGCAAAGGAATAACATAATGATAAATGGTTTGAAATATTCCCATAGCATGAATTAAAAGACAGATTGACTTTATAATCAACAAAAAAGTAGTAGAAGAGGCTGAATCAGAAAACGGCATATTTCTGTCAAGTATATATGGGAAAGATATGTTTATTCAATCTAGAAAAATAGACCATTGATGCACACGTACGATGATTTCAGAATGCAGTCACATACTTAAGAGATATGGCTGTATTATTGGACAGTTTACTTTATCAATAAAATGTTTTACAATTTCAGCATAGCTTGAAAAAGTTTCTATGATCTAATCATATTTGTACGTTATGTAGGCAATCTTTCAGATTATGCTTTGGTTGATAATGGTTAGCAATAGAATCTGGGATATGCGCTTCATTCTTTACAGGATTCATCAATGAGATGTGTCTGTATCCTCAGTGACTGATGGTATTCCCACTAGGACTCAAATCCTGCATGGACATTGTTAAAGTGTTCTTACTAGAGGGAGAAGTGAAGATAGGAGGTGAACAAAACTGCCTACTGTCATCCGCTATATTCTTGACTTTAGTGGAGTGGATTATGAGGAAGACTGTACGTCGAGAGAGAGAGAGAGAACACAGGATTACGTTAGACTGACAGGAAGACTCTAGAAGATCTAGATTCCACCGATGATTTGTGTTTAATGTTATACAAATTCGAAGCGGGAAACGGAAAGCACTTCCAACAGGTTGAAGACTTTTATTAGCAGCTGCCTTCTGTCATTCCATAGTCAAGATAAAGTGGCCAGAGAGAATTGACAACAAGAAATTCTGGAAATGAACCCGTTAAGAGTCTGTGGCCAAGCAAATGTGAATCGAACAAACGCTGAGAAGACCACTGGGTGACACTACGCGCCAGGTTGTCGAGTGGAACTCGGATGGGAAACAAAGTGTTTGACACCGGTCCATACTGACAGATGGAGGGGAATGCAGAGAATAGGACGATATGGAGATGTGTTCTTGAAGCCCCTTGTTCTACTCGGAACTTAAGGGAATAATAATAAATAGTAATCACTTGGGGTGACATATCATCTGAGACTGGGTGTTTCGGTATAATATTAATCAACTTAGACAAGGAGAAACTGATTTTCTTTGCATTGAGAATGGCTGTCGTGACCCAGTGACCTGTCAGATAACGTTTTGGAGTTTGAGACGATAAAAGTTGGGTTAAGGCCACAGAGACATCAAAATGAATAGTCCCAAATGGGAAGAAAAGTGTTAAGCATCGTGTTAACTTTCAGGTATTATCAAAGAGTCTGTGCAGGAGATTATTATTATTATTGTCTCCTTTGGTTCCTAGAGGAACATAGGGCTTCAGCAGCACGTCTTCATTGGGTTCGGTTCTCCACAAACGTTTTCATTTGGCTCTACATCTGCCTACATGCTTTCATACCCTCTTCGCATGATCTCCTCCATGTCATCCTCGCACTGAAGACCAACTCACTGCTTCCCATATCGGTTCCACTCGAGCGATGGCCTATCGTGTGATGTCACTTGATGGTTTGTTTTCTCAGAGTATGGCCAATCCACCTCCATTTCTTCCTGCACACTAGTAGCACTGTTGTTTCCTGCTGGGTTGGTTCGTTCGTTTTCAGAGATCCCTCCCTGGTATTGATCATCTCTGGCAATCTGATATTGAGTACTACTGAGATAGACAGCCGTTGATGAAGATCTGTAGTTTATTTGAAGTACTCTTCATGTCGCGCCAACTCTCTTATCCGTATAGTGAGTAGCACTGACTTCACATTAGAGTTGAAAATCCGAATCTTATTTTTCATACTGAATGCTGTTGATCTCCATACAGACTTCAGAGTAATGAAAGCTTGCCTTGCTTCTCGGATCCGCGCTTTGATATCCTCATCAGCTCTGTCCGCCCGTAGTTGAAATGATGCTTCCCAGGTATGTAGGTAGGTAAGGGAGGCTGCTTATTCCAGATTCCTCCCATTTATGCCGCCTGATTGTTGTCTGTTGTTGCCATTGCTGTCACTGTTGTCCAGGAATCTTCATCACCTCTGTTTTCTCTATGTTCACCCATCTTTGTCCTATCTTTGAAGCTTCCTGTGTCGCCAACTTGTTGCTTTGTATTTGCTTATATTCCATTTTGTGGGAAATCAGACATATATCATCGGTGAAATCCAGATCCTTCAAGTTATTTATGTGGTCCATTTTGTACCTCTTTCCTCACTGCCCGCTGTCTCTCACATTATCCAGTCTATCGCGATCAGGAAAACCACTGGAGATAATAGGCAGCCAGCCTATCTTTCCCCCGTCTTCACTTCGAAGGATTCCGTGCGTTTCCCGTTGTGGATTGCTTGGCACACAGAATTATCGTACAACTGTTGGATGAGATGTATAATTGTTGGTGACATCCTGCAGTAGTGAAGTAGTTTCCAAATCACTTCTCGATCGACGCTCTCAAAGGCCTTTTCAAAGTTGCTACTACGGGGGTAGACATATGAAAAACACTCCACTATAAATCAATCAAAGGGAAATACAAAATAACGTAAACGAATATTTGTGAGATTTCTTAAAATCAGAAAGATATTCCATAACGAATTGATATAAAGTTTAAGGACAAAATTATTAAATAACACAGATCATTATACTGAAAAAAATTTCTGTTTAATTTAAATAATTTCAAGAAATTATGCAGGTCATTGAGTTTTAGTTAGTTGGTGGAATATTAATTACTCTAAGTCGATTTTTAAGCATATTACTTTCAGATTTCACAAAAACTTCACACCAATTATTCTCGATAGCACACATATATGCACACGTATTTCAATAGTATGCATTTTGCGAGGGAGTAGAGAGGGATTGAATCACTCTTCTGAAAACTCACCAATGTAGATGAATAACAAAAATGTCTGCTTAAAATTTTAACTTGAATTCGAAGACTTGAATTGTTAGTCAATCTTTTGACTTTGTTCAGTCAACTGTATACAAATATATTATTTATTTATTTATTTAGTATTCCCTTGGGTACCTAGTAGAATAAAAGGCTTCAAAACCACACCACCACTTCCTTATATTTTCTGCCATCCTCTTCAGCTGCGTACACGATTGCCCATGACATAATATGTCTATCCACAATAGTGTTAATCAGTTGGTTTAACGATATCCCACTTGCCCTACTAACGGCTTTTAGTGTCTGCCCTTCTCATCAAAGCAAAGTCATTCTGATATGTATCCATATGATGTGTGTTTTGTTTTTGACAGTCTATTATATTTTGCTATGTGTATATGGATCGAAATTTCATTATAACTGACAATATGCTTTTGTCTGTCCACTAACTAAATAAACATGTATGACCTTATTATCACATGACATTACAACCAATCATGGTAAGACGTTATCTTATTGGTTCATGTGTATTAGCCATTTTCATATATACTCTTGCTTTATTATTCATGGACATTCTTGTTCCCACGTTTCGTACATCTAAGTACCCTTCCACTCACACACTTGTGTGACATTTATTTTCCTTGTCTGGAAAATACAAGTATCATCGTAAACCTGGTGGTCTTCTGATTTCCCTCTTTCTGCGTCAGGACTATTAACTACTCCAGGAGTACATAACACTTTCTTAAGTAGTCTAGGAAAGATTAATGGGGAGCAGTAAAGAGGGATGGGTAGAATACAAGAATTGACAAACTGAGAAAGCAAAGACTGCCTAATACCAAACTTCCTTAACTTTCTAACGTAGAATGTTAAGCGAAACACCTTCCTAGTAACTAGCAAGATGTGGGAGGACCAGGGAAGATCGAAGGGAGTACTCAGTCCAAGGTACTTGACATCTGATGTAATTTCAACCTGTATGCCGTCAGTGATAGTGGGGCCATGTGAGCTAGCTAGTTGTTGTAGGTCACGTTTTCGTCTGAAAGTGAAATTGACTACCTGACATTTAGACGGATTCAGGTTAAGACCGTCTGAAGAGGACCACTGTTTGTGATCCGCTTACCATATTTGTATTCCTTTCAAAGTTACAAAAACTGCTCACGCTTCTTGCAGTTGAGCTTCAAAATCTGAAATGTTTGATGTTAACTACGGTTATTAAGTCATACAATTTGACAGGTCGACGATTATGAACCATAAGTATTAGGTCACTAGTGTTGAATCTTAGTACATAGCTGCCATGTATACTCTATATGCGCTTAGAAATAAGTTTCATGAATAAATATGAGGTAAGAGAGATCATTGTGCGTCGGTGACATAGCGGTTAGGACGCTCACCGACCATGCAGATGGTCTGGGGTTCGATCTCCAGCCGACGCACTCCTTTAATAATTCTGGTAAAGAGAAAGGTTGGGCATGAGGCTAGCAACCCAATCCTGTAAAACTGAACACTGCTTCAGAAACCGCTATAGCTTGAATCCTTATGTTCCACTGGGGAACATGATGGAAAAAAAGATGGCCTCCTCAACGTATGGCCGATCCATGTCCATTTTTTCTCCAACATATTTGTTGAGCAATCGGTTCTTGGTTGGTTTGTTCCCAGCAAGAGTTTCTTGTTACCAATTCTTTCTGGCCATTTGATATTAGTTTACAACTAGGTTAAATGAAAATGTTGATAAGGGTGTAAAACCATTTAGAAATTAAATTATCAACCTTCTATCATATTTTATACATGCGTTGCGAATCTTCTACAAGCTTCTGGTGAACGAAATATCTCTGGATTGACTATTACTTTTGCTGAACAAACTGTAAGATATAATAATAATAATAATGATTTACTTTATTCCAAAAACAGTACTTGTGATACAGAATGGAATTTTCAGCATTAATCACACAATATTGCATCTAATTTCCTCAAATTATAAATAAAATTAATCACACAGAAAATGTTCCACATTTACAATAGAGGTAGTGTCAAAAACATGCAGCATATAAAATGGAAATAGCAATAGTAATGATAACAGCTAGGGTAACAGTAATAAGAATACAAGTGAAAATTGCCGTTGGCTTGTCTCACACAGTATTGGCAATGTGGTGAGGGGAAAAACAAAGATTACAGCCGTCATGGAGATAAGTTGGTGTTTGCAGTTATGAGAGTAAAACAGAGAAGTAACAGGACCACAAATATAATAGAAATAATAAAAGTAAAACTTGAAGGTATATAAGGATGGATAGAGGAAATTGTTTATTTACTAGATGAAAAAATTTTGGTTAGTTAATTCTTGCCTGACTCTATTTTCATCACATAAAATACGTGCCAAGTATGGTATCATAGAATTTCTATACTTAGACGTGTGAGCAAACAGTTTTCTGAAGTTACTTCTTGTTCTACCTGAGGAGATGCAAGGTGAAAGCTGAGAGTAAGGTGGATGCTCCAAGTCAGACAAAATCCCCTTAGAAAATTTGTTGCGCAAAGTCAAGTACCTATCAACAATGACGTTAACTATGTGGTCCACTGGGACACCACTCACCCTACAGACCGTCTTCAGCATTCTACGAATTGTGACATAGTCCTTTCTAAGCAAACCAGGAAAGAATAAGGGTGAACAATAAAGAAGAATAGGTAGGATGCAGGAGTTTATGAACTGTAAGAGGAGGGCTTGAGTTATACCCGAGTGCCTTAACTTCTTAATGTAAAATGTCAGGCGGAATATTTTACTGGATATCGCTAAGACATGGGAAGTCCAGGAGAGATCAGAAGAGAGAATAAGTCCAAGATACTTAATTTCTGATTTGATTCCTATATCATTGTCAATTTTACAACTGTCATGAGAATCGATGACTTCTTTTAACTGTTTTTTTACATCTTAAGCTGAAATTAACAGTTTGACACTTAGAAGGATTCAGTTTAAGACCGTTAGACTCAGACCATTTACTGACTCCCGATAGAAAGCTATTTATTTTAGTGCAATCTAGCTGGGAGTTAACAGCCATTGAACCGTTGAATCATCAGCGTACTTCACAAAGTTTATTTCATCAGAGTGAGGCAAGTCATACAAGAAGAAAGAAAAAAGTGGTTTGAGACAATCTGTTCGGAAGCTCTTGTCAGCTTTTTGGAAACAGTGGTATTATTTTTAACTTCATCACTGGATGGCACAGATTTGAATTTCTGAGGGGGCATCAGCCTCTTCGAGTTTTCAGATACGCCTTGCTAACGACGCTGATAAGCATGAAATTTTGGTCCAATGCTTTCTAATGATCGCCCCCAAATTGCCTAATATCTATTGAAAACAATGATGTTATGGTTTTTGAATGTAATAACTACGATGTATACTAAAAGGGAACTGCATTTACTGCTTAAGTTCTAATTATATGTAGAGTGAAATACCTGATGTTTTTTATATTGAACGAAAGGGTTGAACGGTACTGACAGAATAAAAACTCTCCTGAAAAGGTGAAACTTGTCAATAAGTGATATTTCATAAATTCAAATATCTGCTCAGTGTTGCGTTAAGACAAAGGATAATATACACAAATAGTTCAATACTTTAACTGCTTGTAAACGGCATGTTTTGTTATGTCACCCTACTACTGGCAAAGTAAGAATTTTCTGCCAGTGACATATCACTTGTAAAGTGTTTGAATGAAAGTAATTTTTATTAAAATTATGTAATATTATGTTGAAAGTGTGGAGAACTATGAAATACTTAGATGCCATATTGGCTTGGTGTAGCTGACATACACTTTACATATTGGCTTCAAATGTTTTTGTTTCACCTGAACTGTGTTGAAGCTTTGCTGCTATTAAAAAGAAATGAGCAATTCTGGAAGTTGATATTTTCGACCACTGTGGTTTATTTTTTGTTAAAAGCTGTCCTTCTTCTTGACACAGATTCACTTGATGAAGAATTTATTGGTTACACCGGTTACTAAGTATTTTCGAGGTTATTTAAAGTGACGTTCCAGTCAATTCCAGTCCATATTTCTGCACCAAATATCTAGTCATATACATTTCATGTTGGCTTTGAAAAACTGATTGGTACAAACACACACAAAATAAACAAACGTGCCTTCTAGAAACTAGGGGTAAATTAGATGGTTGGGAGCAATTTGTACGAAACCTTGAACCTACGTTTCTTGATAGTTAGCACTCGTCAGAGACGTAACGTCTCTGACTGCAGCGACTTTGAAGGAACTCATATTCTCCCTGCTATTTGAACCCATGTCACTAAATGACGCAGTGAGAGACGTTACCACTGAGCTATTCGGGCACAGTAGTAAGGTTTCCTGCCGATTGCCTCCAACCATCCAATACCTAAAATTAACAGTGCACCGTGACAGCGAGCCACCTAACATAGTGGCTACATTGCAAACTTGACTGATCGAATTCAGTGTGCACCAAAGATAGGACTAGACATAGTACACTAGTTACTGATTACTGTCTAGTAAAAAATTCATGACCTATTGAAGACAGTGATCTGTTCACAAGGAGATATATCACCTGAGTCATTCTGCCAGAGGAAGGTACTGTATATAGTTTTGATCTTGTGTTCAGTTCACTTGGAAATTAGTGTTTAACCACCTAGTCAAAGGGTATATCGTTATGTGAATGAATTGATTCTTCAATGCCGGATATCACATCTACACTGGAAATGCCGTAAGTTAGCAAACACCGAATGAGTCTTTAGGTTCACTATACAACGGTGGGATAAATTCCTTTTTAGAAGAAACAGATTCACTGTTTGGTAAACACAACATACTGGTGTGGCGTGTGCTCCTGACAAGACTTATCAGTAGTATATAAACAGACGTTTATAGATACAAAAGTATCGAAATGAGGAGAAATAGGTTTCATAAAAAATACCCATCCAGGCATCAATATAAGAGCAAAACGTTCAGCGAAGAGTCTCTTTATGGCGAATTCATTCATTTAACCATACAACCGAATTCCTATTTAATTATTTTGTGTGTCTGTGTGTACATTGGAATCGTCAAACAAGGAACAGCCGATCACAAACCTTAAAAAAGGTACGAGCACAGTCCTAATGGATAGAAAAGACTATAGCGATAAAATGTTAGCAATTCTTTCAGAGAACAACAAGTTCGCCACACCTAAAAAAGAGAAAGACAAGACAGAAATGCAAATCACTGGGATCTTCAGAAAGCTAAAAAGTGATTAACTTATCTCTGAAAATGTTTACGAGAGCACTCGACCAACCGAATCGAAAATACTCCGAATATATGGATTACCAAAAACTCACAATCAGGGACTTCCGTTGTGCCCTATTTTGAACATATCCGGACCTCCATACCATCCAACTGTAAAATGGCTAGCAGAACTCCTACAGCCTGTTCGGGAACAAATTTTAAAATACTCTTTTCGAAACACGTTTGAATTAGTCGACTGTATCAAAGATGCGAAAGTGGGCGACAATCGCACGATATCACTAGATGTTGAATCTCTATTCACAGACGTCCCGAATACTAAGAAGATTTGTTTCTTATGGTGTGGCTTTAGTTTTATCTTTAGGCCCGTAACTTGCAGATATTTTCATGATAAGTTCGGAAAATGGTCCGTTGCAACCGACAACTGACAACTTCTCTGTCATCTCTGATAATAAATGTGAGCTAAATAATGCCCTTCAGGTTTTCAATAGCTACCACCCAGCTATCGAATTTACAATTAAAGCAGAAACCAGAGAAAGGATTGCATTTCTGGACATCCGACTAACAGTTAGAATGTCAAAGCAATATGCTACAATAGGTAATTGGTTAATGCTACATAGCATCCATTTGAAATTCCATCAAAAATTAACAACTTCTCATTGTAGATAAACATTCATTACAAATACTTTCATTGATTCCACAATAAAAAAAGTTGTCTTTCAGGGTATTTTGTAAGAGCAACAACTCATTCATAGAAAATATGGAATGGTATATGTAAACAGAAGACCTTGAGCGCAGTATATAGTGTGACTAAGATGCGTAGAAATGTAGAAGAAATGTAAGATCATACGGTGCAGAAGTTTTAAGTGACTAAAAAAGCTCTGATAAGCAGCCAAGAACCTAAAACCCAGTAGATATGCTGAAGGAAATAAATGGAGGTAGACTGGACATATACTCAGATGTGCATCGGTGTCACAGAGATTTGGGCGCTCACCAACCATGTACATGCTCCAGAGTTCGTTCCCCAACCGATGCACACCTGATTTCATTGATCAGCCTGGTAAATATGGGCTAGAGATATCACATGCTGAAAATTTCATACTTGTACCACAATACTCTGTGAAATCAAGTTATAATTTTTAAAATAACAACAGACACTTGAAATCCTGGAGTAGAACCCGAATGGAAAGCTATGAGTTGGGCCTTGGTCTAACGGTGATGATATGAAGGAGGGGTCAAATAAAAATAATGATAGAAGAATGACTGCAATGCAAATGTGTCACTAAACCCCATAGTATGCATAGAATGAATAATAATCAATAACAGAACGATGTGTATCACCTTCTGAAAGCATCGCGAATCCAGATAAGTAACAGAACAAATTGGAACCAACAAGAATTCAAAAAAAAAAAACAACTGTGGATCAACATAGAAATCATGAAAGAAAGACAAAAGAAGCAGAACATGAATACTTTGTATCAATCCGAATGTTAATGTATAGTTGTTATATGCTGTACACTAGCAATATAAATTTGTCAGTAAAAGTTAATATAAGTAGACGACTAATCCTTACTGTATTGATCGAGGTTTTTCAATCAGCTGTACTTCAGAGATTTACGTTAAAGAGCAGTGACACTGTTGCAAAGTTTGGTGCATTAAAATTTGATACTAGACGTTATGAGGAGGTAGTCAATAGGCGGATTGAAGACTTCCTACAAATTTATTTTCTGTACCTTAATACATTCAACTTTCATAGTGAATTAGACTGAATGTACTTCAGCATCAACTGTTAATTTCAGGGTCTCATTTGCTGAAAACAAAATTTTGTACCACTCTTTGCTCAGTGTTGATAATCATTGGGCTTAGAAGTAAGTTTCAGAAAAGATTCACATTCCAGGATGTACGTTTCCTGCTATATGAGACTCATCAACTGAACGTACTTCCATTCCCAGTAAGTGTTGTTGATCTCACTGATGCTTACTGAGTTGTAACCTCAGTGGGAACACCATCACCCATTTGGGAATGAAGGTACATGGAGTTGATGAGTCCCATATAGCGGAAAACGTGCATCCTGGATTCCACAGCTAGTTACTATTCACCAAATTACTTCAAGTTATTCAATTGTCTTCAGTCACATAAAAAGCGAGAGTAATGATGTGAAAGATATGCACACTTTCGATTTTTTTCTGATCTGAAAGGATAATGCAAACTGACCATTTAGTTTTTGAAACAATGGAGAAGACTTCTGAATGTGGTTGTGTTCTTTGAGAGAAGCTTTCATTGTCTTTCTAGACATCTTCAGTACTTACTCCAACATGAAAAACACCGAAAACTCTGCACCCTGGCCGGAAATCAAATCAATACTTGCAAACGCCATTTTGTATTGACTGTTTTTCTTCTAAACTAAGTGAGACACGTGTTTCTTTTCGTGATGTATGCGGCTATTTGACGAGTTTAACCTTTTTCATACTTGATCAAAACCACCAACCACGAATTCATTAACAATTTACACTGTTGGAAGCGAAAATTTATTATGGTTTTCTTCATAATCAAAAACTATCCAGATCAGAGTGTGCCCTCTCCATGATTCTTTTTTCCTTCACGTTCCCCAGTGGAACATAGGGCTCCAAGCTAGTGGCTTGAAGTTTCTGTAGCAGTGCTTATTTTTACAGGATGAGGTTGCTAGCCTCATGCCCAACCTTTCTCTTTACCAGAATTATTTCTGGCTTAGCGAGGTAAAAGAGTGCGTCGGTGGCCGGGGATCGAACCCCAGACTATGTGCATGGTCGGCGAGCGTCCTAACCGCTATGCCACCGACTCACCATTTGCATGATACTATAAATAAAAATTAAGAAAACAAGCATTCTCTTTTACACTTAGTTCCCAGTGGAACATAGGGCCTCAAGCTAGAGCGCTGACGTTTCGGTAGCAGTGGTATTTATTTTTATGGCATGGGGTTACTAGCCTCATGCCCAACCTTCTCCGTTTACCAGTCTTATTACCGGCTTAGTGAGGTAAAACAGCGTGTCAGCCGAGGATCGAGCACTGGAACACATTCATGGTTGGCGAGCATTCTATCGCTTAACCACTGACGCACAAGAAAACAAGTATAATTATATGAAAGTATATCCTACTGATTGATCGTGATGTGTAGTTGTGTACTACTCTCGTCGACCATAAGTATTTCCCGATCAGATGGAAGGGAACTAAACACCGGACCTAAGTGAATAACAATAATAGTGATTTTCAAGGACTTATATCCACCAAACAGTTTTATATTCCATTATGCTACTTTGTCTCTTATCTGGATTGCCATTTTGTGGTATCGAGGTCATACACTGTAATCTGAATATTTTTAGTTTCCACAGGTGTAACCGTAGTGAATTCTCAACTCGAACTGTGTAGCTCACTGATTATCAGTTTGATTCTGTGTATAACTAGTTCATCTAAATAAGGTGGCTGGCCGAAATTCGGCTGGTTTGAACCAGTTTGACTCTCTGAGCTGTGTCAAATAGCGTATACCACTAATGACCTCGGTCGCAAAAGTGTGGAATGATCCTCTGATGTTTAAGCCACTTTGATCTGGATATCCAGGGAACACTACTGGTTGACGCGAGGGTTTTCCATCTGCTCACAGATTGCTCCTAATTAATCATCGTAGAGAAGCAGTAATACGGTTCGAAATAGTCTTCAATGACGACATATTCATCCTTCATCATCTATGAAATTCCAAATATTTTCTGTAATCTTATACAAATATTTGTTCACTTTAGTTTCAATAAATTTCCGTTCACTTTTTTCTGTGGTGTTCATTCAAGTATGTTTTAATCCTAAAGTGTTGTTTCCGCTATATGATATACGTGGTTGTGTTCTCTAAAGCAGGTAGTTGAATTGCTAAGCTTCCGTTATCTATCTAGACAACATCTTCAGTGCTAACTTCAAAATGAAAGACATTAAAGGTCCACTAATTGTAAGACGAGTAATTTTTCCACCTTGAAGTAAGCGATGAAGATGTTGTCCAGAATGGATGGCGTGTGTGGGGGATGGATTGCAATAAAGGCCTCGCAATTAGACTACCTCGGTTTAGTGTTCTTTAATATCACATGCTGAAAATTCCATACATGTGCCCAAAAATACGGTGTGGAATCAAGCTGTAAATAAAAAAAATGACCACTTCCCTGCTACACTAAAGTATAAATACTTTCCTTTTTTTCGTGATTTTTAACCCCATTGTCATCCTCTGTATTGTTTTTGTGAAAAAATAAACAAAATTATTTTTAGAAACTGGGGTGATCCAAAACACCTAGTTCGTGTATGCAGTATGGCAATCATTTCAGTGAACATAGACCATTCAGAATTGTTATTCCAAATTGTATTACGTGCTGTCGGTGAAATTGGATTACCTGTTAAACAGTATAAAGATATGACTGTGAAAATCAATTCACGTCGAGCACTACTCAAAGATTCAATCAAGGATGTTCAGTCAAAAAAGTCAAATATGGAGGTGAATTCTTGTTGTGTTCATTCAATAAGAAATTATTTATATATTCGTAATTTCTATTCCTTTTATCTACTGATTTAAGTTCTGAGTAGAAGATAGAGCTTTAGGACTAAACTTTGAATTTTCATTAGTGTTGTTTCTTTTTTGAGGATAGGGTAGCTTGTCTCATAACCCAATCTTCCCTCTTTAGAGGGACAACTACTGGCTGATTGAGATTTAGGAGTTCGTCTATGGGCTGGGAATCAAAACCTGATCACTTATGTTGTTTTTGAGATTTCTACCATTGAAAAGCCAACACCCCCTTTCTTCCCTATTACAGAATAATTTTCATGTGATATAGTGCACAAACAGGTACAGTAGAACTTACTGATTGTATTCTGAGCACAATGTATTGCTCATATTCATATTTAGATACCACACAACCTTCAGATTTTTATTTGATTTTATCGGTAATATTTTCTATATTTGTGTTACTGGTATTGTGTCATTCTTACTGATTGTCTCATGTGAGGTTTCGATGAGGAAAGATTCTATGACTGATCTCAAAGCCACAAAACCGTATATAGAACTATGGAGTTGAGTGGATTAGAGAGCTACGCTTCTAAAAGGTAATGCTGTCAAGTGGAATGAGAGGTTTGTAGTTGAATCTTTATTAATCACATCTCTGATACATAAGTGGTTCACTGGTAGAATGGTTGCCACCCACGCCATGGATCAGAGTTCAGTTCCCTACTGTTACATCTTAAACATCATCAAGTGTACTCGTCAATAATGTGTCTGGAATGTAATATAGGTTTGGTATAAGTTTAGTAACCTCACTTTGTAAAAACAACACTACTTCTACTGAAAATGTATTGTCATTTGAAGCCCTATGCACCGCTCAGAACACACAAAACACAAACATCCTTAATATGATTATTAGCGATAAATCGTACTCAAAATATCATCAATAAAAACGCCTTGTTGCTCAAGTGAAAACTTTCGGTGACTAAGTTAAAGTATAGCAATCCAGAAGTGAGAACACTACAATGGCCTAGAACGCATGCTATTCTCTGTATAACGAGAACTACAACAGGTGAATCACGAGGCCGAATGGCTTAGTGGTAACGTTTCTGACTTCAGCACTAGGTGACGCGAGTTCGAATCTCAGAAGGGACAAGAGTTCCTCCAAGGTTGCCGATACGCCTTGCTCACGAGTGCCAACATGCACGAAATCTAGGTCGAAGGCTTCCTGCCGATTGCGTCCAACCATCTAATATCAAGGAGACACACTATTATTATAGCGTCACTATGAGTGCTGCTTATGAACTGAGGTATTGATAGCTCGTTTGGGTTGCGTTTAGAGTTAAGGTTAGTGTTAGGCTTGTGGTTTGTAATACATATTTATCAATACATGCACGGAAACTGGTATAACTTGAAAAGTGAGACCCCTCATTATAATCATGAGATATATTTAAGTCACGTCAGGGAAAAATATCTTGTTTAATGTGTTGTATTATTATTGTCTATATTTTTCTTGTAAATAAATGTCGTCTTTATGAAAAATTAATGGTTGTTCTGATTGGTCGCTTCAAAGTCAGTCGTGCTTTCGCATTCCATGGATCGTTATTGTTTAACTTTGTCCCTTCGGTTTATTTGTGTTCCTTGAGACTGACTGGCTAAAATGCGAAGCTTTCACTGGTTCTAATTAGACAACATTATCTTCATCGATTACTTCAATGCAAAGTCCCCTTTCTCTTTTGGTATTCTCCACAAATGACATAATCGTCCCTTTTGATAACTTCAACTATGATTATTTATTAATATGTCGCTAGTATTTGTCATTGTGTACTAATTCATAAAATCTTAGTGTTGATAGATATTTACAAGATACTGAAACATTGTTGTCATAATAAAATATTCAAATGTTATCTTAGTAGTCAAATTTTAATCGAACCTTATGTTTAAATTATAGGTCAAGTCACATGATAAGATATTCGAAGAATGTAGTGTAATCAAATGTAATATGAATATAATTAGAATGAATCGATATTTACAGAGATACCGAAATATAAAATAAGAAACAGGATCATCCAAGAAGCTGAAAATAGAGAAGTAGGAATAAGTTGGAGGGTTTCATCAAGAGCTGATATCGGTCAGACAAGGATTTAAAAACCACCATGGAGTACTGAACAGCTGTGTCTTCCTAGTATGGGACTCTTCAGCAGTACACACTCAACATAAGAGGGTCGAACCTAGGACCTACCAGTTACAAGGCGAGCTCGTAGATCATTAAGCCACTGGGACCCGATCTAATGGCCCATGAATTTCTAGATTGTAACAAGAACATCCTGGGTTCGAACCCCGGTGGGTACGTGCTGATGAGGAGCCGCAAACTAAACTGACGAAATAGCTATCCAGTACTTCCAGATTTTCCAATGGTTCTTAAAATGATGTCAGCTTATGATGAAATCTTCCAACCAATCAAACAAACAATCCCTACAAAAAACCAATACTTGAAAATGGGAGGAATTAATTATGATCCTAACGACTCTCTTCAGTTGTTACTATTGAAGTATTAGAGATAAGTAGAACACTTTGGAGGTGGTTTAGAGCAAGGATTTTCTCAAGAAATAATATATATATATATATATATATATATATATATATATATATATACTATTTTAATAACCTGTTATACAATTGTAACTGCCGAAACTATGAGACTGTGTAATGGACATTTTTATCGAGGAAAACGCTTCGCGCTAATACATTTTAACCACTTTAAAAGTCAGCTAGGTCAGTGAACAATAAATTGTTCTGATTGGTAGGTGATTGACCCAAGGTTAAATAAAGGAATGCAAAGTTGCCCAATAAGATTATTTCCAGACCACAACTGAAACTAGTTCCAAATATGAGGAATAAACTCTTTTACCCTTGCAGCTATTAACTTAAAATGTTGCTCTCACTTTTTGGCTGCTTCCCATTGATCTGCATCTTGATAGCACGCGCCACATAATAGTTTCTTATTAGTTGTTTCTGTTAATCTCTCGCTGGGCTATTAAAGGATTCTAACCGACAGTCTTATGGACTAATAGGTCACTGCTTCACCAGCTGAATTGGCTCACACATTTCTACTTGGGTTGTAAAGAGGGCGAAAGCACCAGCTGACAGAGCCTACATTCATTATTCTCAATGAAACTGAAAGAAAAAGCATCTTATGCAGCCGAATGAATCAGGGGGAAAATCACGAGAATAAATACATTAGAATATATAGAGTATACAATGGTTGATCACTAAATGTAACCAGTGTCAAGTGTGTATTTCATGTAGTATAAGGTAGTGAGTGAATTTGGTCACTAAAAGTTGTACTAAAGTCATCACGCTAGGCAGCTCGGCTCAGGTGTGTATTTTGAGCTGGTATTAGATGGCTGAAGGTATTGGTAGGGAAGTTCTGGACCTACGTTTTGCATATACTGGAGCCCTCTGGCAAGACATATTTACAAAGTCAGAGGCTTTTACAATGATGAAATTCAATCGGCACTAAGGAATAACCTCATGAATTTGGTAACTTATTGGTCACTCACGATATCAGTGATCTCTGGAATAGTTGTTAGCTAGTGTTCTTGACTACAGAACAGTAAAGCGTAGGTCACAGTCTCGTAGAAGATATCATTGGCATTGTGAGTGCCAAAAACACAAAACTTCGGCTTGAATCTTTGTGACGATCGCTTAGTAAATCAGACAAATTTTATCCACTTCCACTAATCAAACCAAATTATCAACCAATAATTTGTAGTTCGTCAAGACAAAATATCAATAGTATGACATAAAAGACTAATAGAAATTTAATTTAATATCTAGAAATCAGTACTATTGGAGAGAGACATGCTGGCGGGGGAATTGTACACGAAGAAATAAAAGTTTTAATATAGTTAACCGCGATTCAAATAAGTTAAACCATGGTATAATGGTTTAACTCAACTCCAGATGGTGACTATTTGGTATTAGATCCAACGTATAACTGGATTTGTTCCGCACTGGTTGCTGTTTGTGAAGTATGAGCCAATTACGAACCAAAATGGTCTAGGTGTAGTCTGGACTCAGGAAACCAATCTCCGCGTCCTTATGCATAGTTGACTTAAACTTCCTTGAAACACGAATAGTCACAAAGCACTCCTAAGACGACAAAAAGGCGACTGCTTGTGGTTGGAATCTAAACTAAAAATCACTTCAACAGTAATTCTATATTAGTTTGTTTATTAGATATATCACACAGTGAAACAGTATTGCATAGGTCAAACTAGTAGAACAGGGGCAGTCAGACTAGCCGATCATGAAAACCTAGCAAAATCTAGATTAGCTGATCCGAATAAGATAAGAAATCTAGAGAATAGTTCAGCTATACCACTCAATACATGCAATTACACACAACCATACAAAATAATCTAATGTAACAGGTTGGCAAGTGGGGAAGATTGATAATGGAAGCTTTGTTTATCGAATCAACTGAAGAGAATACGTGTAATAGAAATGATTCAACGTCTGTCCACCCAGATATCTGGAAAATTCTACTACCCATACGACAAATAGAAGAAGACTAAGAAAACTATAAAACTCAAGTTTCAAAGTCGTGTGATTACAACTGATATGATTATGAACCACAATAAATTTTGTTCGAAACCTCATTCAGTATATAATACTGTTTCACTGTTTGATATATCTAATAAACAAACTACTATGAAATTGCTTACTACCACAGTGATCAAGGTTTACACATATATTAATATGTGCAATATATTCAGTCGCTAGCTATCAGCATAGATAAGGCTGTTAACTTGCTCTCCATAGGTAATCCACCTGTGATCATCCCCCTGTGGGTATGACAAATTACAACGTATTAGAGTACAAGCAGCATAACAGGCATCTTATCATGCCACGGGACTAACACGATTCCACCATCTAGCCCATAACATACAATTCTGCTTTGCAAAATAATCATAAATCCTTTCCCTAAATTAATCTAAGGCTAACACTAATCATCTTCTGTCATAAACCTAACCCCAGCGTGTACCCAATATAATCTTAATCTAAGCTTGACTCTACCTCCTCACCCTAAATGATTGTTATTTAGATGAATACCAACAGTCCTGTGAGAAGCTGGCGGTTCTTCTCGCAATATTTTCAAGACGTGTACCCTACTTCATATTTTGCGCTTCTTTAAGCATACTTTTTATGAATAGGATATTATCTAAAGTGTTATTTTGTTTGATGATGACTAGCAGTGGGATCATTCACTACAGAATCAGGTACATTCAGCTGGTGAGTGTCAAACAGGACGAAATGCACATCCTAGATTTGATTACTAGTCAATATTATCCAAAGGAAAAGCATATTATTCGTCAAACAATATCAAGGCGTCCGTACAAGGAGCTGATATGAAAGCAGAGACAGAGTTTGAGTGTGGGGACAAACACCAGCTGATGATGATATATGAGCTCAACTTGTAACATGATGGGTACGTACTGCTGAAGATTCAGTTTCAACCATGGACAGAACGGCTGTCCAATACGCAATTTTCAAGTATTGGTTTTGTAGGGATTTTGTTTGATTGTATGGAGGATTCCATCATGAACTGACATTAGTTAGAGAGCCACTGGAAAACCCACCAGGGAGTACTGGACAGCTGTTTCGTCCTAGTTTAAGACACTTCAACAGTACCCACCCACCGGGGTTTGAACCCAGGACCCTTCTGGTTACAAGGCTAGTGAGCTCGTAGACCATTGAGCCATTGGGACCCTATCTAATCGTTCTTGAATTCTAACTTCTGCTAATTCACGACATAGCGCGATCACTTCGCAATGTCTTCTTCGATGATTAGATCCTCCGTGCAATCAAACAAAATCCCTACAAAACCAATACTTGAGAATTAATCTGATGCTCAATAGTGACTCGCCCTATTCAGGCAGTTAACCTGGGGTTCTAGTGGGAAGCCGTGACCAGTAGGTTACAGCAGGTCGAAGATGAGGCAGTAACTCATCGAAGAAGACATTGCGAAGTGATCGCGCTATGTCGTGCGTGAATTGGAAGAAGTTAGAATCCAAGGTCCATTGTATTGGGTCCCAGTGGCCCAATGGTCTACGAGCTCACTAGCCTTGTAACCAGAAGGTCCTGGGTTCGAACCCCGGTGGCTGAGTACTGATGAAGAGTCCCAAACTAGACTGACGAAACAGTTGGCTGTCCAGTACTCCCAGGTTTTCCAGTGGTTCTCTAAATGATGTCAGCTCATGATTAAATCCTACATGCAATCAATACACAATTGTGACACATTTCCATATGCTTAATGTTCATTTATTTTGTGAATTTAATACGGTGCTTCCTTTTTAATTGGTTGATATATATTTTATTTTACTAATTATGGCCTGTCTGTTTGCCTGACAATAGCGTGTTTGTTCTGACAAACATTACACAAATAAGGAAATATGACAATACCTTATGAGATCGAACATGCACACACACTCACAGACACAGACACAATTCTAGAAGACAGACATGCATTGTATTCACACACACACGCACATGCATGTGAATGAATGTCTGTCCTACAAAGTGTCTAGTAGTTAGTATTGTCAACCATCAGTTCATTGTAAAAATCATTTTTTTCTTAATTTTGTTCAACTGTGTGTGTGTATATACGCGATTTAATACGTGCCGTATAATGTGTTGATGACTCGTATTATTGCTCCTGCTTTTGCCACAACTACTGTAATCCACATTTCAAGTAATATTTATATTTACACCTTTTCAGAATACATTCAAACATTAGAAAAAATGTGCTCATACGTACGTGAGAATTTTTATATAATGTATATTCTATTACTGATGATAATAATAACCGTTAACAATAACATATTACTATTATAATTTACAGTGTAGTATAACATTCTGAATACTCTTCACAAACAGACTTACGTGCACGCACGCACACACACACACCCTTATGTTCCCACTTTCTTCTAATTAATATTGCAATCACTTAATGGAGAGAAAAATTCAAATTTTAATCCACACATTACATATCAGTGTAGTGCTTTCCTAAGTAGACATTTAGATAGATGCATAGATATACTGTGTTCTTTTGAATAAAACACGCTTGAGAAGTACTCAACACTATTGCGATTCACATGCACACTGAATGAGGCAAAAGTACAGTACACCTATACATGTATTGTATACTAACAATATAAGGACAATGAATGAATGAGAGAATGAATGACCTGTAATCAACTACCCAATAGTATATATAATAAATATATCAGTATTAATACTCTATATTAATTACTCCGCATATATAAATAAATATAAATATAGATAACCCTGTTGAGTACATATATATATAACCCTCAATATAAGTGTAGAACTCAGCGTCATTGGCATCGCCATTAACCATCATCGGCATATGTTACTGACAAACTCAAACGTTTATAGTCAAAATTCAGTCGAATAAATTTGCAATATTGAAGAGTTCTTTTTTGAACGTAAGTTGTTTTTTTGTCCATTTTGTTGTTGTTGTAGTTGTTGTTGTTTTCGGCTTTCATTACATTTTCCCGACTGGTGGTATATTGTTGTGAATTGATGTTGTTCTTGTTGGTGTTGTTCATATTGTTATTTATTTGGTGTTTTAATTTCTTTTCTTTATCTTTATATTATCCATCCTACCAACTACGCCACCTACGCTCTCCCCTTTCCTCGTGGGATAAACAATCAATCCCTTTTTATTATGTGAATGACATTCAATGAACAAAATGATACGTGTGTAAACCAATCCGAATCAAATCGAAAAACAATAATAATAATGATGATAATAAAATGAATATAAATATATATAAACAAATAAAAACGCTATAAAATCATCGAATATGTATTGTTTGACGAATTGTCATAAATTAGATATTTAACTGTTGTGATTGTTCAAGAATGCATGCAAAGTGTAATAAAGAAATTGCACAACATCAACAATTGATTGCTGAATTACAAGAACAGTTATCAATGAAAAATAAACGTATCACAGAATTGACAAGTTTACTGGATAAATATCAAAGTGTATTCAGTTTATCGAGTTCATTGTCAACACCGACAGCTGTTATTAAAAATCAACAGCAGCAACAACAGCAACAACAACAACAGATGGATAACAATGAATTATTTGGTTTCGGTGGAAATGTTTCAATTAGTCAAAATGAATTAACTGTACAAACAAGAAAACGTGGTATCGGTATATCAGCTGAACCACAGAATGAAGATGAAATCCAGTCAAAAGAGCTTATATCCCATCCAAAATCTGAAGAGTAAGTCATTTTTCTTAGATTTATGTTGTTGTTTTTTCTCGTAAAACTAACATTGTTTATGAGTTTTTTGACCACGGATTGATATCAGTTAACCGGCGGGTCCTGTGTTCGAACCCCAGTGGGTGAGTACTGCCATTGATTCCAATACTCCTGTGCTGGTTTTCAATGGTTCTCTAAGTGATATCAATCCGTGGTCAAACTAGTAAAAACCACTTCTTGAAAATTAAAATTCTTTATTTATGTTTTTATTTTTACACCGGTGGTTGAGCGGTAGAGTGATCGCCAACCATTTAATTTGAAAATTCCCATTCAGTCATAGAAAAGAAAAGGTGTTCAGCAAAGAGTTACTCTTTTCGGCGATATCATTCTCAAGCTGTACAAATCGCAAATTTATAGTAATTTGTCTTGGCAACAAAAGGAATATTTCCAAAGATGTGTTAATGCAATTGTTAATTTTTGACAAACAAATTACGTAATTTAGAAGGCGTTAATCGGTTAGAAACTAAAATAAAGTTACAAAAGTAGGTTGGGTGACGTAATCTAATTGATAGGGTTCAATGAAAAAATGAATGAGAGTCAAGTTAATAATCTGAGTAGAATTCACTTAAAAATAAACGAAAATCGAGTTAGCAACAGTCGTCATGAGCGTAGAGATTTAATAGAGGGTGGGGGTAGAAAATAATGCAATTAAGAAATAGACAAACAAAGAAGAAAGAGGTAAGACAAAATTACGTATTTGGTGTTAAGATAGATCAGGACCATTGTAGATTTAGTGACTGAACAAACTTCTTTTGTATGCAGAGTTCAGGATTCAATATGTGAATTGCCATTGCTTCTGCAGTTTGAAGAAGTTTAATTCGTACTCTTTTGGCAAGATTCCCACGTATTGTGTAGATAACTGAGAAGTTGTTTTGTGGGTTTGCTTGGTGTCCGGATTCGATCAAGTGTTCTAGGATAGAGCTGTGGCGGAGGGATCTCTTTCTCCTTTATAAAACCATGAAGGTAAGTGTTCGCTGATTCGTTTGGATAGCAAACACTGGGTACGGCCGACATACCTAGCTCCACATGAGCAGGCGAATTGGTAGATGCACATTGATGAGGCCGCCAGCGGAAGCTTATCCTTCACGTTCGTGCGAATCATTGGTTTCGTAGAGAAAGTTAGTCTGAGTTCCGCTGCGAAGAAGGTTTTCTTCAGTGAACGGCACAGGCGGTTTCTCAGTATTTCTGCTGAAGAATCTCCGTTGAATTGTAGATTCAAATAGAGAAGTTTCTTGGGAGCAGTAAGCATGGATGGTTTTGGTGTTTTGGGCTTCATAGCTTTTGTGATGAAACGTTCCGGGTAATCGTTTTCAAGGAGGATTCTTTTCAGGGTCTTCAGCTCTTCTTCTATAGTTTCCGGACTGCAAATGTTGTGGATTCTGTGAGTCAGTGAGCGGATCAGATTTCGTTTTGTATATATAGGCACCCAACTGTGAAAGCTGATGAGTTGTCCATTCCATGTCGGTTTTCTGTGAATGGATCTTTTGAGTGTCCCATCTTGTTCGCGTCTTGCTAGTTGCACGTCCAGAAAAGATATTGTTGCGTTGGACTCCTTCTCTAGTGTGAACTGGATTGCTGGATGGCAACTGTTGAAGAAGTCCAATATGTTCTCCAAATTTTCCTCATTATTGGCGATAATAAAAGTATCGCCCACGTATCTCTTGTAGAATCCGAAGTTATCTATTATCTTCTTTAGGTGTGTATTTTCTAGTTTCGACATGAAAATATCTGCAAGCAGTGGGCCGAGTGGTGAGCCCATAGCTATACCATCTTTTTGTCTATATATTTCATTATTGAAAGTGAATTGGACGTTTAGAGTACACCTTCATAGGAGTTCCTTCAAATAGTCAGTGGGTATACCAATGTTCATCTCCTTTGAATCAATATATTCACATATATAGCATATTGTTTCGGTTAGTGGGACGTTTGTAAACAGTGATACCACATCTAGTGAGAACATGGTTTGATTGGAAACGCTGACGTTTTCAATGGAATTGACAAAATCGAAGGAGTCTCGAAGTGAGTGGCGGGAGATTTGCTTTCTGACTGGTTCTAGTATGTTCACTAGCCATTGTGCGGCACTGTGATAAGGTGAATTAGTCATATCGAGAATGGGTCGAAGAGGTACGTTTTTCTTGTGCACTTTTGGTAGTTCATATAGCAGGGGTATATTTGAGCCCGACGGTTTCAACGATTCGAAGGTTTCGAGATCGATGAATGATTCACTCTTTAGTTTTCGGAGAAGGTTCGTTAGTTTTTGTTCAGTTTGTTCCGTAATGTTCTTTTCCTTTGCTGGTTTTATGAATTTAGATCCGGACTTGTATCCCTGAGTGACCTCGTTGATCCAGTAATAAGTCAGGAAAAAAAGAAGCTTGAATGAGAGGCTAGCAGCCAGACCTCATACAAATAAATACATCCCTACTACTGAAACTTGAAAGCCCAACTGTGAATTCCTATATTCCCCTCGATAAGGGTCCAATTCTCTACAGAACGATCCACTCCTAAACCCTAGTTTAGTTAAACTGGCCTCTAGTAAACCTGAAAGAGAAGCAGGAAGTTTGAGCGTAGAGTCACCGGCCGATAGTCACCATACAAAAACATCCCCATCGGTACTGCATCACTTTAAAATCTCGAAACCCTGTGTTCTGCTGGGAATGCAAAAAACGAAGAGAACTATTCAAATGGATGGTGAATATTCTGTTGTATACACCATATCCCATTATTATTTATAATACATTCTATAATTCAACCAATCAGCGAATAATATTTTTATGTCAAGGTAATACTAGGCAACTCCCTATTCTAGTTGAATGATCATGATCCAGTCAGATGACGATCAAAGTTGATCCGGTAGTATGTGTGTCATCATTCGACTTATACCACTAGTTTGATTACCACACATTTAGATGAGTATATGTTTTAAGAGGATTACATCAAAAATTAATTTAAATCCTCTGTTGTCAACAGATCTCAGAGAATCGCTCCAGAGATATGATGAATAATTCATGTAGGTATCTGTGTACGCGTTAGTCAGAAACAGTGCCAGGATATTGGTTTACGATAAACCGGACTGCAAGCCATGCTACACAATAAATTGATTAGTAAAGTAACTGAAACGTGAGATTCGATGATAAGTGCAAAATGCTGGAAAACAGCTTTTGGGAAAAAACTGTTGTTGAAAATAACAAATAGTTACAGATTTTCACTTGAAAAAAATTATCATTTTTGAGTTCCAAGTGGAATATAGGGTTTAAACAGCACATTTCCACGAAGTCCCATCCACTACAGGGCTTTTTCTAGATGGCTGTACGACTGCTCATAGTCTCTCATCTCCTCCTCTCATGATCACTTCATAATCACCCACAAAATGAAGCCCAACTCGTCGTTTTTCATTCAGGTTCCAATCGAGTGATGACGGCCTAAAACACGATGTCATTTGAAGATCTTCTCAGCGTGTCTCCAATCCATGTCCATTTTCTTCCAGATATCTGTTGAGTAAGAGGTTCTTGACTGGTTCGTTCGCAAAGTTTCTTTTAAAAAAATAAAGCAATTTAATTTGTTATGTGGGAATGTGAAATTGGCAAGCAAATTATTGTTGCGTAATGTCACTCTATTGAAATTCTATTAGATACTATTGTTATCGATTGCTTGCTTTCTGAGGGGAACCTACCTCCTCAGGGAACATTTTTACTGCATTTGTTCCTCCGGCATGACTTAAAGCTGGTTACACGACCTTCTGACAGGGTTTCGTTTCTTTTTAATACGCTCCCGTCTATAACTCGCTCGAACATCAAGCTTATTGCTTCCTGTCCGAGTTCAACTCGATGACCTGAATGGTGCATAATGTCATTCAATAGTAGCCTCAATGTACATCCCATGTTCAGTGTTAACTAACTGAATCCCTTTATATATGCAACTACTATCAAGTTTAATAATCGCATAAGTGCAATGTGAATATCCATCATTTTTTTATTCATAGTGTAATTTCACATAGGTACTGTACTTTTTAAAATGATATCTGCGAACAAATAGTTCAAATAATGGCGCCAGAGTTCATCATTACGCCATAAAATGATACTATTTGCTTATGATTTCTTGATCTTAACAAACTTACAGGAGGTTTTTTTACGTTCATCCCAAAACCCTACCGTTAAAGTCTACAGAGTCAGAGTGGTGACGAAAACAGCCCAACTAATGAAAGTTACTGACAGTGGCACCAACAATATAACCAGTTGATAGAAGTAAGAATTAGTGAGACGTTCGATTCTATCCCATTAGCTGAAAGGTCGATGGGCTTGCCTTACTATCTGAAGGTCCTAGATTTCTTCCCTGGTGGAGTAAGTGTTGTTGTGGAGCCCCAGACAGAGTGGGACGGAACAGCTTTCCTATACTTTCTGGCTTATTTTACCTACCCTTGTAGATAAATTTCAGTCAATTAAATCTTAGACATTCCTTATTCTGTTATCTGGGTGACAGTATTATAAATATTTGATAGACTAAATGCAATGAAGACTATTGAGGACTCGCATATGACAGGAATGACGTGTCAGTGCTATACTCCACCTGTCATTCAACATACATAAACATGAATTACTTTTATGAGTTTAAATCAATCCATACAATTAATTTGCGTTGAAAAATACTAAAAGAAATTGAGCGCTGTTGCAATAATTTTTGATTAAAATACTTTTTTTATTAAAATTAAACAAAAAATTTCGTTCAACTGTCAATTTCAACTGAATTTACTTTTTTCTTTTTGCATGTGTGCATATGTGAGTTGTATGAGGCTGTAGGCTTAAAGAAGTATGTGCTCTTATTAGAACACTGTTCTTATTCTTTTTTTTCAATAATCAGTCTAAATGAAGAATAGTCACTTCAACAGAATTTTTTAAGTACTCATAATTTTAGAGTTAGTATTTATTACCATTATAATACTCACGAATTATCAAGTATTAGCACCTTTCTGCACTGAAAGCGACTTAAAATTTAAAATCAGACATTAAACAAAGCATAGGTGGGAAAATCATCACTCAATGGGGAATGCAGATACATCCAGATGACGAGTCCCAAATAGGACGAAATGCGCATCCTGGATACCAGTGCTAGTCACCATCCACCAATTAAAAACTATAGGTATTTAAACACATCGTTGGTTATGTTTAGAATGATAATAAATTCTCCATTCAAGATGTAAGTATGTGGAAAGAACTTTTTGAATTAAGTGTTATTCATTTGAGAATCAGGGAAAGCATCCGACATTAGAATACCTCAGTAATGTGATCGCCTAGGAATCTACTAAGAATTACTATTATTATTGTTTCCTTTAGTTTCCTTTAGAGGAACATAGGTCTTCAGCCGCACGTCTTTAGTGCGTTCAATTCTCCGCCAGCGTTTTCACCTGGCTGGACGTCTGCCCACATACTTTCATCTCCTCTGTACATTACCACCTCCAAGTCACCCTTGCACTGACGACCAACTAATCGCTTCCCATTCGGGTTCCACTCGAGAAATGGTCTGGCGTATGATGTCATTCACTTGATGGTTTGTTCTCTTAGAGTATGGCCAATCCACCTCCATTTCTTCCTGCACATTAGTCGCTTTATTGGTTCCTGGTTGGTTCCCTCTCAGAGATCCCTATTGCTGATCTCTTCTGGCCTGCCACCTGATCTGGACTATTGAGTGAAGACAACTGCTGATGAAGGTCCGTAGGGTATACGAGGTGCTTTTCATGACGCAACAAGTCTCTGATCCTTATAGTAGCATTGACTTCACAGTTGAGTTGAAAATCCGGATCTTATCATTCATACTTAGTGTTGTTGATCTCCACACAGACTTGAGAGAAATGAAAGCTTACCTTACTTTCCCGATCCGCGCTTTGATATCCTCATCAGTTCCGTCCGCCTGTAGTTGAAATGATGCTTTCCAGGTAGTAGGTAGGTAAAGGAGTTTGCGTCTTTCTGATTTCTCCCATTTATGCCGGCTGATTGTTGTCTGTTTTTGCCATTGCTGTCACTGTTGTCCAGGAATCTTCATCACCCCTGTTTTCTTTATGTCCACCTATCTTTGTCCTATCTCTGATGTTTCTTTATCGCTAACTTGTTTCTTTTCATTTGCCAATCTTCCCTTTTGTGGGAAATCAGACATATATCATCTGCAAAGTTCAGATCCTTCAAGTTTTTTATGTGGTCCATTTTGTACCCGTTTGCTCGCTGCCCACTGTCTGTCACATAATACAGTCTACTGCAGTGAGGAAAATCATTGGAAACAGTATGTAACCAGCCCTTCTTACTCCCATCTTCACTCCACTAAGAAATGTACCAAGTATATTTAGGCTTTTCCATTTAGCCTGTCAGTCTGAATTCAGCGACCTGTTAATATTAATCTCTGTCAGCTTCTGATATAATGCAACCTTTAGTTGGTAACATTAATGAGTAAACGTTTCACGCTGGACATACTGGAACCCACTGATCATGACGTCTTATTAGAACTGAAGAACAGTCATCTTGAAACTAGTCACCAGTCAGTAGGAGTTGAACATTTAGACTTTGTGTGTGTGTGTACATTTTGTCCAGTGCTCCTTGGGTCTCAGTGGGGTTGAGTACATCACGCCAATTGAATTAAAATTTATCAAACACCTAGTAAACTTAACAGTCAACATATTCAACAGTTATTAGACCTTTTAGAGTTGAGATGATTTTCTCTCACACTGTGCAGATGAAGATCTTTCATGACATTTGCACTGACATACAAAATTTTATCATATAATTGTCATAGGAAAAGCTAAAGAATGACCCCCCCCCAGTGGCTTCTAGAAATATTTGTAGGGGACTAATATTAGAGTTCACTAACATTCCAAGTATAAAAGTAAAATCCAAGTCAGTGGAGTGTTAAATCACAATATATTACCAAAAATACAGTGACGAGTTATAGCAACAAAAGGATTACTTGAAGATAACGTCTAAGTCCTCGGCTACAAATTAATTATATAATCCACGGGCACGTTAATTGTTTGGACTGCGTCTGCTGTAGCTGCTGTGTTCCGGTTGTAGAAATGTCTTCGATTGAGAGTAGTAGGCTCCTACAATAAATCCGAAGTATACAACACGGTGTGAGTGGAGCAAGTAAGCAGAAGTGACCAGGGAGAAGACGAAGTCTCCAACAGCAGAGTGTATTTTTCAATTGTACACGGAAGTTATGTATATTTCAACAAGAAGCGTTTTAAATATGTACAATATCTCGAATTTATACAAGTAACCAAAAAGTGTACAATCACATTGTTACGTATCAACATATTAAACTCCCATAGGTGGAGGGTATAATTAGTATCCCTAAGCAGATTCAATTAAAATGTCAGTCTTTCTGTTAACTGATTGTCTGACATATAAGTATAATATTATTGTTTTGAGTGAATGTCTATATTACCTACCAAGGGTTAATTTAGCGCCAGTAATATAGAAGTAAAACCAAAGTATGTTTCTGATAAAACAGAATCCATATATATATACATATATATATATATATAAGGTATGAATTCATGAAAATACAAGTGTATATACAGTAATATTTACCGATGACGTTTCGAGCAAAATTTATTCCACATAACCATATCAAGTCACTCAGAAGACTTTTCAACCTAATATTTTTGATACTACCATTTCTCATTTCTTGATTTCTCATCGTGATTTGATTAGTTCAATTTAATCCCTAAAACTAATAATGCTAGAATACTTGGTACTGCAAAACTACATAAACCAGGTTCCCTTATACAACCAATACTAGATTTTATAAATACCCCCAATTATGAACTATCAAAACACCCAGCTGTAATGATATGCCCTAGTAGACATCGATCAGACTCCAGACTAACTAATTCATATGAGATGAAAAATAAACTAAATGACATTCAATCAGAGAATAATGACAAAATGGTTAGTTCTGATATAACTAGTCTTTATACTAATACATTCCAATCAATATGGCCCTAGAAGCTGTTAGAAAAGAATCAACTGCAGATTCTGAACTCACTCTCATAGGACAAAGCTGGCCATTGAAGAAATTATCTCAAGAATTCAGTTATGCCTGAGATCTAATATCTTTAAATTCCAAGGCCAAATATATAGACAAACAGAAGGTGTAGCAATGGCATGAATCACCAATATCCTCTATCCTAGCGGATATATTTATGGACATCTGGGATAATATAGCTCTGAACGCATTTAATCCTACTCTAAAAATAGGGTGGAGATATGTGGATAACAATCTCACAGTGTTAAAAACAGAACATACCATCTCAAGGTTCTTGACACATATAAACTCACTAGTCGAAGGAATAAAATTCACATTTAAATCGGAAAATGAACAAGAAGAATTCGCTGTGAAGTTAGATTGTAAAATAAAACGAATAGAAAGAAGCAAACTACACACTAGTGTTTATAAAGAGCCAACGCATTCCGCTAATAGATATTTAGACTTTAATTCGTCTCATCCGTTAACTGTCTGTGAAGACAGGATTAGTTAGGCGTGTCCAACAATCCGAGCAATAACTCTACTAAGTAGTGCATCAAAACACCTAAGCGATTAAATGAAAGAGATAGAAGAGGCGTCGATGTTAAATAACTCACTATCCTATAAAATTCACCAGAAAGATCAGTAAAGGTCAAAAGCAAAATAAAAAATAATAATGGTGAAACTAATAATAATGATAACATAAATAAGAAAGAATGTAAAGCATCTACAGTTTTACTATATAGGGAGGGATATCTGAGACCCTAAATGGGATTCTTAATAAAGCAGGAATTACGGTGGCATTCAAACCTACAAACTCACTCAGGGACAAGCTTTGTAGGCCGAAGGATCCTGTTGGTTGAACCAATTAGAAAAAATAATATAATTTACAAAATACCTTGAAATGACTGTGAGTGAGGTCAACTACATACGTCAAACTAGTAGAAGGGGAGTAATCAGATTGTGGGAACATAAGAATTTAGCTAAGTTAAGAATTGTTCACTCTGAGAAGATGAGGAATTTAGAAAAAGGTCAGCAATTGCACTGCCTACAGCAACACGCAACCACACAATAGGGTGGGAGAGGGTTAAGATTCTAACAAGTAATCTAGGTAGGTGGAGAGAGACAGAGGTTGATTACTGAATTCTTGTTCATCGAATCTGCACCCAACAAATGCAATAAAAATGACTCAATGCAAATACCAGAAATATGGGTGATTTTATTACCGCCAGTCCATTTGAATTCAAGCACATCACAATATTCTAACAGGTTACTTATTATGACTATAAAAACACTCGTCTTATTTCCCATCTGATTGTAATTGATCAATAACACTCATATTATTATTTCTGAATGTACATTATCCTATATTGATTTTTATTTAAATATCTAGTCACTTCCGCACATGTATATAAATGAAGTAAAAAATTGTATGAGTAACTTGATATGATTATGATTGGCGATAGTTTGTGGTTGAAACGTCATGAGTTAATATTACTGAACAACACTGTGTGATTTATCAAAATAAAATTTTATCCATAATGGCATAGTTATAATCTACCACACTGCCTAAGTTTTATACCTATGTCAAGTAACATCTTTGTTTAGATATGTTCACACTAATTTGTGACAAGTTTTATCACGGATTGATATCAGTTGGAGAACCATTGAAAACTAGGAGACACTGGAATTGAGTCACTGTCCAAGAAAAAAACCAAAATCACAAAATGTTAGAATTTACAATTCATGGGCTGATCATTGAGTCAGTCTGGTCCAAGTGCCTGAATTACCTACGAGCATGACTTGCAGTGCGAAAGTCCTGGGTTTGGACCCGTGAGGTAGGTGTGTACTGACGAAGTGTCTCAAAATAGGACGAAACGTCTGACAATCCAGTACTACCTGGTTTTCAATGAATCTCTAACTGATATCAATCCATAATCAAACATGAAACAAATAAAATCCCCATAAACAAACTGTTGAAACTTATTTATGAGTTTAACTACTTTAGAGTTGTATATATTGTAATAATTGTTTGCTTAACACTCATAACTGTCTAGGTGGTAGGTTGCTGAGGTAAACATAAACATTCATCATGAAAAGAACCTCTGCAGTGCGGTAGAGTATAATTCACTTATGCATAAAATTTATTTCGATAAAGTCTCACAGAGTCATACAGTAATATTCACTGATGACGTTTTGAACACAATTTACTGATCATAATCATATCAAGGTACTCAGACAAGT
Organism: Trichobilharzia regenti; assembly: GCA_944472135.2. Taxonomy (NCBI): domain Eukaryota; kingdom Metazoa; phylum Platyhelminthes; class Trematoda; order Strigeidida; family Schistosomatidae; genus Trichobilharzia; species Trichobilharzia regenti. Next base: position 32,385,060 of record OX235267.1, read on the forward strand.
TTCTAGCTTCCTTTACTAAATTCCATGAGTTCTCATCCCTTGACGTAATTGATAGTAGTATTTCCACTACTTCAGGTATGAGTGATGAGTCATTCTTATTGCATTTGTTGGGTGCAGATTCGATAAACAAGAATTCAGTAATCGACCTCTGTCTCTCTCCACCTACCTAGATTTCTTGTTAGAATCTTAACCCTCTCCCACCCTATTGTGTGGTTGCGTGTTGCTGTATGCAGTGCAATTGCTGACCTTTTTCTAAATTCCTCATCTTCTCAGAGTGAACAATTCTTAACTTAGCTAAATTCTTATGTTCCCACAATCTGATTACTCCCCTTCTACTAGTTTGACGTATGTAGTTGACCTCACTCACAGTCATTTCAAGGTATTTTGTAAATTATATTATTTTTTCTAATTGGTTCAACCAACAGGATCCTTCGGCCTACAAAGCTTGTCCCTGAGTGAGTTTGTAGGTTTGAATGCCACCGTAATCCCTGCTTTGTTAAGAATCCCACTTAGGGTCTCAGATATCCCTCCCTATATAGTAAAACTGTAGATGCTTTACATTCTTTCTTATTTATGTTATCATTATTATTAGTTTCACCATTATTATTTTTTATTTTGCTTTTGACCTTTACTGATCTTTCTAGTGAATTTTATAGGATAGTGAGTTATTTAACATCGACGCCTCTTCTATCTCTTTCATTTAATCGCTTAGGTGTTTTGATGTACTACTTAGTAGAGTTATTGCTCGGATTGTTGGACACGCCTAACTAATCCTGTCTTCACAGACAGTTAACGGATGAGACGAATTAAAGTCTAAATATCTATTAGCGGAATGCGTTGGCTCTTTATAAACACTAGTGTGTAGTTTGCTTCTTTCTATTCGTTTTATTTTACAATCTAACATCACAGCGAATTCTCCTTGTTCATTACCGATTCCAATGTGAATTTTATTCCTTCGACTAGTGAGTTTATATGTGTCAAGAACCTTGAGATGGTATGTTCTGTTTTTAACACTGTGAGAGTGTTATCCACATATCTCCACCCTATTTTTAGAGTAGGATTAAATGCGTTCAGAGCTATATTATCCCAGATGTCCATAAATATATCCGCTAGGATAGAGGATATTGGTGATCCATGCCATTGCTACACCTTCTGTTTGTCTATATATTTGGTCTTGGAATTTAAAGATATTACATCTGAGGCATAACTGAATTCCTGAGATAATTTCTTCAATGGCCAGCTTTGTCCTATGAGAGTGAGTTCAGAATCTGCAGTTGATTCTTTTCTAACAGCTTCTAGGGCCATATTGATTGGAATATATTAGTATAAAGACTAGTTATATCAGAACTAACCATTTTGTCATTATTCTCTGATTGAATGTCATTTAGTTTATTTTTCATCTCATATGAATTTGTTAGTCTAGACTTCGAAAGGTTTCTATGCTTGTATAATCATAATGTTTCTTACGTTAATAAGTGATTAAAGGAACAATTCATTACCGTTTAAATTAATGTTTTCTTTAGGATAAACTTTAAATCTACGCATATTAAATAAATTTTGAATGGATTGCATTCGATTTTTTTTCGTAAACTGAACGCTGCGCTGGTTAACCCTTTTTGGGTATTATTCAGTTTGCGATATCTATAATTGGAATTCAGGAGCTTTTTTCCACCCTATATGAGACTAGCCGATTGGATGTTCCTCTGGTCGTTGGTGATTCGTGGTGTTCCCAGCCAGACTTGGACCCAGAAACCATAGTTTTGAATGCCTGAGCATTTCATGTTATGTCACTCGGGCCTAAAAAGCAATGTTTTGTGAAACGAGTACCAGTAAAGTTAATTCTGTGTAATGTTGTGACGTTTGATGCTGTGAGTGCTGGATTCAATTATTAGTGGTCACAGCATCACTCACTCAGGATTTCAGGCACACCCAGATGTTGAGTCCCAAACGGACGAAACGTCCATCCGACGTTCTACTATTAGTGATTATCCTCCAAGCAACATCAATTTCGATCCTTAGGCATCATCGAAGCGTCCATACTAGAAGGTAACATATCAACACTGAGATCAAACTTTTAGATTAAAACAAAATCAACCATTCAACGCGAAATAAGAATTTTAACTTATTCAAATGGTTTCATATATATATATATATATATGTAGAAAATATTTGGCATTGAATAGGGAAAAATAAATTATCGGCGAAAGTCGAATTATTCGACTTCTCACTATTTTTTTTATAGTACACACCATCGATAAACAAATAACTTCAATGAAAAAAACAAACAATAAAATACATTTAAGACGTCTTAGAAAAAGGTCGAATAATAACAACTTTCAGTAGAGTTGTCCTATATGCCATTGTTTTGTGGAAATTCCATGCTCGCATGTTTATTTCTGCTTTCATCGCTAGGAAATACACTGGTTGACTGAATTTAGGAAAGCTTTCACCAAACCGTGTTACTTCATCTCTCCAGTTGCAGCGGAGAATAAGTGTTTTTTTTTACTGTGACTTGGATTTTCTATAGCTGTAGGATTGATTTTCCGAAATAGGTTCATTAGGTCCATGCTCAACCCTCCTGTCGTTTTCTAGGCTTAAGGCCAATTAGTAAACTAGTGGACTATTAATCTGGAATAAGGATGTATGCTGTTTTAACGGTTTAGCTATTTCCTTTCTCATTCTATCTCAGTGATTTACCTTAGTAAGTAATCTGTAATCAATCATTACAATAAATTCACTGATCCCGAATTTAACGAAGTTAAACGGAAATACAACAATTAGAACAACAACACCAAGATAAACAACAGAAAACGAACTACAGTTTTCCAGGTGTAATATGATGTACGTTTTATTCGTATGGACTGATTGATTGGTAATCATTTTGTTTTTAAAAGTTTTTGTGTTGATGATTGATAAAAAGTAATTTTGTCGATGTTGGTACATTTGATCAGGCGTAAAGCTTGCTTTTCCTACATGTTTACAGGATAATTATAGCATTTCTAATGTGTTTCTGGGTCCTATTTGCCGGATAGTTCGATCGCGGACCTATCGTTATCTTTCTAGCCAGCATCTTAAGTGCTAACGTCTTCAGTGTGAAGTGAGATTTATGAAATCTCTATGCGTGATATCTTTGTCACCTTTCGTGGCCTACACTGTGATTTGTTGTCCCCATGGGGTTCCTTACTAAAATCAATACAGGTCCCCGTAAGTGAAAAATATTGCACCCATAGAGAATTCTAAGAGCTCACTTCATATTGAAGTGATTGATGAAAGCGATATCCAAAAGAAATCTTAATTAGAGAAAATAACCATTTTTATTTAGATAATAAAACCAAAAGGAGAAGAACTGAAGCTCAGTAAGTTACTGATATCCTTAAATTCATGGATATCCGAATGGTACTCCGCTACAAAGTATTTGTGAATTCACCTTTTTGCAAAAGTAGTAAATAAATAAAACGGATCAGCTACTCTGAATGATGACTCATGAATGTTGATTACTTTGGTAGAAAAAAAATTGTATTCTGAAATCACACTGTAGCGGATTCATAACAATGTCAGTCCGAATGCACTCATCCTTGACGAAGTCTTTGTATATGGACAAATAGCTCACTTATCATTTGCCAAGCTGTATCGTTTCCCGTGAAGATGTGACACCCACCTCACCACTTTACAGCTGTGAGATAAGAACACTGGTATAAAAGGCTACAGACCTTTCACTGTAGAAAGTCTTCTTTCAGTTGCTGATGTTGGCTGGGTGGGGGGGGAGCGTTGGCACAAGAATGATAAGTAATAATGAGGTTAGAAGAAGAGTGTTAGGTGAGAAACGGGAATCGACCTATACAATTGTAAAACCTTATTGCTTGGGGTAGCTAGAACATGTGCTATACGTGATAAGCTGAATTTGAGTAAGACATGGGTAGGCTTCGTTCTGCACTCTCGTTAAACATTCTTTGTGTTAACGCCTTCCTTCTACTGATGTCAATTGATTGAAGACAACTGGCAATAATCCCTGGATAGAGATTCCGAGGTTTCTGTGGCTTGCCAGAAAACTCAAAAGAATACACTCCTTTAGAGATTCAAATCTCCTTCATTCATTGTTGAATTCAAGAAAGTTACCAGTGAAATACTCCTTGGATAATAGCTGAGTGCAACAATGACGCAGGTCCAAATCGCCAGAGAAAACACTATACGGACAAGTTCCATTAAACATGAATCCCAAGTCTATAGCCTACCCGCCTATCACCTTCCATTGTTTAGCATCAATCCAAGGTGGGTTATGATGCCCAGCCACGTATTTCGGCGACTGAACTGCAAGCTTACCCGCCGGCAATCAGTAACACTCTAAAATGTATCACCCTTTCTTATTGATTTCCTCGAAACTTTATCATCATCAACGATAAGAGAGAACAAAAATCATAATCATGTGTATGACTAATTTAAAACAAGCCTCATTATTCAATAGCTAATTCATTTAAATATTACACAAATTTACTTTTTGTTCAATATATCTGTCAAGTATATTCAAGTAATCATTACATTATTATTATTAGTATTATTATTATTATTGATTTCGGTGATATTGATTTAAAACACAATATAACCATTAAGATTTATCAATTGATAATTGAATTAGTGATAGGATAATCCACAGAAAACACGTGTTTACTATAAAAAAATAAAGATAAATGTAAACAGGCCCTCATATTTCATTATCACTATTCACATTTCTCTCAAAGAAAAGTAATCAAATAAACAAAACAAAGCAAAAAACTTTAAAATTTTTTTCACATTTCTGGTATTAAATACACATGATCAAGTATCCAATAGATTTTGGCGCCTAAAATGAAACATTTATCCGGAAAGAATAAACAAAATATAATGATAGCAACTACAACTGCTAACGGTGTGGAAGGTTAGTCGATATAAAAAAACGAGGATATGACGAGTATGATACTGATAGACTGGAATATTGTGTTGGTGGTCATCGCCTCGTGTGGCTGTCTATGCCTTGAAAACTGATTTCTTCTCAGGATGCCTGAAATGAAAATAGCTCAAGTGTTGGGTGATTGGAGAGCCCATAGAGAGGACAACGTTTTGAGGCCTGTTTATGCTGCTTTTATTTTGAGTTATGTCCATATTAAGAGCTTAAGTCTGACTATGCACTGCTGTAAAGTAAGTTGGGAAGTGAACTTCTCCAGATACCCTTTCCCGCCCCCAACGAATTCAGAGCCAAAGGACGGCAAAGATGGCTTGCTGATGCATCCCTATTCTTCAGTAGTATAACTTCGTTTACTTACCCCCCCCTCAACACAGTGTTGCGTACGACTTCAACTGCTTTTACTCTAACCTATATCCAAACAGCCTTTCTGATATGATGTAAGCCGTTTGGTCATTGGGATATGCAAGCATAACCATCAGGTCAAGAAGTAACTGGTGAGATATTCTTTGTCCCTGTTGAAGGTTAGATGGAACTTGGTGCACTTGAAAAATCTTAAGTGAGAAGGGATGAAAAATACTCTGTAGCCATTATGACTAATATCCGAGAAGTGGTCGACAGCTTACCAAGTAATTCGGAAGCTGGTGGTTCAAATCTTACCATGATTCAAGTTTACATTTTACCTCCATTCATCACCCTCATACACTGATAAAGTGTAACACTAACAAACAGTTTCTAAGTGAATAACTACTTTCTACATTACATGATGTGCATGCGTGAGTGCGCAAGGGTGTCGCACTAGAGTTGACCGTCAGGTTGTATTTCTAAACTCTGAACTAAATGACAGGTGTCTGGGTGATCACAAAGCCCAGGAGAAAAACCTCTCTCAGGTAGGACATACGCTGAAGATTTGTTGTTTTGGCTTGCAAAGTGGTCTTTTGATGATATTAGATAGTTGGAGGCAATCGGTAGGAAGCCTTGCCTAGACCTAGGTTTCGTGATAGTTGGAACTCGTCAGCTAGGCCTATCTGCAACTTTGAAGGAACTCATGTCCCTTCTGAGATTCGAACCCGCGTCACTCAGTGTCGCCTGCAGTCAGAGACGTTACCACTGAGCTATTCGGGCTCACGACTGACCTCCTGTAGGACTCTAGTGGATAATTTGATTGGACACTAGTAACTAGTGTGACGTGTCTAGTCCTTTCTTTGATGCAGACTGAATTCTATCAGTGAGGTTCGCAATGTAGCCACCAATGTGGACTAGACACGTCACACTAGTTACTAGTGTCCAATCGAACTATCCACTAGAGTCCTACAGGAGGTCAGTCGTGAGCCCGAATAGCTCAGTGGTAACGTCTCTGACTGCAGGCGACACTGAGTGACGCGGGTTCGAATCTCAGAAGGGACATGAGTTCCTTCAAAGTTGCAGATAGGCCTAGCTGACGAGTTCCAACTATCACGAAACCTAGGTCAAGGCAAGGCTTCCTGCCGATTGCCTCCAACTATGTGGACCGTGATGACGAGCTACCTAAGATGGTGGCCGCATTGCGAAACTTGACTGACTGATAGAATTCAGTCTGAGCCAAAGAAAGGACTAGACACGTCACACTAGTAACTAGTGTCCAATCAAAGATGGTCTTTTATTCTCGCTAGTGCTCAACTCCTGCTGCTTCATCTTAGATGCAAAGGACGGTTACTATACTTGTAGTCGAGTGTCTTGTAGGTCGTGAACATGCTGAAAACTGGTGGGGAATCACGAACCTATCTTTAGTATCCACACCAAGATTTCATCCGCTAGCCATTTTGTGGCTTTTAATTTGCATAAGTTTCCAATTTTCTCAGCTTTAGCGCTTTTGTTTGAATAGTGTTATTCTCACATACATTTTATATTGATTCATTTTCATGGGTAGGGAGCAAAACTCTAGTATTTCTAAGTTTTCCCATTTCAAGTCCCTACAAAGCTCTTCTCGTCTACAAGAAACTATTTTAATCCCTTTGAATATTGTCCATGGCTGCTCTGATTCTTTTTGTAAAGACTTCAATAAACCTCTCACATCTTCTCAAATGAAGTGCAAAGCAACTATGAAGATCTCCGTTTTGAAGTTTTGTCTGTGTTAATCAAAGTCCTTATTTAAAAATGGGAAATTTCATGTCATAATTCACTGCTAACTGATGCTTGATAGCATTTTGGGTAATTACTTCGTCCAGCAAATGGTTTTTCCTATTTTATATTTTAAGTCAGGTTATATATTGCTAAATTGTAAAGCAGGCAAGTAAACTAAGGTTTTAATGAGAGATACACTAAGACTAAAGAATAATTAATAAGAAAGGGGTAGTAGGGGTGATATAATCACTTGGTTAGACGTTGTCTAGCTAAGGCACAATAAATGTCCGTACGAACTTATAGTGCAAATGCCTATCGCCGCAGCCATGCAAAGTGGACAAATAGGCAGACCGTTGGTACCATTCAATAGGATGTGGTTGCTTTCGTTTTGTCCATTGAGTGGTCAATATCAAATAGACAAACAGTCAATACTGGCTTGATCACGAGATGAAATCATTTAGAGAACCATTGGCAAGCAAGGGACTACTGAACAGTCGTTCAGTTCAAGTATGCGGCTCTTCAGCAGTTTGCGACCACCTGGGTTCGCTCTCAAGGTCTTCCAATGACAAGGCAAGCTCGTAGACCACTCGGCTACTCAGACTCAATCCAATGTTTAATGTATTTCAACTGCTGCCAATTCGTGATATAGTGTAACTATCAGTCAGTGGCATAGGCAGGTTACCGTCCTCTTGCCTAACCTGGTGGATGCAGTGATTAAACCTGTAAACAATCAAATCTCTTCATACCAACATCTGAAAAAATTTAATACTGTCGGAAGATTACTCAACTTCATTTTCTGAAGTTACTATCAAAATACATGACCTTTTGGTCCAGTGGCCTAGTGAACAATTCTTTGACATTCAGAATGACAGGTGCTGGCTACAATAACATTGACTGTGGCTAAAGGCACACTCAACTGACGAGTCATAGAAAGGACAGAGAGCGCGTTCTGAATTACACTGCTAACCATCAACAACCAAAGAATTATGTTCATGAGATTAGTGCTCAGGAGAACAACCTCCAAGCTACAAGAATGAAAATGGTCAGTAGCCCTTCTTCCTTTTAAGTTGTAACAGGTGAAGTTTTTTAAACTAGTAACACCTTGGCGTCATACATCATGACAAGTCATTCTAACTGAACGCATAAATGCACAGATGTTAAACCTTAAGTCACTAACACCTGAGATATTTACCTAAATGAACAATAATAAGGATATACACTAGCTGAGATATACTCACATCGTAACATTAGACAACTAATATAAGTCGAAGGAAAAGATTGAAGCAGTTTATTTTTCACAACAAATGATTGTACACAGCATGAAAATGTGTTTGTGTGTGTGTGTGTGCAACAGTTTCCTACGCTATGTCATTCCAATAATCTCAGAGATAATGTTCAACTAACAATGTTGAAGGTAATTGGAATTTTCAATCTATTCGCATTAAATCTTCTCAAAGTGATAATACTGCTTTAATCCCTATCACAAAAATAAAACTGATTTTGACGTGTGTCGTTTTTAAAAAGCTGAACAACGTTTTGCATAATTCAATATTCAACGTTTTTCTCTTTTTCTTCCCGCATTTTTACCTTACGTTCTCTTTTCTCGCTCTAATCTGAAGTGATAATCCTTGGTGATAAAATTTTCGATTCATGAAAACTTCATTCATCTTTAAAAAAAGACACACCATAACAAATCTTCGAGTTTTGAGTGGAAGCCTTGAAGTTTTAGCAGCAGTAGTGCGGTGTTGCTTTAATGGGTGGGGATGAGTTGGGTGGGGCTGCTATCCCTACGTCCAACCTTCCCTCCTTTTTGGGCTTCCTACGGCTTTGTCAAGGCTTAGGAATTAAACAATGGCAATTTTTGGCGTAGCCAGAGAGCATTCTGCAACTGAACCATCAGCTTGAGTCGTATAAACGACTCCCATTTATTCCACAACACCTCAGAATTGTCTTTAAGGCTTAAGGCTAACCAAGATGTAGGAGTTCTTCAGCTAGGGGTTGAATCTAGACCTCCTGAGTGGCCCACGAGCCTTCCACCACTGAATCACCAGTTCTACGTATGCAAATGAGTTCCATTTGTTCCACAGCTCCTTCGAATTATCTCTAAGGTGGCATTATGATTATTATTGGGACTTTTGTTATTTCAATATAGAAAAAATCTCCATTTAGACATTTAGAAAGCAGAAAGATTGAGCGAAGAAGTATTTACTTTTCAATTGGATCCTCATCTCACTGTGGCTCTACTCTAAAATACACGTATAGCATTTTTATTACAATACGCAACAATTTACCAATCAAGTGGCGATATGTTTGTTGACAATAATTACTCATTGTCAATATGTCAATGGGTTGATTATTAAAGAAGAAAATTAATATATAATTAAAAGGTGGAAATGGTTACAACAAGTGGATTGCATAATGCATAACTTTGGGAAAATGAAGAGCAATTAAGGAATAGGGGTGTGCACAGGCTGATTAAGTAACAGATTGTTAAAGAAAATAAAACGATTTAGACAATGAGAACTTATAACTGAGGATGAAGTGGTCCTAAGAATAAAATAATTTTACTAGGATAACATGTAATTAAAGAATAAGTAGTCAGAAAAATAATTATAAATACGATTTTCATCATGAGCTGACATTAGTTAGAGAACCATTGGAAAACCTGAGAGTACTGGACAAATTTTGCAGGCCGACCACAGACATCAGGTGTGCGTCGGTGCGGGCTCGAACCCCGGACCATGTGCATGGTCGGCGAGAGTCCTACCCACTGTGCCATCGACATAGAAGAGGCAAATTTACTAGTATTAATTATGCCAGCAGCATTAATGGTTGCAGTGGTGTAATGGTAAGGCAGGATGATGTTTCTAATAGCAGAATCTTTTTATTTTTAGTTAGATGGTGTACGGTGATTACAAAATATAAGGACCGCACGTGGAGACTTTATTCTGTAAAGGCTGTTCGTATTCCTCTTCTTTCAGCTGCATTTCATGCTCTCTACACTGCTTCACAATTACCGATATTCCTCTTCTTTATGACTTTTTCCGTCACCCCAGAGTCAAGACTATTGTATACAGTGTGGTCATTATAATACTTACCAATTTTTGTCAACAACGCATGCCACAGTGGTATCGATAGTACTGGCAGTGATAAGACTTCAGACTTTAACAATGAAAAATATTCGGAAATTTGAAAGAAGTTTTGATGTAACTAAATTAATTTGAGCTAGGCGGTTCTCAGTGGCTTCCTGTACAACATACTCAGCACTTCACACTGAAGGTAGATCTGAACCAGTTGTCTAGAAGAACAGTGATAGTTTTACAATGAATTTGTCAGGCTCAGAGAGCACAACCATACCAGAAACGTCCACTTTAGCTTCATATAGTCCTCATTAACTCATACTGATACAAAAATGAAAGAAGTGTAAAGACAATGAACACAAAATGCTAATCAATAAAAACCCGTAACATAAGTCTTCCGCTTGTTGAAACTTACCAAAGGAACTCATAAAACACTCAGAGATGATCAGTGTCGTTGATTCATACAATTTGCTCAGTGGTAGTTCTTCTCTTCAAAGTACTGAATAACATGGGTCCGAATTTTCAGTGGGGCAGCATCCCTTCAATTGGATGTTAAAGATGCTCTTCGGTGTTAAGCACCTCCAATCATTTTAGACGTTCTGATGCTCATTAACACGTAGAGGTGTCATACCAGTCAATTTTTGACTGCACTACACACCTGTTGGGTGGTTTAGACAGCTACAATGACTGTTAACAACCAACCACCTTTACCTATATCACGACAGCTCATATATCCAGTGGAAATTCATTGCAGTACTTACAACAGTATCGTTCTAAGTCATCGAGTAAATAGCGAATATGAAGACCTATCAAAATCCAACATACACCTGAGTAGATTAACCTAAGTTAGACTGACAGTGTTCCGATGCGGTTTTATCAGTTACTGCAAAAATAAAACAGAACATTATCAGTCAAAAAAAGAATGGTAAAACTTAAACTGTAGAATAATTTTCAGCTTTTTTTGCCAAAAACATCATTAGGTTTGATAATAAATAATTTTGTGCTTAAGGCGAATAACATTAAAATGAAGTTTTGTCTCAATTTCTCCAATTTTTATGCACATCAACTAAATTTCAGCTGAGATCACACTTTTCGATCGCCATGTATATTTTATGGAAAGAAATAGATGCCCTTATATTTAATTTTACTTGATTGTTTATGTATATTCTAGGAAGTGATGATATTATGTCGATGTGAAAGGAACAGATTGCACTAACTGTCTATTATCTGAATATTTACCATAATAGACACATCATATATATATATATATATATGTATATTGTTGACTGGAGGTGTAATTTTGATTTTAGTATTGACGTAATCTGTATAAATGTTTATAATGGACCTTTACAGCATCAAAAATACGATCACGACTACACTTAAATCAACTTCCAACTAGCCTCCGAGTATTTTGAACGCTTTAGAAATTGTCTTGACAAGCGCATGTTCGAATAGGTTATGACGTCATTTTACACCTTCCACTCACAAGGTCAATACTCATATTCTTAGAGTTTTTAGCTCAAAAAACCTTTTCCGTATGACCACCTCAACCTTTATTCGATTTTAATATATTGCTTTTTTCAAGTACACTTCTAAATATTCTAGTCCTTTTGATATTCGTTTCGTCAACAATACTTACAGGTTAGGTGAGCTATGGATTAAGTGGGTACTGGAGTATATCAGGTTCAGTAGGTTCTGTTAAATGTTGCGCAATATAATAACACATCCAGTCCCGTATATTACATATTCATGACCTAACATGACTACTATATAGCTGTTGATTTTGATAACCCGACATTCGTGTAAGCGTTAGTGGTTTCTCGCTACTCATTATACTTAGTAGTATGTACCACCGAAGTACTTTGTATGCTCTCTTGATGGCAAATTAGTGTTTTCAAGTAGATCCTATATTGTAAGCCAAATATTAATGGATGTTTCCATTCAGCTGAGTTATCGTACTAATTGTTATTATTATTGTCTGCTTCAGTTTCTCGAGGAACATAGGGATTCAGTCTCACGTCTCCACTGCTTTTGGTTTTCCACCAACGTTTTCACCTGACTCCACGTCTGCCAACATGCTTTCGTCTCCTCCGCTCATGACCTCCTCCTCCACGTCACCCTCTCACTGACGACCGACTCGCCACTCCCCATTCGGGATCCACTTGAGCGATGGCCTGGCATGTGATGTCACGTGGTGGTTTGTCTTCTCAGAGTATGACCAATCCACCTCCATTTCTTCCTGTGCACTAGTTGCACTATTGGTTTCTTCTGGGTTGGTTCATTCCCACAGAACCCTGGTGCTGATATTTTCTGGCCAGCCATCTGATCTTGTGTAGTATTGAGCAAAGACAGCTGTTGATGAGGATCTGTAGTTTGTATGAAGTGGCGTTCGTGATGCGCCAACTCTCTGATCCGTATAGTGAGTAGCACTGGCTTAAGATCGGATCCTATTTTCATTTTCATGCTGAGTGTTGTTGACCTTCACACAGACTTGAGAGTAATGAAAGCTTGCATTGCTTTCCCAATCCTCGTTTCGATATGCTCATTAGTTCCGTCCACCTGTAGTTGCAATGGTGCTTTCTCAAGAAGGTAGGTATAGGAGGTTGCTTCTTTCAGATTTGTCCCATTTATGCTGATTGTTATCTATTGTTGTTGCTGTCGCTGTTGGCCAGGAATCTTCATCACCTCTGTTCTCTCTATGTTCACCTGAAGTCCAATCTTTGATTCTATTTCTGCCGACTTCTTGATTTTCATCTCATGCATATCTTCCATTTTGTGAGAAATCAAACATATGTCATCCGTGAAGTTCAGATCCTCTAATTGTTTTTATGTTGGTCCATTATATGCCTATCTCCTCGTTGCCCGGCCCGCTATCTGTCGCACTGTCCAGTCTGCTGATACCAAGAAATTAATGAAGTTATCAGGCAACCAGTCAGCGTTGTTTTATTCCCGTCTTCACTTCGAAGTATTCCGTGAGTTTCCCATCGTGGATCACTTGACATGCAGCCTTATCTTACACCTGTTGTATGAGATGTATAATTGTCGGCGGCACATCGTAGTAGCGAAGTAGTTTCCAAATCACCTGGGTTATCAGTGGTAAAAATGTGATAACATGTTTAAAAAGCGTTATTCCAAGTAGCTGGCCATAATTCAACTACTTCTGGTCCTCTTATTTCCAATATAACTGGCTACATTTCATACATCCTCTCAGTCTCAAACGATTGAAATGGCTGTTCAGTGTTTAGATTACTCCGAACAGGCTAGGAAACGCTACTGGTTGATTTGAGTGGATTTCAGCTACTAATATCAATCAATCAGTAGTGCATCCGCCCAAAGAAAACCAACATATTTCATGACTTTAAGAATAAAACGAATGTTTGTAAAGTATTCAACAGCAAGTAATATGATATTCATTATAAGGAATGAGCACTGTTCATAAAAGCATGCAGTCAGTACTGACCAAAAATCCTTCGTACGATTCTCCTCATTAAGAAGCTTGAAATAAGCAAGAACAACAAATATGGTAGGTCAGTATGCACTCATGTATCTCGACGTCATTGGGGTTAGCATAAAACTTTGAGAACGCAGTATTCATTGGGACAGCACCTTCAGGTAGATATTATCAATATCCTCTTGGGTTCCGTGTGGAAAACAAGACTTCAACAGAGCATTTGCATTTTATCCTGGTCTCTGAAGTTTTCTTAAGCTGCTCGTACAATTGCCCATAATCTCTCATCTACTCCTTGTACGATTTCCTCCAAGTAACACTTAGATCCATGTACATCTCATAGTTTTTCACTAGAGTTCCACTCGATGGCCTTACGTGTGACGTTACTCAATGGTCTCCTCATCGTGTTTGCGTTCCATCTTCTTTTGCTTCCGAATATTTGATGACTGATTAGTTCCCATAGTTTTTTGTTTGCAAATTCTTTCTCGTTAGCCATCTGATCTTCACTATGTAGCCAGAGAAAGTAACAGTTGATAAGAGTCTTCAGCTTGTTGAAAAAGTTTTTTGTGACACGACCATCTAGTTTCTGGCACATTTAGAAGAAGGGAATTATATTGGTGTTGAAAATCCGGATTTCGCTTTTTATCCAGAGTGGAAAAAGTTGCCCAACCGATTTCAGAGCAACAAAAACCTGTCTTTCCTCTCAAATTCTGGTTTTGACATCTTGTCTGAAGTAGAAACGATGCCTCCAAGATAAGTGAAGGAAGCGAACCTTTTCAAATTTCTTCCTTTGTTAGTGACTGGTGCTTGTTGTGGTTGTTGTTGGTTGTATTCACCAATCGGGTACATATATATATTCCATCTTAAATGAAATAATATATCCAAGAATTTTCTTATCTTTATGAGTTTCTAGTGGTATATGGGATTTCAAGCATTGAGCTTCATATTCCCTGTATTTTTAAGGGGTGCGGTTGCTAACCGCAAGCCCGACATTCGCTCTCTTCTACGCTTAATATTGGTTGATAAACTGGGCGAGGTTTAGGACTTCATCGGCCAGGAATAGAACGTGGATATCCCGCGTGGCTGGAGAGTATTCTACTACTGAGCCACTTTGTGCGTCGGTGGCACAGCGGTTATGACTCTCGCCAATCATGCACATGGCCCGGAGTTCTATCCTCTGCCGACGCACACCTGATATCTACGGTCGGCCTGCAAAATTTAGGCTACCGACATTACATGCTGAAAATTTCATACCTGTACAAAAAAAACGGTGTGGAATCAAGCTGTAATAAAAAATAATAACTCATTATCTAGCTTACGTGAACATCTTAAAGTGTTTGATGAATATTTAGAAATGAAGTATGGAATACATGGCTGGTTTTCAATTACGACTGAATTATTTGCATCTTTATTACATGTATAATCGAAACTATCTGTGTGCTTGATATTTCTGTCAAAAATTTACTGGTAACTCGTGCTTCCTAGTTTAGGTGAATCTGATTTATGCTGGAAGGATATATCTTAGTAGTAAGTGTGTTGATCAGAAATAAATGATCAGATTTCAGTCATATGCATGAGCACGGGAAGCATTAGCAATTACTTATCTATTATTGATTAGTGAATAATATTTACGATCTCTGTAGTGATATCTAGTCACCCCAGTCCTGCTGAGGTCCAAGATTTCATACAACACACTTCATCTTGGTTAGATGAAGCCATTTTCACATAATCATTAGTCAGAAGGAGTATGATTCAATCATTTTTATCCGGAATTTTTTGTGAATTACCGGCATAACGCTAAGTAAAACGTGTTCTTATCATTCAAAATTCTTAATTTTTGAAGAAATGGATACGTTCACAAAAGTTTAAGGCTACTCAACTAAAATTGCCTACACATTTGAACTGATGATTTGATTAAATACATGAGATGAACAGATGTTATTCGAACACAGTTGGTTGGAACAAAACTTTCATTTAACATGCTACGAGTTAAACATTGTATTATGCGACCCAGCTGCTCCAGTTGAAGCAGGTAGAACGGGACTGTAACACGAGATATAATAACTGTAATTTTAAGTCTTAAACCAATGGCCTATATCTCCATTGAGTGGTGTGAAGGTAAAATGCTTGGAAAGAGTA
Organism: Trichobilharzia regenti; assembly: GCA_944472135.2. Classification (NCBI taxonomy): domain Eukaryota; kingdom Metazoa; phylum Platyhelminthes; class Trematoda; order Strigeidida; family Schistosomatidae; genus Trichobilharzia; species Trichobilharzia regenti. The sequence goes on from OX235267.1 coordinate 32,400,766, forward strand.
AGTTCTCCTCAGTTTGGATTCATCATAAATGCATGCATAGAAGATCCAGAGCAGGTAATTGTTTCTTAAAGAAATATTTCCTGTCCTGTGCGTCGGTGGCACAGTGGTTAAGACTCTAAGCCAACCATGCACATGGTCAGGGGTTCAATCCTCTGCCAACGCACACCTAATATCTATGGTCGGCCCGCAAAATTTAGGCTACCGATATTACATGCTGAAAATTCCATGCCTGTACCAAAAAATACGGTGTAGAATCAAGTTGAAATCAAAAGAATAAATAAAAAAAATTATTAAAAATGATTCTTCCACAAAGCTATTTTAGATGGACAATCTTTGAACTGAAATGATCGGTCTCAGGTTGACAAGTCGGCTCCTTGTCCAGATGCTTCGGAAATGTTTGAGCATGTAATTAGAGGTTAATTGATAGATGGTGTCTAGCAGTGGAATCCAGGATAAGGCGCATTTCGTATCATTCAGGATTGGGCTACTCGATATACCTGAATTCCTCGGTGGGAATATCATCACCCACCGCGGAATGCAAGCACATCATGATGAACAGTCTCCAATAGGATGAAACTGGCATCCTGGATTCCACTGCTAGTCACCATCCACCAATTAATGGACAATCTTTAAGTTTATTTCGCAGATGATTTCTGGAGAATATATCAGAAAAAACTACTCCTCCTCATGGGACAATCCTACCAGAACAAGTTGATTTAATTTGTAAGAAGAGGGTGGACAGTTGAGATAATTAGATGGATTCAAATCGCGAAGTAGTTCAAGTGAATGAATAGTCTTATTTTAGTAGGTTCTGAAGCGCTTTCTGTTCAGACAATGAGGTAATAGTGGTCACCAAGAAATGTAAAATATTTATCAGAAACATGATCAGAATAAAGGTTTCTAGATCTTAAAATAACCCAGCTTAGATAAAGTACATACCTTATACCTAGCAAAGTACAAAACAAAATCTGATGGGAATATTTAAGGATATTATAAATGGTATTAAATACAATAACTGAATATTGAGCAATACCTTTCTTTTATCTTTGTTATAACATACCAAACACAATTCACACTAACCAACCCGTAAATTTTAAACAAATCTAAGTAGAAAGACTAAAGTAAAAGAAGTATGAAAGGATATGAATATGAGATTCGCATAAGAGGTGGCTTATGATTACGATTTGGTTTCAATATTTTCACACCAATTTGGTTTTCTGTCTATCGCTCATTACACTGGTTAGAACTATGATGACTGGTGATGACATTAACCCAGTTATCAGAGGGATTTCTGTATTCATTTTATGTTCGTAATAGAACAGTAAACTTAATGAATTTCGGATTTGATCAAGAGATGACGTCAGTCAGAGAACCTTCGGTGGCACAGTGGTTAGGACTCTCGCCGACCACGCACATGGTCCGGGGTTCGAGCCCACGCCGGCGCACACCTGATATCTATGGTCGGCCTGCAAAATTTGGGCTTCCGATATCCATGCTGAAAATTCCATACTTGTTTCAAAAATACAGTGTGGAATCAAGCTGTAAATCGAAAAAATAACCAGATTTGGATTAAGGGACATCTGTTTCGTCTCACTTCTGTATTCTTCAGCAACACACGCTCACTGGAATAGGAAGGTAGGAATTTCCGTTTACATGGCGAGCTGGTAAACAATTCAGCTACTGCAGGCCGACCCAACGGCCTTTGAATTCCAACTTCCGCTAATTCGTGATATATGTAGCGTGACCGCTAGCCAGTGTCATAGGCGGGTAACTTATCCTTCACCTGAAGACTATCAGAGTAGGACGAAACAGATGCCCGGTATTGGCAGATTTTCCAATTGTTGTGTAACTGATGTCAAGTCGTGATCAAACCTCTGACCAATCAAATCCCTTCAAACTAACACTTGATAAATAAAATGCTGTCAATCGATCATTGAGCAACAAAAGGTGGAAATGTCTTACAGGTCAAGTTCAGATAGATAAAGAGCCATGGAAGTGGGAAATTAAAAACTGAGATTATAATAAATTATGCTTCAGTTAAGTCGTTATAGTAGAAAACTAGTTACTAGAGAGGGAACCTGAAAGTGATAATAACTGCAAAATGAACAACAATAATAATATGAACGCTACTCACAACACCTAAGCCTAATCGAGTCATGAATAATAATGATCAGAGAAGGGATAAGATTGAATAGTAATAATAACAGTTAAGAAGTAAAAAAGATGACCATGCTCCTTATCTAGAGATTGGGTTTATAAACTACAGATGCTCAAGCCCCGGCAACCGTTTGTTGATAACAGTGAATGCCTTGACAGCTTTATTATCGAAATGCCAGGTACCTTAGCTTCAGTTTTCTTTACAACTAATCGGACAAATGCTCCATCATGTGAGTAGACAATCGCCTTTGTTGACAATCTATACATCTGCTTCGATAAATACACTCAAATTGATATACACAGTTAAGCGTATCGAAGATTATCCACTTGTCTTTCATAGATTATCGTAGCGCCTGTTTTATGGTATTGAGGAATACATACTTTACTGCATAATAGATCCATCTAAAAGCTTTACTAAGTCTTCGTCCAACTAGTTCTTGTGAATCATCTACTTTAAGTGGCGAATGATATATACAGCCTATTTGTGAAATGGTTCACATAGTTTTACTGGCTATTATTTCCTCAAGGCACCTATGGATAAAACTGTCAGAACATCCATTCTTAGATTTAAAAAACCTTCAGGGTCTTGACTGAACTTTCAAAATAGATTTTCCATCCTCCATTGAACAATATTCTAAAGAGAGTTTTTATGGTGAATGGAAGTGAAGCAGATAACGTGTATCTGCTGCCCCGTCAATAAGGAATTCCTAACTCTTCTTGCTTTCTATTTTCATTTTCATGTGAAAATGGCATAGGTTGAATTTCATCAATACCATTTCTCCACCTCCGATTTATTTCACCTGAAATCTCGATGAATTTATTAATTCCTGCCCTATTGTGACAAATTTTCATGTTTATTCTATATTACACACAGGCAGTTATTTGGATGTTGTTGTGTTCTCTGAGCTGGATAGTTAATTTGCGAAGCTTTCACCGCCCTACTAGGCGACATCTTCAGCGAATACTTCAATTTGTTGAAGTGAGCTCTCAGATTTCTTCATGAGTTTGCAAACCATCTCTCCTGTTGACCATGGACGTGATTGGTTGTTTTTGTGTGTTTTCACACCTTCTAGGCGGCTACTTGTATCGAAACTGATTGTTTCTTTGACTTGAACTTTGACCCTTTGTGTGTGAGGTTTCTTTCTTATCGGTGGATAAATTTTGTCTATTTCAATGTGTTTATTGATTGATGATTCAGTGGAATACCAGGCAGGCTTCTAAAAATTTTCTAGCATTCTAGCTAGTGATATTACTACATACCAGGTGAGATGAGTAATAAACTCGTGGAAAAATCTAAAAGTTCACTTCAAATTGAAGTATGTGCTGAAGATATCGTCTATTAGGGCGATGAAAGCTTCACAAGTTAGCTATCCAGCTTAGAGAACACAACGACATCAAGATCATCCTCCTGAGCTACAAATCTTCGGCACCATATCTACAGGCAGTAAAACAAGCATAACATTAATTGTGTCCCGTCAGCTTTATTGATTTTTAGTTTTTGAATATCCAGACCATATCATCGAGCAGAATACGTATCGTTAAATAGATAATTATGATTTTCACTGATTTAGTAAATGGTATATACAATAACCAACATCTGTTGAAGAAACACGATGGATTAACCAATTTACACGTGATTTGAAGTCACGTATGAGTGCGCCAGTCATTGTGTTAAATGATGTAATTCTGTGTTATTAGAGAGGTTGACGATATTAACTATTCCGGTGACAACAGCTTAAATGAAGAATTGAATTTTTGACTTTCCCGTCGATTGATTGGACCGAAGTGCTCGGTCTCAGGTTGACATGTCGGCTTCTTGAGCAGATGCTTCGACGATGTCTGGGGATTTGATTTGTATACAATTGGTGGATGGTGGCTAGCAGTGGAATCCAGGATGCACATTTCGTCCTATTTGTGACTCGTCATCTGGATGTACCTGCATTTCTCAGTGAGTGATGATGTCTCCACCGAGGCTCAAACCCAGTGCCTAGAGTTTCAAACGTTTGTTGTTTCAAACGCTTTGGCGTTTGAAACTATGGGTACTGGGTTCGAGCTTCGGTGGGAACATCATCACTCACTGAGAAATGCAGGTACATCCAGATGACGAGTCACAAATAGGACGAAATGCGCATCCTGGATTCCACTGCTAGCCACCATCCACCAATTGTATACAAGCTTAAATGAAGCATTATTATTATTGTTCACTTGGGTTCCAAGTGGAACACAGGGCTTCATCAGCACATCTCCACTTTGTTTTATTCTATACGGTCTTTTTTTACCTAGTCCCAAGATTGACCATAGTCTCTCACCTCCTCCTCATAATAACTTCTCCACTTCACCCTCGCGTCCACATGCAACTCGTTGTTTACCATTCATGTTCCACTCGTGGTAATGTCAAGCGCCCGATTTCATTCAACCGTCTTCCCGGTAATTATCTGATCCATGTTCATTTTATTCGGCACATGTGTTGAGCAATAAGAACTGACAAGTTCGTTCACCGAGTTTCCAGTTGCTAATCCTTTCTGGTTAGCTATCTGATCTTCACTATTATACCAGGGAAGCCAACTGCTGGTAAGGATTCTAGTAGCCTGTTGAAAATACTTTTTGTGAAGTGCTAGGTTTATGACCCATATGGAAGGACTGAATGACTTAACACTCTAGTGTTAAAGATCAGAATTCACTTATTCATGCTTAGTGTAAAAAATTTGCAGACTGGTTTCAGAGCGATGATTGTCTGCTTTGCATTTTCGATGCTTGCTTCGATATCCTCAAATACGGTATGAATCATGTGAAATATTTCTGCAATATAGCCCTATTATACATTGATTTTGTTGAAAAGTAACCGATATCCCACTGTTTCTCCGGGGTGGCTGATGTGTAGGTCATCGTGTTTTCATCCCTCTCAAAAAGGCATCATTAAAGAGGATATCGATTTTACTAGAGAACTTTTCGGTATTCGCTTCTGAATCACTTTCACGATCTACTGATTGTTTTTAACTCTACTCATTTTCTATCCATCCATGAAACTAATCAGTGTTTCGTGACTAACATTCACTTACTTAGAGTTTCATGTGCTGGATGAGAAAGTTTTTCCATGTTTCAGACCATGAGGTCTTATGATAATATCCAGTTGCGTAGACTGAAGCAGATGGGACTCACTAGCTAAGAGCTAAGCGGCTTTTTATTCCGTCACTTTCCCAGTGGAACATAGGACTTCAAGCTAGTGGCTTGAAGTTTCTGTAGCAGTGGTGTTTATTTTAACAGTATGGGGTTGTTAGCCTCATGCTCAACCTTTTCTCTTTACCAGCTTTATTTCTGGCTTAGTGAGGTAAAGCAGTGCGTTGTCGGACGGGGATCGAGCCCCGGACCATGTGGATGGTCTGCAAGCGTTCTAAACTTTGTGCCACCAACGCATTTGGTGGTACACCACCGGGCCAAGTGGTTAAGTCGATAAACTGTTTCTCCATAGTTTAATGTACATACATAATATTTATATGTTATCATACCTAATATGATGATATTTATGTCTAGTAGTTACATTCGTTTGTTGCTGAAAGTGATGCACTTCAACTTGATTTCTTATGTCGATTGTTTTTACATTTTGTTTATAGTGTTCGTAAACTGCTTAAAGTTGCAATTATGGAGAATGATTTCATGAATCATATTGCATCGACTCAGTTAACTGAACTTATTGATTGTATGTACAGTATCGACTTCACAACTGATGAAATGATTATCAATGAGGGGGATTTTGGTTCATTGGTGTATGTTTTAGCAGGTGAGTTGAATTTGTTTGTTGTTATTGTTATTGTTTTCCTTCATTGTTATGCGTAATTATCATAAATGATTTGTAAATATTTACTTATACTATGCTGGTGTGCGTGTGTGTGTGTGTTTACAAAAACTACAGGAACATACTGTTTAAGTTGTTGAAACAATGAAATAAGAACAAATAGTTCAGCGGAGAGTCCCTCTTCGGTGAATTTACTCACTTATTTGTACAGTCGCGTTCATATATAACCATTTCTGTGTATGTGTGTGTGTACATTGGGTTTGTCATGCAAAAATAAAAATTAGTAAGAGTTATTGTTGCCGTCATCAAAATTTTTCAAAAATATGTGATGAATAGTCAAATTGTAACTAGGGGAATGAAGACTGGTAAGTATTGACAAGGGTTGCGTAATATGCATGATGTTAATGAAGGATCACGAAGACAAGTGTCCAAGACAAATTATATAGTAGGTGAAAACAATAAATAAAAGGTTAGTTTAAAAATAGTGGTGTTACAAAAATGTCCTATGAAAAATACACAAGATAGTATTGATAACAAAATAGTTGAATTTGGAATAACATCTCTAGTTAGAAGGATGGGATGGAGAATTCTGTTCTCAGTACATTAATCAGGGTTCTCCATTCGAATCCTGAAGGCCTTGGCAATGCCAGGTATACAGAAGCTTACTGTTTTCGGGAGGCTTCTTCAAACTGTATAGATGACTTTGAATGAATCCGCCTTACATATTGAGTGACCAGTATTGAAGATATGTCCTATTATAGCACTCCTTATTGACCTATAGTTCCCTTTTCGTAGCCAAGTAGGTTAAAGTTCTTTGACTCTTCTAGATAAGACACTCATTGAACGACCAATATATCTTGCTCCACATCAGCAATTGAACTTGTAGATATACATAAAAGTGGTCAGATGGGATAATACCAGTCGTAATGTGTCAGCAAAGAATTTTGTTTTCAGGGCGTTAGATATTCTCTTCTTCAAGTTGTCATCCAGAAGATCACCTGTGAACAACACGTTCAGCAAAGCATCTTCTTCTTCTTTATTGGTTAAGACAACAATAAACATCCTTATTTTCAGATAAGTGGTTAAGGATAGTTAAGTCATCCAGGTTCGATTTTTCGCCGGCACACTTTTCTAAGCCCTCCTTGCTGATAGTAAGCTCAGAAAAAGTGGCAGGTTGAATGTGAGGCCACCAGTCCTACTGCATAAAAACAAAGTTATTGCTACTGAAAATTCATAGCTGTAAGTTATTTGTCCCACCCAGAACATAAAGGAGTACGTGATAATTTCTTACACCGAATTCATGCTTTTTAACACACTTTAAGGCAAAACGTTTGACATAAAACATCTAATTGATAAATTGTAAGCGTAAACTGGATTATTGGATAGTCTTTTTAGTTGAAATGAGTAGCTAAATACTACTATGTTTAAAACCATTGGTCTCCGAGTTATGCAAGTAAAAATCAGCCCATTTCTTAGTAGATCTCTATTTGATGTCAGTCTTTGACGATATCTGCCTTTAAATCTGTCATAACATCAAATGATTCCACTTCTCATTGGTCACTGACTAGGCGATGGACTGCCTAGAAGCTATGACTGATGGGGTCAGTCATATGAATTGTCAAGACAGACACTCATCGATGAAATCAGTTCATAAACTCTCTGTTGAATTCTTAGTGGTAATGTATTCGTCCTATGATTGAATGGCTCCAGCTTCAATTTTCGTTAGGATCTTCAATACATACAAATGAAGAGACTCAAAGTAGGCTCCTTGGCAGTAAACTGGACAAGAATCTGTCTGCCTAAATATTGACCTCAACTAAAATGAAAAGGAGAGCTAACCGCAAGTGCTGTTACAAATAAACAATGATTTGTATGGCGAAAATGATTGTTAGTAAGATTTCCCTGTCATCCTAGTTATCTTAGTAAATTGAAGAACGGAAGACCATTTCATTGAGAGTTTGTGTTGCTTATCTTGTGATGACCCACCGAATTTATCTTCTTCATTAACACCTTGAAAACGAAATATTTATGAATCTTTATTATATGTTCATTAGCCTATATATTTCGATAATTTCCACGACCCAAAATCAGTCTACCCCCACTCACCACTCAGCATATATGATGAGAAGTGAAGTTTGACCACGAACCGACAGCAATGGAGAACTGCTGAAGACTAGAGAGTATCGGATAGTTATGTCACCCTATTTTGGAAATGCCGGTCAGTATGAACCCGGGACCTTCAGGCGGTGACGCCAGCCTGGTTAGTTGGCTGTGAGAACAGGTACTCAACTATGCTATTCGCAGGAGGTGGACTGAAGTCTGAAACCGAAGGCGGGGCACTAATAGGTTAAAGGTCAACGAGTTCACCTTATAACTCATGAGTTCAATCCCTGCTAAATGCATTGGCGCCTACTGTTGAAGAGTCGCGACCTTGAAGGATGAAACAGCCATTCACTTCCGCCTGGCTTTCACTAGATTTCTAGCTTACGTTAATTCGTGATTATTCTTGAGAAATCAATCAATTGTCTGTAAATAAACACTTCAGAATGCTTAAAAGTTTCCCAGTCAGTAGTTAGCAATCTAGTGAAACCTGGCCGGTAGTGCGTTACTTTAAAGAATGCAGTACGTAGACAAAAACGATACATGGCGGATACTTGTTTCTAAGATAAACGTAGAGAGAAGTATAGTTTATTGTTTTTTTTTTTTTTGTAAATCAAAGCGCCTAGACTAAAAATGGGGTCGAAATAAGCAGAACAATCATGTTAACACAACTATTATACACAACATGACCTTATGTTTACCAAGAACGGACAGGCAAAGACAGATAAGCATCACGAGGTTATTTTATTAATTAAACAAAACTGGAACAACTAAGTTCATGATTGACTTTCTTTCTGATTCTAAATTCACATGTCTTCACTTAATTTAGCACAGCTTCTCAGATCATGAACTTACTTGATTAACTGAAGTGTATAAAATTGGCTTTTGTAACAGGGTTATCAGGTTACATTAATTGAACTGGTTAGAAGAACACACACTTATCATAATTAGCGTTATTATTCTAAACACTGTACATTAACTTAAAGTCCTTAAGATGAGTTGTAGTTATACATTAAAGGGTTTAATGGCTAATTATTATAACAGGTTAATAAGCATAGCTAAGAGTTTCTTCTTGAAAATAGAAATTAAGTTTAAGATGGACATTATCGACTAAATGGTATAAATTTGAAACTTCTTTATCATAGAAATTATTGTGTATTTACTGATGAAGTAGACAGATCTATATCACTAAAGTGTTTCACATTCACGAGATCATCTAATTATTTATGTATAATTACTTGTGTCAAAATCTGTAAAATAAGATGTTATCTGCCTTCCATGATTTCTAAAATCTCAAGCGGAGACATTTGGGTGACACATTTACTTCGTTGAAATTTAAGCATTAACCTGGTTGATTTAGTTACGGAGCTTTCATCAGACTTCTGGACAACATCTTCAGCGCAATTTTTAGCATACAGTGAATTAAATTTAAATTTTTCATGACTGATAGATTTGTGTCTCCCGGAAAGCTCCGCAACTAAATCAACCAGCTCAGAAAACACTACTAACTGCAATTCATCTATCTGAGCCTCAAATCTTATCTATTACTAAAGTGATTTGAGGATAATAGGTGATTGAAGGCAATCGACAGGAAGCCTTGGACCTAGGTTTCGTGCTAGTGGGCACTCACCAGTCAGCAAGGCGTATCTGCAATGTCGAAAGAACTCATGTCCCTTCTGAGATTCGAACCAGCGTCACCCATTGCCGCCTGCAGTCATAGACGTTAACGCTGAGCTATTCGGGCGCACGATTCGCCTCCTGTAGGACTGTATTGGTTGTTTTTGATTGAACACTAGTTATGTCGTTCAGAATGAATTCTACCAGTCAGGTTTGCAGTGTGGTAACAATTCTAGGTGGCTTGCCATCATGGCGTACTTAATGAATTTCGGATTTGATCAAGAGATGACGTCAGTCAGAGAACCTTTGGAGACCAGCACTGGAGTAAGAGACAGTTGTTTCGTCTCAGCTCTGGGTTCTTCAGCAACACACACTCACTGGAGTAGGAAGGCAGGACTTTCCGTTTACATGGCGAGCTGGTAAACCATCCGGCCACTACAAGCCGACTTCACAACCTATGAATGCCAACTTCTGCCAACTCGCGATATTAGTAGCGCGACCAATAGCCAATGTCATAAGTGGGCAACTAATCTCTCACCTGAAGACTCTCAAACTAGGAGAAAATGGATGTCCAGTATTTCCGGACTTTCTAGTTCTTCTTTAGCTGATGTCAACTCATGACCAAACCTCTCACCAATCAAATTCCTGATTTGATGATAATAGATGGTTGCAAGCAATCGACAGGAAGCCTTGGACCTAGGTTTCTTGCTAGTTGGCACTCACCAGTCAGCTTTGAGTTACTGATATTAGATGCTTAGAGGCAATCGTCAGAAAGCCTTGGACCTCATTTTTTCACATATAAACTCAGCAAGATATTAGTATCTATAAGCTAGTATAACATTTTGATAGTTGTCTGAGCTTTGATTTATCCTATGCAGAATCTGCAAAGATAAGTTTGTTTGAGTGTCTACCTATATAATCAGGCCAGGAGGCTAACCAATAGGGCAAAGTAATGTAAATAAACGAAAATATAATAAAGAATAAAGAATCCAAAGCCTTTGTAGTACTGTCATGTAAAGAAGGGACATCAGATGTCTTAGGTAGGATTTTTCATAAGGCTGGAATTAGGATGTTATTTAAACCTACCAACGCATTACAGAGATAAACTTTGTCGGCTTAAGGACACGATAAACCCAACTGCGGTAAATAATATAATTAAGAAAATACCATGTAATGATTGGCAGGCGAATTACATAGGTCAAGCTAGTAGATTGGCAACTCGTGATTGGAGTTAATTAGATTATCGAAATATATGCATTTAGCTACATCTAGAATGATGGAACATAAGAAGTTAAGGAAATCAAAAAAATACTCGGCATTTGCCATACATTCACTGGGATATACTCACATATTAGGGTAACACAAGGGTGAAGTGACATAGTTGAGTGGAGAGAGAGTGTGTGTTAAAAGGAGAATTATTATTGAACATTTACTCATAAAATCAACACCCAATACAAGTAACGGAAATTACGCAACACCAGTACCGAATATATATGGAATAATAATATATTCATAAACAAAAAGGCATGGAAAGATGATAAAAAGCAAGCTAGAAAGTCGTGTGATGAATACACTGTTAAGGGTATTAGAGGAAAAAAAATGTCCTCCAAACGCAATTCAGGTATTAAAACTCCATCAATGTATGTTATATCAAGAAAATTTATTCAATATGGAATTATATTCTACCATAGTGTCCAAATTTGACATCTACGTCAGTTATTATCAATACCCAGAGTATGTATATGAATCTGAGCTTCTTGATAAGTAATTCGTAAGGTCAATTGATGGGTGGTGACTAGCAGTGGAATTAAGGATGCATATTTCGTCCTATTTGGAACTCGTTATCTAGGAACACCATCACTCACCGGGTGTGGTGAGAGCAGGCTGCTAGCCGATTGGTTGGCACTAATCTACGTTAAGGTCTAGGTCACTAATATGGGCCGTGAACAAGGCTGAGTCAACAACCAATCACAGCGAAGTTAACGTGGCAAAATATGATTCGCAGATAGAGAACTCTGTTTGTCAAGGAATCCCGAAACAACCAATCAGAAGCCTGCGTTTGTCTACCTAAACAACCAATCAGATGACTGCGCTTGTCTATAATAATGTTGTCTGAAATATGTATAAATACGTGTTGATTTTCATAATAAAACGATCTGTTGCCTGGCCCTCTTCTTCTGTTGTTACATTTGGTGTCGCTGCCTACCGACAAATGAAAAGCCTATACCCTGCAGTTTTTGATGGAGACATATGGATCTTCGGGCAGGACTTCAAGGCTTCTGCGCAGTTGAGTGGCGTTCAAGATCTGTCAGCGATGGAGCTGCTACTTGAGACGCTGCTGGGAGGTCGGGCGAAAGCAGCATATGAAGGTGTGGGCCGAAGTATGGACGAATGTTCGACAGGGTCAGGCAAACAGTTTCCAATGTGGGAAGGACCATATATGGTCACTTCGAGATGGGGTTACGCAGACACAGTCGCAATGGCGAATAATGAGAGGCGCGTGAACGTCAGCGAGCTCCAGAAATGGATACAGCGAGACAAGCCAACGATGACGCCTGCACCAAGTAGATCAAGCCGACTTCAGTCGCACGTATTTGACGGGGGGACGAGTGTGGTGAGAGCAGGCTGCTAGCCGATTGGTTGGCACTAATCTACGTTAAGGTCTAGGTCACTAATATGGGCCGTGAACAAGGCTGAGTCAACAACCAATCACAGCGAAGTTAACGTGGCAAAATATGATTCGCAGATAGAGAACTCTGTTTGTCAAGGAATCCCGAAACAACCAATCAGAAGCCTGCGTTTGTCTACCTAAACAACCAATCAGATGACTGCGCTTGTCTATAATAATGTTGTCTGAAATATGTATAAATACGTGTTGATTTTCATAATAAAACGATCTGTTGCCTGGCCCTCTTCTTCTGTTGTTACACGAATGCAGGTACACCAAGTCGACAAGTCCCAAAAAGGACAACACGCACTGTATCCTGGATTCCACTGCTATTCATCACCCACCAGTTGACTTCAGGTTACACGCCCAGACATCGTTGAAGCATCTACACAAGGAGCCAACATGTCAACCTGAGACCGATCACTTCGGTCCAGTCAATCGATGGAAAACCTAAATTTAATTAAATGATTTGTAATGGCTTGCAATAAAATGCAGTACATTGTAGTTCATCATTCATTTTATTAACAGCAACTGTGTAGACGTCGTCAAAATAAATTCAGTCACTTTCGTCAGAGGGCTTTTACACCTTAGTATCAGTTTTCGATGTGTTGCTTTTATTCCTTCCTGTTCCCAGTGGAACATTAATCCTCACGCTTGAGACTTTAAGTTTCCATAACAGTGGCTGTCTTATTTTTACTGGGTAGGGTTGTTAACCTTATGCCTAACCTTCTGTCTTTACTGCATGCCTAGTACAAGCTTATCGAAGTTTAAGAGTGAGTCGGCTAGGATTTAAACCCCGGACCACGCACGTGGTTGGCTGGCAATCTACCTCTGAAAAACTGATACATATTATCAGGGATTGGCGTATGGTCAGTTATCAGTTCATGTATATTTATTTCCTATTCAATCTTGAATCAAGTACCTTGATGAAAATATCACAAACCTTACCGATACAATTCAGTCAACACTAAGGCCTAGTAGATACATGATGTTAATTGGTATCCAATGTCCATTAGATTAGTACACGAGATCAGTCACAAGCAATAACGCTTTTCTGACTGTAGAATTAGGTTTTATTATTTGAGGGTGCATCAATACCTTCGAGACTAAAGATACACGTATTTATGAATACCAACATGTACAACAATTAGGCGGATGTCTGTCTGTCTGTCTGTTTTCCACATAGAACTCTGCACCAATGCGCAGTAGTTCAAGTCGCCACACTCCATGTAGCACACTAAGCAATAGAAGAAAGTAGATGAGATGCATAATAGAGACAGAAGACAGGGATAGTAGTAATAGGAAAAGTGAATGACTTCTCGCCGATTGCCATCAACCGCCCTGTAGTAAATCAGAATGCACAAATGCATGTAGAACATAATGGGAGATTGACCATTTAACAAACTGAAGACTTTAGGGAAAATATGTTGGTGAAATAGTACCCACATTGATTCTATTCTACAAAAATATTATATTCATTGAGTGTATTCATAAAGTTCTGCAAACACTTGATCCTGTGAAGAAACACCTGATAAACTTACATGTTCACAGAACTAAATGATGAAACAACACTAAATGCACTTTTCATAAAATCTTTGAGAATATCGTTTTGCACGTTAACTTAAAGTACGATTAGACATTAGGATGGTGAATTACATACTTCGTTAGTTTTATCTCCCCTTTCTTTTAAAAAGTTCAGTTTCAGGTGAACACTGAGTATCTTTAAATTCTGGTTTCAGAGATTTATTCCCATCAGATGTACTTCTCACATAGTTTTAATGTAACTGAAGTTATTTCTTCGCTGAGCTAATAAAATTTAGATATTATGGCGATTTTAATTTATAATCACGTGTATGTATATATTATTTATCATTGTTCCCTTGAGTTGGAAGTGGAACATAGTGCTTTGGCAGTATATCTGCACTTTTCTTATTCCTTGTGGTCCTCCTTAGCCGGCTCCGTGGTCGTTCATAAGCATTCCTATTCTCCGCACACGATCTCCTCCATATTACACTCAGACCGACGCCCAACACGTTGGGTTCGACTTGACGTTCTTATGTGTGACGCCATTCATTGGTCTTCTCGGCATGTTTCTAATACATCTGCATTTTTTCGGAGATATTTGTTGAGCAAAAGGTTCTTGACTGGTTTATTCCCAGAGGTGTTTGTTGCTGATTCATTCTAGCCGCCTGATCCACAGAGGGCAACTGTGTATATGACTTGGTTTCAAAAAGCATGTTTTTACATGTTTGTTAGCGATTATATAGCTTTCACGTATTCATATAGTATATGCAGCATCAGAATTTACCTATCACACAGAAGATCGTTTTATCTTACACCAACCAACATCAGTTACAGAATCAATGAGTATAATGGAGCTGCCCTCAACAGGTGCGCATTGATAACTCCACCAGAGATCAAGCCAAAGACGTCTACATTATGAGACGATCCCTCCTGCAATTTAGAAACGGAGTTGAAATCCAATGAATTCTGCTTGGATTGTGGTGTACACTACTGACATCACATCACGAGTGTGACCACATAACAGTATTGCACAGTATGAAGCAAATGCGTTACAACTATTTTCTTTACAGCTCTTTTTACCTGCCTTTACGAATGCCCATAAGCTCTTGTTTTCCCCTCGCACGATCCCCTCCATGACACACTGGGATTCACAGCCAACTTGGCGTTTCCCATTCGGCTGTCAATCAGGGGCTGCAGATGTGACATAGCTCAGTGATCTTAACAGCATTTGTTCTATCAATCTCCAACCTCATGAAATAGTTATTGAGTGACTGTTTCTTGGTTGGTTCGTCACTTGATAGATTTCCTTGTTGCTAACCCTTTCTGGCCATCTGATCTTCATGACCTACACTCCAAGGTTTTGAGGCCAATAGAAGAACTGACTTCACGTTAGAGCTGGAAATCTAAATCTCGTTAATTATGCTCACTGCAGCAAATATCCACACAGATATTTCACAGTGATAAGGGACTGCTTCGCCTGTCTGATCTTGGTTTTGACATCTTCATCTGCTAATGGTTGTAACCCTGGTCCAATTAGAGAATATGCGCCAGCTACACAGGAGGTACGAGTTCGACTTCTCAAAGATACAGTCCTAAAGTCAGAATGGTTAGCACTGAACCCAGCAACTCCAACTTATAAACACAACACCATCGCTACTGAAACCTCAAAGCCTGAAGCCATACTGTTCACTTTGAACCTAAGTAATGAAAAATGAAATACCAATATCACTCCCAAGAGGATACTCGCACTACTACCTGCTGCCGGTAAAAATCCTAGCTTGTTGAAAACTCTAAAGAAGGCGATATCCTTTCTCTATACCCAGAAATAACTCAAAGTTGGAGAGATTACTACTGAGATAATTGTGATAAATCTGATATTTAAAAAATCATGACTTTTTAAGTCTTGGTGTGTAGGGATGCGTACTGCTGGATGCCTACTGCTGAAGAGTCTCAGACTTGGACGAAACAGCTGTCCAGTACTCCCAAGTTTTCCAATGGTTCTCTAATTAATGCCAGCTGATGATGATATCACATTTTGATTTCGTTGTATTCTCTGAGCTGGATAGTTAATTTGCGAAGCTTTTATCATCCCACTAGGCGACATCTTCAGCGAAAACTTCAATTCGATGAAGTAAGCTTTCATATTTCTTCACGAGTTTATTATTCATCTCTCCTGGCGACTAGCCTTGGACGTCATTGGTTGTTTTTGTGTGTTTTCACACGTTCTAGGCGGCTACTTGTATTGGAACTGATTGCTTGCTTGACTTGAACTTTGGTCCTTTGTGTATGAGGTTTCTTTCCTATCGGTTGATAAATTTTGTCTATCTCGATGTGTCTATTGATTGATGATTCACTGGAATACCAAACAGGCTTCTAAAAATTCCCTAGCATTCTTGTTGTTTCCTCTGTCTAATATTTGAACGCTGGTTGTCCCAGTCGAATTGATGTCCGTGGTTGTCTGTATGCAATGTGGCGATATGAGAGAGTGAATATCATGACTTTTGACGTCTAGCTTATGTACGTGGATACAAAGACGAAGGGAACGTCCACTTTGGCCAATGTAGCGTTTTTCGCAGTTGTAACAATCTATTTTGTAGATAATGTTGGTTTTATCAAACCAACTCGAAATTATCCAAGTGGTCAAACATATATCTTTAATTGGATCTGGGAGTGATATCAGTTAGAGAACCATTGGACAACCAGGAGCATCGGACACCAGTTTCGTCCAAGTTAGCGAGTCATCAGCAGTAAGTACCCATTGGGTTTTCAGCGGTTCTCTAACTTATATCAATCAGTCATCAAATCGGAAAAAAAAATCCAATTCCTACAAACAAACTCACGAAAATATATCTATAAGTTCGAATAAATACATTGACGTTAATCCACATAGATTGACTGTCCGATTAAATCAACATTTAAGGTCATCTCATGTATTTATCGTTCATATTATAAGGTTAAACTGAAAATAATACACGGAAAAAAAATGTTGAGGATAATCGACAGTGCAGATTTTTGAAGTTTACTAGGAAATTGTAATCAATGTAATCTCTAATATACGAATATGTATTGTTGTACTGACCTTATCTTGCCTAGGTTAAGTAGATTAGCGAAAATCGCCTATACACATGAAGGTATGCAAACGTTAAAGCTCTCTCTCTCTCTGCCTGTAAGTATGTACATACCTCACACCAAGTGTATAGAATGACATTTAAGCTCAGATGTTTAAATGCATGATTACGAGTACGGGAAATTTATTATCTGTGGTATTTAAAATACCATATAAGGTCAATTGTTTGTGTGTAATGAATGATACTACTGGCAAATGCATAGCTTGATTTATTCATGAAAAATGCACAAAAAATAATCAAGATCGTGTTTTGTTTAAAAATCAGTTTATTATGATCATACATATTAGATTGTTCATTGTTGATTTGATACAGTTTTCTTTTTTCTAACGATGATTCATACAAAAACAGTTAGATATGATTTACTACAGGTTTAATACCTGGTTTACATCAGTTGCAGAATCGCTAGGAAACCTGAGACTACTGGACAGTCAGTTCTGTTCACATTGACTTAGAACTCTTCAGCAGTACATATCGATCCAGAATCGAACACCCAGGACCTTTTGGTTACACAGCAAACTTGTAGATCATTCAGCCCTGGGATCCAAACAAATCGCTAGCCAACAAAGTCCAACTTCTGCCAATTTGCTGCCGTAGGCGAACAGTCCAAACCTGAACAAAACAGCTGTCTAGTACTCCCAAGTTTCCTAGTTGTTCTCTAATTGAATTCAACTCATGACTAAACCTGTAAATAGTCAAATCTCTGAAAACAAAAACTTGATAAGATACGGCCTATGCCAACAGGTTATGTTCATTAGCTAAAATGAATGTTGAACTAAATATTAGACAGCCGTCAGTGGTGAGTGATTTAGGAATCTTGATCATCTCTGTCCTGTCTGTGTTCACTTGAAATCCTGTTTTCTTTGAATTTTCTACCCCTAGTTGTTGGATTTCTCATTGGTTTTGTAGGGATTTTGTCTGACTGACTGGAGGACCGCATCATGAGCTGATCTGAGTTAGAGAACCATTGGAAAACCCACCAGGGAGTACTGGACAGCTATTCCGTCCTAGTTCGGCACTGTTCGTCATTACCAACCAACAGTCAGGGTTCAAACCCAAGACAAGCAAGCTCGTAGACCATTAAGCCACTAGGGCCTGATCCAATGGCCAGTTCATGAATTCCAACTTCTCCCAATTCACGACATAGCGCGAACAATTCTCAACGCTTTCTTCGACGATTAACTGTCTTTACCTGCAACCTCCTGTACCCTGCTGGTCACGGCTTCCCACCATAACCCCAGGTCACTGCCCAAATAGGGATAGTCTCTAGTGAGACTGTTCAGCTGAAAGATCAATTACTCGCCTGCGATATTGGATAGCGGCTAAGCAATATATATATATATATATTCGATTTTGTGTGGCATTAGGCTTAGAATACCAACGACGTTCGGGTCTTTTAGAGTCTTCTCATCGGTCCACTGTGTGCCCGTCGACCACACGATCCAGTCTACTACATTCAACAATACCATCAAGTGATAGTATGCAGCCTTGTCTTACATCTGTCTTCAGTTCCAAGGCTTCTATAAGCTTTCCGTTATGATCTGATATATTATGACCGCTCTTAATGACTGTCACACAATATACTACAATATACTAAATTTTTATGCAGTTGAGAAGATACGACGAAATAAAATGACTGCATTTTTCAGTCTACCCTTTGTTCAAATTTATTTGGGAGAATTCTTACACATAATAATCAACCCGCAAATTTAACTCGTCGTTCAAAGGATTTTGCTTTTCATTCCTATCACACTGTGTTATTAAACTTGACATTCTTGTGTTAAGTGGTGACTTTTAATGGAATTGAGGATGCGCATTTTATCATATTTGTAACTGGTCAGTAATATGTACCTGCAGTGTTCTCATCTAACCCTGAAACGCATAAAGCATCCTTTCAAATCCCAAAGCATCAAACACGAAGCCACTTAGGCTAAGACAATCACCGAAACCGTCCAACAATTTTTCATGGATAGTTTCGATTTGGTTGTTTTCCCTAAGCTGGATGATTCAGTTACAAAGCTTTCATTGTCTGCCTTCTAGACAACATCTTCAGGGAAAACTTCAAGATGAAGTGAACTTATTTGAATTCTCCATGATTGGTGTAATTGTACCTCCTGAAAACTTTGTTGTGATTGCTTGTTTATTTGAATCTGTATTGGTTGTTCTTATGGACTTGGAATTTAATTTTCTGTCACTTGATTTATTCTTTGTCAGTTCGTGAATTTTATCTATAGTCATGTGTCTGTTAATTAGTGATTCACCTAAGTACCAGCCTTCTAGAAATTCTCTGAGAATTTAAGTGTTTCCACAATTTTAAAATTTCTACATATTCTCAGATCAGATCGGCGTTCATATTTGCTGTGCACATGCATAGCTGACATGAAAGAATAGAAGTTGTTTATTTCCGTAGAAAGTTTACTGTTCTTGAACTTAGAGTCGAACGAGATGCAAACAGTGCTTACTACAATTTGTGCAGATTATTTTGCACATTGTATTGATCATACCTTCTTTTGCCGTTGTATGTTCTTATCTGTATACAGTTGAATGAAATGTGCTGTATCTATTTCAAATGGCTTTTAGTATCTAAGCCGTTACATAAGAGATATTCCTCATATATATATATATATATATATATATATATATATATATATATATGGGAGAAAGAATTTTCTTATGCTCTTTGAGAATTTTCTCCTGTCGATAGTTCTATTTGAGTTAGATACTTTTTTGACGAAACTCTATGCTGAAAATTCCATACTTGTACAAAAATACAGTGTGGAATCAAGCTGTGATCCAAAAAATATATATATATAAAATATTTGTTTTCTTGAAGACAGTTAGTAGATAATTTTCTTCTATTTTCTTCAAGACTGGAGTGTTGAAACACGTTTCAACTCTTTTGAATAGTGTCTTTACACAGTTTACTATGTATTCTGTGCAGTGATTGTCGTTGTAATTGAGTATTTCGTCTATGTACTCTACGTATCATCATCATCATCGAACAAAGCCTAGAATGGTAGTCAAACCTCCACTTTAGTTTAATCAACTTTGAAAAGGCCTTCGATAGTGTTGACTATAAAGTAATTTGAAAACTACAGCAACATAGAAATTTTTATTAACCTCATTCGACAGCCATATGACATTGGCACGTGTCAGGTGATCCACAACAGAAAACTTATAGAAGCTTGTGAATTGAAGACAGGAGCAAGACAAGGTTCCATACTATCAATGATGTTATTGCTGATTGTGATGGATTGGATTACACGTCAAACTGTGGAGAGTCAGTATACAGGATTAAGTTGAACTGACAAGAAGACTCTAGAACATCTGGATTTCGTGAATGATTAATGTCAAGTATCACAAAACTCAAAGACTTCCAGGCGGAAAAAAACACTGGCTAGAGAAACAGAGAAGATAGGATATCAAGTAAACATACAAAATACGGAGGTCAAACAGAGATAATAACAGCAACAACCAGCACCAATCATCATCAAAGGGAGAGATTTGAAAGAGGTTACTTCCTTCACCTAACCAGCTAGGAAGCATGGTTTCATTCGTAATGTAACAGACGAAGATGTCGAAATCAACCCGCCAGAATCGGAAAGATAAGATACGCTTTTATCAACCTGAAACTAGTTTGGAAATTTCCTGCACTTAGCCCACATAGAGAACAAGATTCGGATTCTAAACACAAATGTGAAATCAGTCGGTTCTTCTATACGGCTCAGAAACTTGGCCACTATAACACGAAAAGCACTTTCAACAGGCCAATGACTTCTACAAACAACTGCCAACTTCTCTAGCTCCATATTGAAAATAAAATGATCAGCCAGAAAGAATGACAACAAACCAGCTGAGAACCTATTGCTCAACAATTGTGTGAGAGAAAGTGGAGATGGATTCGGCAACGTTGAGGAAACCCCTGAATTACACCGCGCGCTATATAGGCCATTGCTTGAGTAAAATCTGAATGTAAAGCGACAAGTGGGTCGTTATTTTTGAGAGTGACGTGGAGGAGATCGTTTTGGGAAGTAGGAGGAGCGGGAGGTGACAGACTGTGGGCAGTCGTGGAGCTAGTCACCTAAAGAGGACAGAAGAAAATTGACGCACTATGTTCTGCTTGGAATCCAAGGTATAATTTTTTCTATGTAAGTCAACTTCCCGAATAGTTTAGTTCCCGTATTCTCTATGTTCATTCTATTGTCTAAGAGACCTAAAGTAGGAATTTTATTATCTGCTCTCTCTCTCTCTCTTCTCTTATGAATTTGATGTCTTCAAACAAGTAGTTAACTAATTTGTGAGTATTTCTTCTCTTAAATCAATCATGATAAATCTTTCATCTAAATGGCGTATCTCCAGATTTTTTGGTGTTTTATTCTTGGTAGCATTATGGTTTCCAATATCTACACAACAGTGTCAACCATATCAATAAACCAGAAATGTTCACACTCACTTTAATTAATTCCTTAGAGGATTGCAACAAATTGATAATACTTGGTTTTGAACACACGCAGAGTTAGAACAAAAGAATAACAAATATTTGTAAAAATGCATTTTGAAAGGGTTATAAGAATACTTTAGAGTGCGAAACGGAAGTTGAACATTAATTATAACTATAAAAGGATATAATTAGAACATGCGATTTAAGAATTATACGTGTAACGGCAAAAGATAAGAAAATTGATAACAAGCATTTTTTTCAATTAAGGAAAAGCGCATCATATCTGTACACATTTTTAACCACATTAAAAGTCGTTAGGTTAGCTGGCGATAAAAGTTCTCCATTATAGAGAAGATTTTATTTTGGTATTTCACACAGTGTTGTTATAAAGTAATATTAACTGATGACCTCCTTTCGAGCACAAACTATTCCTGCTCATAATCATATCAAGGCATTACTCACACAACTTTTTCCTTCATTTACATAAATGAGTCATATATGATTAGACATTTGAATAAAAATCAATACAAGATAATTTACATTCATATACGAGTGTTACTGGTCAATTACAATCAGATGGGAAATAAGACGACTGTTTTATAGTTATGATAAGTACTTGTTAGAATGTTGTGATGTGCTTGAATTGAAATCGAATTTTGAGGTTATTTATTATCCTCTTCTGATTAAACTGGTGGTAATATTATCTTCCATATTTCTGGTATTTGCATTGAGTCATTTCTGTTGCATGTGTTAGGTGTAGATTGGATAAACCAGGATTCAGTAATCAACCTCTGTCTCTCTCCACCTACATAGATTAGTTGTTAGGATCTTAACCCTCTCCCACCCTATTGTGTAGTTCCGTGTTAATGTATGCAGTGCAATTGCTGACCTTTTTCTAAATTCTTCATCTTCTCAGAGTGAACAATTCTTAACTTAGCTAAATTCTTATGTTCCCACAATCTGATTACTCCCCTTCTACTAGTTTGACCTATGTAGTTGACCTCACTCACAGTCATTTCAAGGTATTTTGTAAATTATATTATTTTTTCTAATTGGTTCAACCAACAGAATCTTCGGCCTACAAAGCTTGTCCCTGAGTGAGTTTGTAGGTTTGAATGCCACCGTAATTCCTGCTTTATTAAGAATCCCACTTAGGGTCTCAGATATCCCTCCCTATATAGTAAAACTGTAGATGCTTTACATTCTTTCTTATTTATGTTATCATTATTATTAGTTTCACCATTATTTTTTATTTTGCTTTTGACCTTTACTGATCTTTCTAGTGAATTTTATAGGATAGTGAGTTATTTAACATCGACGCCTCTTCTATCTCTTTCATTTTATCGCTTAGGTGTTTTGATGCACTACTTAGTAGAGTTATTGCTCGGATTGTTGGACACGCTTAACTAATCCTGTCTTCACAGACAGTTAACGGATGAGACGAATTAAAGTCTAAATATCTATTAGCGGAATGCGTTGGCTCTTTATAAACACTAGTGTGTAGTTTGCTTTCTTCTATTCGTTTTATTTTACAATCTAACATCACAGCTAATTCTTCTTGTTCATTTACCGATTCCAATGTGAATTTTATTCCTTCAACTAGTGAGTTTATATGTGTCAAGAACCTTGAGATGGTTGTTCTGTTTTTAACACTGTGAAAGTGTCATCCACATATTTCCAGCGTAATTTTGGAGTAGCATTAAATGTATTAAAAGCAACGTCATCAGTTAATACTACTGTATAACACTGTGTGATTTATCAAAATAAAATCTTATCTATAATGGAGTTACAGTCTACCACAGTGACCAAGTTTTATGCTTATATCAGATAAACTGTTCTGATTGGTCGGCAATTGGCCCAAGGTTAAACAAAGGGATGAATAGTAATTATCCAATGAGATTACTTCCTGGCCAACACATAAACTAAATCCAGATTTTGGGGTATAAACACTTCTACCATTTCAGCAACTGACTTAAAATGTTGATTTCGATATTCTGCCGGTTCCAATCAACCTGCGCCTATAAAGCCCATAATTACTGATGACTAAAATAATAAAATAATAAACAATAATAATCAGTTGATTCGAGGTCCGATATTCTATGCAGGTCAAGAGTGCGGATCAGAATAATGAATAAACTAAAAGATATGGAGCCAAACTGTTAAAATAAACTAAAATGCAAAACTTTTCTCATCGTGGTAGGCAAAGATTGACAACCGTTGTTTTTTTTTGAATGCACTAGTTACATTTTAACTGTTCAATCACTACGGTCTCAGTAGACTAGATCTTACTTGTATTCAAAGTATCTTAAATGATTTTAGAAGGTCTGCACCATAGTTACTTACTGCCAGTTGACGAAAGATTTCATTATTGAAGACTATTTTACTATTCGATTCCAAGTTGACTGGTGTCATTGTTATCTCCTCTGAGCTGGTTGGTTTAATTAAGAAACATTAAGTATCTTTCTAGGTAACATCTCAACCATTAACTTCTCCACCGATGAAATAGCCCATCTTCTCGGTGATCTTGACTGTGATTAGTTTTACTAAGAGATGTTCTCATCGTTTTATTCACTTTTACCAATACTTATGGTCTTGTTGATCTGATGTTTGACCTTTCACTTGTGTGATTTCTTGGTTATTGACCTGAATACCAAGCATCCGAGGAATTCTCTGATACTCTTTAAGTTTTCCTAATTGAACTGACACCAACAGTTGTCCACCTATACTGTCAGATCTGTTAACCCTAATTTAGGTCTGTATAATGGGAATAAAGCGATTATGTTGAGTTCTAGGAGGCATACATTTAAGAAGGTTTCAACAATCAGACAGTGATCCCCAAAATTCAATTAACTGATGTCAGCTCATGGTGAAATCCTCCATACAATCATACAAAAATCCCTACAAAACCAATACTTGAAAATTAATCTGATGCTCACTAGCGATTGTCCCTATTCAGGCAGTTAACCTGGGGTTCTAGTAGGAAGTCGTGACCAGTAGGGTAAAACAAGTTGAAGATGAGGCAGTAACTCATCGAAGAATAGATTGCGAAATGGTCACTCTATGTTTTGAATTGGCAGAGGTTAGAATTCATGAGCTAGACATTGGATCAGGTCCAAGTGGCTCAGTGGTCTAAGAGATGACTCACCTTGTAGCCAAAAGTTCCTGAGTCGGGACCCTGCCCGTGGTTCGAACTGTTGAAGAGTCCTAAACTAGGACGAAACAGCCGTCCAGTACTCCCAGGTTTTCCAGTGGTTCTCTAGCCGATGTCAGGTATTGATGAAATCCTCCATCCAATCAGTTAATGAAAGTGGCAAATAAAAATGAATATTTCATTCACAGAGAATTCTGTGAGCTACCTTCACAAATGATGTGTGTATTTTTCTTCAAACTGTAGTCCTGAAGTTTCTCTTAGCGGTAGCATTGGATTTACAGGGTAAGGGTTTAACCACACATCTAACCCTCCACGTTTTACTTGTATTAGTACTGGAATAGAACGTGGAAGAAATGCATGGGTAGCGAGCATTCTACAACTTAATCACCGTCACTGTTTTGCTGATAAGGATACTGAGAGCCTTACAACTAAACCATCTATCTCACAGAATGCAGTTCACAAAATTATATATATATATTCTGTATAATTTCGTTTGCCTTTATAGGTGAAATTTATATAAATGATAGTCAAGCAAACGCAGGTAAATAAGCGATTTAAACAAAACATCCGGTGTTTATGCTTCACATATACGTTGTTATAATTATTATGCACAATAATGTTTACTAGTTCGTTTATTAAGTTAGATGTTGAATAGTGTAGCGCAGTTAAATAACTGGCGGAATATTTAACTTTTATACAATCAGTGGGAATAACTGGGAATTTTACTGTAAATATCACATAGGCAACATATGTAGATGGGCTAATGATTGACAGCCTTTTCGATAAATCATTCACTAAACCATGGTGTTTATCTTTAAACTTGAAAGAAGTCCACAAACGGTTAAAAGTGCCAATATAAGGCGATAGAAATATAGTCCACAACGTGGTAATGAGCCATATCTATTTTAGAGTTGAAGGCGATTACGTAATAATGCTGGTACGCTGACTAAAACCTGATTAAACTGGAATCAGGTAAAATTCCTGAAAACCAACGCTTGAAAACGACTAATCTTGTCATCATTTCGGCACTTATTCTTACTCCAGTGTCTGCATATTTAAATTCCTGAGTTTTTAGACTATATGTTTCCTCTCTCTAATATTCTTCAAAGATTGGACGTGGTCACGGATTCCTCCCATTACATTGTCGAAAACTATGAGGAAATAGATATTCAGTGATCATGGAAAATACCCATCAGTACACTATTCAGAAAAAAAAGAGGTTCAGCAAATATATGTTTTTCGCGGCGTCATTCTCGAAATCTGTACAATCACAATTATACACATAATTTTACGTAGATCCAATTATTTTCAGTTCATTTTTACGAGTTTGACCACGGATTAATATCGGTCAAAGAACCGTTGAAAACCAGGGAGTACTGGGCTGCCATTTCATGCTAGTTTGGGAATCATGGGCAGTACTCAGCCACTGCCAGGAGTCGAACCCAGGACCTTCCGGTTACAAGGCAAGCTCATATTCTAAGTGATATCAATTCGTCGTCAAACTCGTAAAATCAAATCTAATCCTCACAAACCAAAATTATAAAGAAAATTAATCTGATGCTCGCTAATGACTTGCTACAGCACGGAGATTCCTGGAGTTCTAGTGAGAACTCGTGACCAGTGAGGTCCACCCAGTCAAGTGTGAGGATGGATTTTCTTCCAATGACACTGGTCAGTGGTCGCTTAAATCATGAATTGGTAGAAGTTAGAATTCATGGACTGGCCATTGAATTGGGTCCCAGTGGCTAAATGGTGTACGAGATTGCCTTGTAACCGGAAAGTCATGGGTTCGAACCCCAATGAGGTGGGTGCGTACTGCCAATGGTTCCCAAACTAGGATGAAACAACTATCCCAGTAATTCCTGATGGTTTTCAATGGTTCTGCTACTGATATCAATCCATGGTCGAACTCATAAAAACAAATCTAATCTTTAGAAACTTACTCTTGGATATTTTCAGTTCCACATGATAACAAAGGAGGAGGTTAAAGGTGATAATAGTTTTCAACTTGATATGAATGTTCGAATGTGTAAATATAGATTACAACGGGCTTAGAAATAAAATTATACAGTATTAGAAAATAGTTATTTTAACGAATACACGTGTGAATAGGATGAGCATGGAAACAAATTGAAATAATACCTCTTTTGTAACTGAAATGAAAAAACCATAAAAGGAATGAAAGGAAAACAAAACACAAAAACTGATAAGTCGAACCGTATTAGATCCACGGTGAATGTACAGGTTGGACTAGTTTCTTTTGAATACATAGCTCCGACTTTTGGATGCATATGGGGAGGATTTCTGCAGTATAAAAAAAGTCATAAACACTCTATTTTCGGTGAATTTTCGTTTAATCTGATTAATGAGTCAGTTGAAATGATGTTACAAGTGTTGATTTGTTCAGTCATGGGGTTTCTGACTGAACCAGTGGCTCCTCTTTCCAGCCATGATGTGCAATGTCCTCTAACACATTTTGACAGGACCCGGATAGAATGATCTCTACGCCTAGTTCAACACTAGCTGATGAACTGATATATGCACAATGGAGTGATCATATGCCTGAGTTCATTCTTCACGTTGTTTAGAAGCATTGGTTGGCTTGAGAATATCACTCTTAAAGTTGCTAAAGGAAGTCCAGATTCAAAAATAATGTTTTCTTTGGTAGTGAAGTGTATTCTCCTCTTTTTGGTCTCTATTTTCATGTTCTCCTCCATGAAACGTGCTGGGTATCCATTTTGAACCAGTGCTCTAAATCTCTGAATTTTGATTGCTATGTTAACCGATGTCAGTTTATTACGACATATCCCATGAAATTAACGTAAGTTTCAAGTTGCCAACACTATTATGCAGTCGGCTTTCACGTTTTAAGAGACAGTTCACCAAGACACATCGATAATCTTCGTTTTGTTGAACTGTGGCCCTTCGGTTCATGTACTCAACATCTAATCAGCCGCTCAAAGTTTCAAATCCCGCTCAATCTAAAAAGGTTTAAACGACTATGTAGTATGACTAGTCACTAAACAATAGCTATGGCTTATTCCCAACTGCATGGAATTACAAGTGGCTGGGAAATATGACTGAGTCTTCACCCTTTAACTTGTTTGCTATTCCTCAAAATTAACATTTAAAAAATGCTTAGTCACATGGAAAATTTCTTCTGGTCAAATTATCTTAAATTCATGCATAATTTATTACCTCCTTCATTAGAAACTTTGTAAATATATGCAGCAATTTTCAATATATCGCTAGGCGACAATCTAACTAACGATGCATAGAGTTGCATAATGGAGCATAATGCAGACTAATGAATCCAAATAAGACAGATAAATAATCTAGACAAGAGATCAGCTACTGTGTGGTAAAATTCACAATTATACGACAGGAGAGATGTGCGTCCTAGTTTAGAAGATGAATAATATTTAGTTAAAGAGAAATAGAATAAGAAAGAAGAGTTGGTCACTGGTATCCTTCCTATTCATCGGATCAACATCACACACGCAATCTATCATAACAATACAAAGGGATATCAGATATTAGGACATTAATAATAATAATAGTAACAACATCGTCTTTATTCTAGACAATATGTTTACGTATAGTATAGAACTCTCAGCGTAATTTGTCGCAAAATATTTACTCTCCATGTGCATAATCTCCAAACACAAATGCCATGTGACACAATAAAACAAAAAACAACACTTTGTGCAGAATAAAATAGTGCCATCATTGTTTATCTCCTTGGATTTTCATCAACTGTTCACAGCCCAGACAGTCCAAGTTTAGAACAAGAAAACAATGTATGCATACAATGGTAGTACACCCCAGTTGCCAGGTGGAGCAAGGAACGACTGATAACTGCTCGTTTCTGAACACAAAGATCAAGTTTTTAATCGTTTCATGGAAATTCCTTCGGCAAAGCTGGGAAGAATTTAGCTCTTTTTTGCGCTGATAATTTTAAACTATCTTCCGACGTCCACCTCATGACCGGTATCAAAATGATACCTGACAATGACACTATTGGAAGCATTTGTTTCCTTGATACGTGGGCTTCTCGGTACTTCTACAGAAAATCCAAGATGTAGTCTTCTTTCTGTTCTCTCAGTGTAACTGCTGCTACAGACACACGTAAATTTTTATTGCACAGTTAAAGTTAACACGAGAAGGAGAATCTGTCGACTTTTGATTGTACCAAAAAGCAAACGCTTTCAGTAGCGCCATTACCAGGCATATCCTTGATTAGGAATGTACCATAATATATTCTGCGCAAACTGTTGTTCTTGATTTATTCAAATTCATAAAGGGGTTCTATCCCCCTGCTGGCACACACCTGATATCAACGGTGGGCCTGCAAAACTTGGCCTACCGAAATCACACGCTGAGAGTTCCACACCAGTATCAAAAATACTGTGTGGAATCAAGCTATAATAAAAAAATGTAAGAAATGACAGATTATTGTTCGATTAGAAGCAAGATCCAACCTCGTATCATATCTTTCCCTTAATCTTTTCCAGAACTGTACATCTGGTTATAAAAATATATACTTTAGTATTACTTACTATTCAAGGTTATATAAAATTAAATGATCAAAATAATAAATGGTGTAGAAAAGTTGACTTATTATTCTAGAGCGAAGCACCCCAGTGGATCAAACAAGACCTTGTATAATACGACTGAAATAAAATCACACGCAGCATACGAAACATATGCGTAAATGGTTCAATGTTAGGACACTCACCAGTCACAGACACGTGGTCCAGGTTCGATTCCCACCCGGAGCACCCCTAACCTCTCTTTCCCAGTAGTACTTCTGATGGAGTGGATAGGTTAGGCGTGAGACTAGCTGCGCCACACTGTAAAAACAACATCACTGCTACCAAAACTTCAGAGCTCAAGCTTTAAGCCTTCTGCTTCATTTGAACGTAAACGAATGAAATAAATAAAGAGGTTATATAAAATATCTGAGTTTGACTATGAGCAATAAATGATGCTCGAAACATTGTCATTAAATAATATTGTATTCAAAAACTAAGTGGTAAAATTATTACACTATCATACTGTTTTTTGTGGCCGCAAGGCCAAAAGTCAATTTTTTTTTTTTTGTAATTCTACGATGGTTCGTAAAAAGTTGAGGAGCTTGTCAAATAAGGGGCTAGAAGTGTATATGAGTGATATAAAACACCACTATAGTTTCAGTTACTTGCTTAATTTTTTTGGTGCGTAAAATTACTGACTTCTTCAGTAGTCTGAGTATCGTTACTCCCTTAGTTTCTGAGTGAAGCATAGGGTTTCAGCAGTACACCTCCATTTCATCATGTTTTGTACAGCCGTCCCTGTCTTGAACTCCCCCTTACCTCACTGATTGCCCATAAGCTCTCATCTTTTCTTCATACAATCTCCTTCATGTCACTTTCGGATGCTCAACTCACCCTTTCCCCCATGTGAGGTTCACTCAACAAACTGTCTGACATGTGATATCACTTACTAGTCTGCCCAATGGGCACCCAGTCCACCTCCATCTTCCTCTGACTATCTGATCTGCAGTATGGAACGGAGGATGTTGTTGATGGCAGTCTGAATCTTTTGGTGATACACCAACTCTGTGAACCATATAGGATAACTGGCTTGGCATTAGCATTGAAAATCCAAACTTTATTCTTTGTGCTGAGTGCACTGGATATGCAGACTGATTTCCAATTAGTCAAGGTCTTTCCAACTCTGGATTGACATCGTCATCCGTGCTGCGTGTTGTTGAAACGATGCTGTCTAGATAACTGAAAGCCACCACCTCCTTCAGATATCTCTCGTTGACGGTGATTGGTGCTTCTTGTTGTTAGTTAGTTAAGTATCTTCATCACCTCTGTCTTTCCTATGTCCAACTGAAGTCCCATCTTCAGTGTTCAGCTCTCCCGCCTAACCTATCCCTGTCTCTTCGCTCCTCAGGGTCTTTCGCGTGATTCAGTCTACCACAATCAGGATTAGAATAGAAGAATAGTATTAGAAGCTGAATTGTAATCCTGCATTCATCCCAGTATAGAGAAAAATAATTTAGACGTTCATTTTTAACAGGCTACAAACATCTCGCATAATTTTAATAGTCAACGTCTTTTGGTTTTGCATTTTCACCACGAAAAATATCTGGCTTCAAACTTTGAAATTTTACCAGTATTGTTGTTGTTGTTGTGCTGTTTTAATAGGGAGACGAGGTTGCTATCCTCATGCCCAATCTTCTATCGTTTTTGGGCTTACTAACTCTTAGGTGAGGTTTATGAAAGTGTCGTCGAAGGAGCTAACGTGAAACATTGTGTAAATGGCGACGATTCTACAAATGAAGTATCAACGTTACACATTCGAATGAGTCTCGTTTAGATCGTGGAAAACACCCATATGGACATTAGAAAGAAGAGAACACGAAGTTCAGCAAAGATATCTGTCTTTTCGGCGATTTCATTTTCAAAAGCTGCACAATCGCATTTAAATACGTAATTTTACATGGATACATTTTCTTGTTTGATTACACATAATTACGACAGTGAATAAAAGGTGATAATTATTTTCAGCTAGATATGTTTTTTACGAGAGGCTTAGAAACAAAACTACACAGGATTAGAATGGATAACAAGTGTGCAAAAATGAGCATGGAAACAAAATTGAAATGATAACTTTCAACTTGAGATGAGAGTTAGGAGGTGTAAATATAGAAACAGAAATGGGGTGAATTTAATGAAGACTGAGGAAATAAGGATCAGACACACAGTGAACGAAAAAATGCTCAAAAAGAAAAGAATGAACGAAAAAAGAG